>OU898284.1:14615406-14909576 GCA_918026665.1 Diabrotica balteata | reverse complement strand
ATGTTTTTTTTTATTTACTTTAGTGTGTTGCAGTAGTCTTAAAACTAAGTGTATTTACAGTTAATATAATAGTTTAACAAATAGTTGAAATTTTTAAAATTCCTCACTAACTATTCTGATGTTTTGGCAACGCTGTGGGGTTCTGACGACGTAAATCTTGAATGACGTGCAAGCTTTTTTATATGAAAAATGATATATGTATATAAGTTCGTAAATAAAACTTACCTCCGTAATGAATAGTAATATCATTGACATTGACCTTCATACCAGAAAAAAAGGGTCCAACCAGGAAGAACGATATTGAAACTAACACCTGGGCTGCCCATCGGTTACATCCAACGTATACCATAAGAACTAGCAATAAAGACGGTACTATGCAAGAAAACGCAGTGTACAACTTTCTAGCATTTAATAAACTCAGCCAATTTCTATTAGTTACAAAATCCGCTACGTAGGCGAAGAATATATTCGCCACCCACAGGGCTAGGAACGGTAAAGCGGTGGTGTTGGCGTTAGATTTAACGTTCATCTTCAAAATTTCCTTTAGATATTTCGGTAAATCGGTTAAAAGTGTAAAAAAAATGAAGTTATGACTGAGCTGACCAGCTAGTAGTCCCCAGACCTACAAAAATATTAAAAGTGAACACTTTTCCAAAAAAACTTCTTGTTAAAAACAACCAAAATGTGATAAAAAATTCTTTTATAAAAGTAAAAGTTCTAAAAAGTTTTACATACCTAATATTTATTATGTATTTCTAAACGAGCCGTTTCTATTACTTTATTAGAGTGCCAGTATTAAGAAATAATGAAAATATTTATAAGTATCACATCTTCATACACGGCTGTTAAAATCTATATTATTAAAAATGAATAGCAGAAATGTTTGTACTGGTTTCACTTCAGAACGACTGCACCAAATTAGATAATTCTTTTTTGTTGTGTTTGTTATTATCCAGAGAAGGTTCGTGTAAAAGATATATTCCAAAAAATTGTACAGAAATAGTATTTCTGAATGTGCATAAAAATGTCAGACTCGATGTCGAATCCGACATAACCGTGTGGTTCTAGGGTTAATCACTTAATTTACTATATAGGCCGCTTTTTATCCAAATTAGATGATGATATTTGGAAATTTAGTTCGATAGAATCATCATTTATATACGTTAGAAATATATCTAATGATTCCTATTCTTGTGATCTTATTGATAAAATGACCGTATATATTAGGGCTATAAGACTTCCTAGGATTTCCTATACTTACAGGCAAGGAGGTACAAATAGACTTCCAAGGTACCTTAAACTTCGTTTTTTGCTCCACTTCGGTAATCAGATAATTCTTCTCTTCTTCGGTGATAAAAGGATGTAAATTAGGCCTTGAATATACATATACGTAATAGAAGAAGCACCATACTAAGGCACATATTCCCCAAACATAAAATGGAACTACCCAACTTTTGGCACCTGTTATCATCATCCCTAAAAATAACATCAAGATAAAGACACACTTTACTTTTGCAGCTGTTAAATGATTTTTTAATTTGACAACCCTTATAAGTACAATTATAATAATATTATAAGTAATTATACCTGTCAAGATACTGCCAGTGACAGTTCCCATATTTGAACCTCCAAAGGCAATTCCTCCCAAAAAGCCCCTTTGATGTTTTGGTATCCAACACTGTATAAAAGTAGAAATAGTTGGTAACATTGGACCTTGAGCAAATCCTAATATAATTCTCAATATGATTGCTCCCCACGAGCTGCCATATTGAATGGCCACAGGAGTCAAGATGGACACTACTGAAGACACTACCATGCAGGTACCCATTACATGTCTGGCTCCAAATTTATCTGCCAACCATCCACCTGGGATGTGACTTATAAAGTAACTAGAAAAACAACAATGTTATATATTAATATTTGCGAATTATTCCTTAAAGGAAGGCGATAAGCAACGTGACTCAGTTCTTTTAGTGTTGTAAGCGTATTGTGGTTCAGGCAAGAATTTATTAACACAGTGTTGCCATATGTGACAAATAAATACAAATACGAAATATTTTAATAACTTTCCTGAATAAAAATCCATTACATGTTTGTTTGTATGTGTTGAGAATGTAATACATTTATATTGTATACACAGATATATTGGTGTAAGAGTAAGCGGAACGCACCCATAGTGTCATGGGTTGACATGACAGACAATAATAGTAATGTCAATGAGTATCATGTAGTTGTAGGTGGTAGTAAGAAGTATGGTGGCTTAAGTTAGGTTAGTTAATTAGTATGTATGTTATAGGAAATAAAGCCTTTTATAATAGTAGTAAAGTACGACTATTTATTTTCCAAATCCACACCTTAACATGGTAGCAGAGGTCCGTGGTTGGAAAGTCGTACCTTTTACAACAGAAAAAGTTTGGTGCAGTTTGAAAAAAAAAAGTGTGACACATGATGGCAGGTAGTAGTGATTTTAGAATACCTATATTCGATGGGGAGAATTATAAAATGTGGAAAAAACGTCTTATGCTATTTTTGAAAATGAAGAAGTGTGATGTTGTGGTAACCAGACCGAAAAATGAAAATGATGATACAAATTGGGATGACGATGATGTAAAAGCAATGAATTATATATGCGGTGCAATATCGGATCGACAGATGGAGTACATCGACGAAAAAACTACGGCGTATGAGATGATAAAGAAATTTGATAATTTATATTTGAAAGAATCAACGGCATTGCAGATAGTATGTAGAAATAACTTGGAAAGATTAAAATTGAACAACTATGGAGACTGTGCAACATTTTTTAGTGACTTCGAAAAAGCTATAAACGAGTTAAAAAGCGCGGGTGCTAGTGTGTCTGAAAAGGAAAAATTGAACTATATGTTAAACACGTTGCCAGAGTCGTACAGTTATATTGGTGATTTAATAGATACATTAAAAGAAGATGATCAAACTGCAGACTACGTAAAAACTAAGGTTATGATGTCCGAATTAAAAAATCAAAACAATGATTTTGGAAGAAAATCCAGTACATTTGTGGTAAATAAAGGTCGACAGGATCGATCATGCTTCCAGTGTGGCGAAGTTGGTCATTTCAAGCGAGATTGCAAAAATGGCGCCAATCAAGCGTCGGGTAATGGCGGACAAACGACAAGCAGTAGAGGCTGGTGGAGAGAAACGCGAGGTCGACAAGAAGCCGGAAGAGGAAGCTACGTCAGAGGACGTGGCCACTCACGTGGACAGCGCGGAACGCATGGAACAAGTGCACAGCGGTTCAACCGACAAGGACAGAAGAACGAAGAGCGAAACAGTGCTTCTTGGCTTACAACAGTAGCTCTTGGTAAGGATATGTCAGTTATTGCACAAAATACTGAAATAGGTAATGTAAATAATTGTATTGAAATAAAATGGCTTTTAGATAGTGGTTGTACAGACCACATTATTAATGATGAAAAATTATTTGATAAATGTAAATTACTTAAAGATCCCATTAATGTTTATTTAGGAGATAATAGGGTTGTAAAAGCTACTAAAATTGGAAATGTTTTAAGTTACTTTGATGCTTTTGGTAAAAAGAGTTTAGTAGATATGCAAAATGTTTTCTATGTTAAAGATATGAAATCAAATTTGATAAGTTATAGCAAAATAACAGAAAATAATAAGATTATTTCTCTAGGTAATATTTCAAAAGTTTTTGATAAACTTGGTAATATAACAGCAGTTGCTTTAAAAAATAATGGCTTATATATTATGAAAAGTAAATTAAAATCAGTTGAATTGCATGTAAATGTTGCAAATAAAGATATGAATAATATGAATCAAAAGGAAAAATGGCATCGTTTATTAGGTCATGTAAATTTTAAATATTTGAATATTTTATCTAAAGATCAGCTGTTGAATGGAATTCCTAATGAGTTTGAATCTGAATTTATGAAATGTAAGATTTGTATTGAAAGTAAAAATGCATAATATTCCGTTTGTAAACAGTAGAAAAAAAGCTAAAGATATTTTAGAGATTGTACATACTGATGTTTGTGGGCCTTTTCGAACTACTGGGTTTAAAGGTGAAAATTATTTTGTTTCTTTCATTGATGATTATAGTAAGATTTCTAAAGTATATGCTATAAAATCAAAAGCAGAAGTATGTGATTGTTTGAATGAATATACGAATGAAAGTGAAAATTTGACTGGAAAGAAATAAAGATTTTAAGATGTGATAATGGGAAAGAATATTTGAACAGTAAAGTCTACAGATTTGCAAAAGAAAGGGTATAGTAATTGATAATTGTCCTACATATGTACATGAATTGAATGGGACTGCAGAACGGTTTAATCGAACTATAATGGATATGTCAAGATGTTTGTTGGCTGAAGCAGATATTCATAAAAAATATTGGCCTGAAATAGTTTGTGCTGCGGTTTATTTGAAAAATCGTACTTTATCTGATACAATTGAAAAGAAAACTCCATATGAAATATTTTTTGGACAGAAACCTGATGTTTCTAATTTGCGTTTGTATGGAAGTAAAGTTTTTGTACGAAGACCAGAACAGAAGAGAATCTCTAAATGGGATAAGAAAGCTGATATGGGAATTTTAATTGGTTATAGTAATGTTGGTTATCGTGTATTATTAAATGGCAGAGTCATTGTTGCTAGACACGTGGATATTGTTGAAGAAAACGTTAAGTGTATAGGTTTAGACTTTAACGAATCAGATAATGATAATAATGAAGAGTGTTACCCTGATAAAATTGATGAAAGCTCTGAAAATGACTCAATAGATGAAACTTTTGAAAGTACAAATGAAAGTATGGATGATAGTGTGAATAAAAATGAACCTGAGTTACCTAGATCTCACAGAGCCAAAAATCCTCCAAAGAAATTTGATGACTACTATGTATATAATAGTAGTATTTTTGTAAATATGTGTAGAACTGATATACCACATACATTTGAGGAGGCGATAAATTCTAATGAAAGTAAGTATTGGAAAACAGCTATGGACAAAGAAAATTGATAGTTTAAATAAAAGTAAAACTTGGAAATTGGTTAAAAATGATACAAACAAAAATATTCTGGATGTTAAATGGGTTTATACTAAAAAGTCTGATAATACTTATAAAGCTAGATTGGTTGTACGAGGTTTTCAACAAACTGATGAAATTGATGATATTTATTCACCTGTGGCTAAAATGCAAACATTAAAGATTTTATTGTCATATTGTTGTCAAATGGGCCTAGTAATTGAACAAATGGATGTTGAAACAGCCTTTTTAAATGGTAAAGTAATTTCTGAAGTTTATATTAAACAACCTAAGGGTTATGAAGATGGAACAAGTAAAGTTTGTAAATTAGTTAAAGCTTTATATGGTTTAAAAGAAAGTCCAAGGCATGGTATGAGTGCCTAGATACATTTTGATAAATTTAGGTTTTGAAAGAAGTAATATTGATCCTTGTTTGTACGTTTATAAAATTGGAAATGATATTATTTACTTATTAATTTATGTCGATGATTTATTGATTTGTGGTAGAAATTTAAATGAAATTAAAAGGATTAAAATTTTATTATCAGAAAAATTTAAAATGAAAGATATTGGTGAAATTAAAGAATATCTTGGTATTACTGTTGATTATGATTCTAGTAAACATGAAATGAGATTGGATCAAAATAAATATATTGAATTATTAAGGAAAAAATATAATTTAGAAAAAGGTAAACTGTATAATACACCTATGGAAGTAAATTTAAAAATTGATAAATCTGATCATTGTGAAAGAAATATTAAATATAAAAATTTAATTGGTGCACTATTATACATAAGTTCGGCAACAAGGCCTGATATAAGTTTCAGCGTAAATTATCTGAGTAGATTTCAAAATTGCTATAATGAAACGCACTTTAAATATGCTGTACGAATTTTGAAATATTTATGCTTAACTAAAGATTTAAAATTGTTTTATAACAGAAATGAAAAAGTAAGTATTATTGATTGTTATGTGGATGCCGATTGGGCAGGTGATCATTTAGATAGAAAGTCTACAACTGGTTTTGTAATAAGATTGTTTGGTAATGTAATTTATTGGAAATCTAGAAAACAAAAAGCGTTACAAAAGCTTCAACTTTTGCAGAGTATGTAGCATTGTCAGAAGCAGTAAGTGAATTGATATTTGTAAAAGAATTGTTGAAAATATTTGATATTGAAATAATAAAGCCAATTGATGTTTATGAAGATAACACTGGTACAATTAGTATAGCTAATTATGGCAATTTTACAAAAATTCTAAGCATGTTGAAATTCATTATCATTATGTAAATGATTATGTTAAAGCAAATGTTATAAATGTGGTTAAAGTAGATTCTGATGATAATATTGCAGATATTTTTACGAAGTCCTTGGGCCAAGATAAATTTGAAAAATTTCGAAGTATGTTAAATTTGAATTAATGTAAATACAATGTAAATGTAAGGAGGCGTGTTGAGAATGTAATACATTTATATTGTATACACAGATATATTGGTGTAAGAGTAAGCGGAACGCACCCATAGTGTCATGGGTTGACATGACAGACAATAATAGTAATGTCAATGAGTATCATGTAGTTGTAGGTGGTAGTAAGAAGTATGGTGGCTTAAGTTAGGTTAGTTTAATTAGTATGTATGTTATAGGAAATAAAGCCTTTTATAATAGTAGTAAAGTACGACTATTTATTTTCCAAATCCACACCTTAACAGTATGCAAAAGTACTGCTTATAAACTCGATATAAAACAATAAATTATTAAAACACAGGAGTGCATCTAATTATTTAGTCCGGGACTGTAATAAAATTAATTGTAACAATAAAATCATCATTTTCAAACAGAACGTAACATAATGCACCCAACCACCTTAGGGTAGAAGGGTTATTGATTTATATTATATATATATATATATTTATATATATATATATTATATATATATATATATATATATTATTATACCGGGTGGTGAATCGTCAAACGGACCATAGGAAACTCAATGGTAAATTCTAAATTGTTGAATTCCTGCTTCCCTAATTATTTTACACCAAAAGTCATGGGAAACTATTTGTAGAGGACTCAAATATGTATCGAAAACAACTGTTAAAATTATTCTACGACTTAAACGTATTCCAAAATTTTGCTAAAATATAATACATTTTTCAGGCCACCCCTAAAAGTTAGGCCACACGTAATGCAAGAATATATATTATTACGTTTGTGTTTTATCATATTTATGTCAGATGTTTGACAATTTGAATTGTCAATTTTTTTATTTTATGATTAAATTATAAACAATGAGTTTTACTAAATACTACTACTAATGAACATTATTACTTTGTGAACAATAAATTATATTGTTTACAAATCGATCAATATAAATGTACTCAGTTGACGAAAAATCGCATAATGTTGTACTCAGGCAATAGCGCGAACCTTTTCCTGCCACTACCGGATCTTTATTTAACGTAAGATATTCTAATTCACTAAAATTTAATTCCATGTTAAGTTATACAACAATTCAATGAATTCCAATATACTGTTACTGTGATCTTTATTTCTAATAATAATATATGATAATTTATAAACATAAAACTATAACAAGTGTTATAATAAAACATGAATAAAAAATTTTTATTATTGCTTTTTTCTCCTCAACTGAGTACATTTTTTAATCAACTTAATTTTTTTTTAACAATAAATCACAAAATTTTGGCCATTTAAATCATAGATAAATGTAATATAATTGATTTAAATATTGTCAAATATCAGAAACAATAATATGACAAAACGCAACACGTAATACACATTTTTTCACAGAAAAATGTATTATATTTTAGCAAAATTTTGGAATACCTTTAAGTCGTAGAATAATTTTAACAGTTGTTTTCGATACATATTTGAGTCCTCTACAAATAGTTTCCCATGACTTTGGGTGTAAAATAATTAGGGAAGCAGGAATTCAACAATTTAGAATTTCCCATTGAGTTTCCTATGGACCGTTTGACGATTACGATTCACCACCCTGTATATATATATATATATATATATATACGTAACATAATGTAATCATATTCTTTGTAAATGACACATATGCTGTAGGCGAAACCGGGGAAATTCTGCGCACCTAAGGTAAAATACTTACAAAAAGTTTCCTATGTGCAAACAAACTTCCATAATTTAACCACTGGAATTTGTATCTCTTGGGAACGTTATTCTCATAAAAAATAGGATTAGAGTTTAAGGAATTTTGAAGAAAAAAAATTTACTTTAAAAAACTTCCATTGCGCGTATTTCCCCAAGTTTGGGGTAATTCTGCGCAGAATTAAATAAATCTTTGTTCGAAAAAAAAAAATTATTGTAATAAAGCAAATATTGTAAACAAAACAGATTTCTTACAAACAAAATTAAAAAAAAACATTAAAGAGATAATTTTACTTACTGACTGTCTTTAGTTTCGACCTTGGCATAGATATATTATGCATGATACAAATAAAACAGATAAGACACCGCGCACGTAGGCGTGGCTTATGTGACGTCAGCTTGTGCTAAATTTCTCCATATTGTGTTTTGATATTTGTGTACATTTACGGTTCACATCCAATATTTAGTAAAATAATATTTTGAGAGTGTAAAAGGCTTTAAATTTTTGGCAATATGAGGTGTGTCGTTGACAATATGTACAAGAGTTTTGTACCTGGTACAGCATTCTATAGCTTTCCAAAAAACAAGGAAAGGCTGTTTGGAAACATTTGTGTAAACGCCAGGAAGGTTTTAATGTTAAATTTGCTCGTGTTTGCTTTAAGTACTTTATTGAAAGTAATTATGAACGTAATTTAAAACATTAATTGCTGGGGTATACACCAGTAAAACATCGTTCTTTAAAAAAAGACGTTGTTCCGTCAATACTTTTTCTAAAAACAAATAAACAGATCGATAAGGCGAATTCTGATAGAACTTACTGGCAACATAAAGGACAACAAAAAAGACTTGTGGATGAATTATTAAATAGGTACGTGATATTTATTATATTGAAGTGGTAAATAATCATGCCTAATGATTTCATTACTAAATATATGTTTTTTGTAGAGAGGAACTTTGTAACAATAGTAGGGACAGTTTTAATGATGCCAAGGCTGGTGCTTCTTATTTTTATCTCCGAGAATTAAATATTATCTGCCGCTCTCGCATTTCGACCGCCATGGTTATCTGTCCATCCATTCGTTTTCTTTGATTAGCTCTATCTCTCATTATGTATCGTACATTTTCCCTCCCAGCCTCCCCTTTTTCTTCTTTGTTGTGGTATGTAATTTAAAGCTTTCTTTGGCCATCTATCTTCATTCATTCGCTTCACGTCACATACCACACTAGTTGTCTCGTTTCAATTTTGTCTACACTGAATATACAGTATTTGTCCTCCTTCTAATACCTTCATTCCTGATGTGATCTTTTTTGGATACACCACACCGCTCTCCTTAGAAAATCTATTTCTACTACTTCTATTCTTTTCTATCTTTTTTCGTGATCTGCCAAACTTCTGCCTTATAAGTTATAATAGACTCTACCAAGGTTCGATAGATTGTCAATTTCGTTTCTTGTTTTAATATCTTTAGACCATAGTAGAGAGTTTTAGAATGTTAACCGCTTTTTTTCCCTGCTGCGTTCTGTTTTCGAATGTCTCTTTTGGTAGTGCCTTCTTTAGATATTATAGATCCGAGATATTTATATTGCTTGCATGTTTTTGTGTTTCTAATTTTTAATTCTGGATGTCTTCATCATCTCCTATTTCAAGTTTACTCTGTCTTTGACATATTCATATTGAGGCCCCATTTTTTCATATTCTTTCTTTAGTTTTCTAAACATGTAGTCCATGTCTTCCTCATCATTCGCTACTTCTACCTGATCATCTACGAAAAATAAAGTTGTTACACATTTACCATCGCCTATGTCTATTCCCATTCCGGATACTTGTTTCCTCCACTGTTCTAGCGATGAATGAATTATATATTTAAATAAGGTCGAAGATAGACAACATCCATGTTTAAGCCCCTTTGTTATTGAAATGATTCAGATTTTCTACAATATACTAGTGTAAATACTTAAGCTTCAATTCACGTAGGAAATAAAACATCTACTAAATTATATTAAAATTTCAACAGTTCGTTTTATCCGCAAGCATGAATAAATTTTAAACACTTAGCACAAGGTGACGTCATGCGTGAGATGTTACGACTTTAGTGCGTGGCAATATCATATCTTGTATCCTTATATGATGTATATTATGTAGAATTAACTGCTGAGTCCCCAATCACTACATTCTGAATGAGCCCAATTCGAATACCGCACACACAAACACTTCTCATTTTCTAATGTTAGATCTACATCATCTAATTCATCATCATCACAAAGCTTACTCTCATAATAACTTTCAGACTCAGAATCATCAAAATGTAAGTTTCTAATTCCACTCTTTCTTGCGTACAGGTGGTTTCTTTGCTTTAGTAACCAGTTTTGCTACGGTTCCTGTCGTAGGATTTTTCTTTGTTTCATTTTTTTGACTCTCTCAACTTTTTTCTTAATATTTCTGGTTTTCTTGTTTTATTTCTAATTGCGTTTTTAGTGGCGTGGAAGTGAAAGTTTCTGATGTGTTGTTTTTACACGTAATTTGGAACTTTTCTTTATAAATTTGGAAGGAAGAGGAGCTAGCTAGACTGAGTTTTAATATTTCTTGACGTTCCAGGCTAGGTGCAGCTTGCTGGTTTGATTTTCAATTTGGCATTATAAGATGGAGTATTGTGCATAGGTTCATCACTTCTCGATGGTCCCGGTTGGGGTTCGGTATTTCTCGGTGGAGTTCTCTGCGGAGCTACGTCACATCTCGACTGATCAAGGGGCCCTGTCGTCATTGGTAACGTTGGTTTCTAAGTTCCATTACAACATGCATATCTGAAACTTCTTTGTGATCTACTAAGCTGAAATCATCTTCAGAGAATTTATTAGGATCTATAGGCCATATTCCCGGATATTCCATTGTCCAGATTTCTCCTGTATATTGCTCCAATTGGGCCTCCTCTCATTAATTGTGGATTCATACGTATTCGATGGAATATGTACATAGGAGGGACAAACTGTCCTAAAACATTTACAGCGCATACTATGGTAACATTTTTTCCCTCTTTCCCAAGATATTACGGATCCTACTTGGCTTTTGACCTTTTGGTGCCAAAATTTTTGATGGTTTCTCGACTGTTAGAAATGCCTGTTTTCATCTACATTAAAAAATTCGACTCTCAGGAAATTTGAACTGTTTCATAACTTTTGTTATGAAACAGTTGAATACAGTTATAGATTATTAAAAAATCGTTCAACCTCATCTTTATTCGAAATGGTGCATTATTTTATTCTCTTCAGCAAACTGGTATGCTAAACGCCTTAGTTCTGATGTTGTAACTATAAAAAACATATTCGCCAACTTTTTAACATGGTTGGCTATGGTGGATCATCACATCATTAAAAATTGGTTTCCTGCCAAGTTTTATTTTTTTATGGGTATTGGACTTTAGTTTGTCACATAGAGTGGATTCTGGAATATTGAATGATCGACCAACTTCTCGTATTTTTCACCCAGATCGTATAGCAGTGTGATCGCAGCTTTTAGTTCATCTTCTGTCCATTTTGATCTTTCAGTTTTTCCGAACGTAAGCACGGGCATTTTGGAATCTAAATGCAATATAAACACTATACCAGCAAAAATTATTACAAGGGGTAATACCGCGCAGCATGAAATTACCCCGACACAGCTGCGCGGTATTCCACCCAAGTGAGTAACGTAACTTAACTTATTCACTGTTCGTTAATGACTAAATAAAATGCATTATTTTTATACGTGATATATATTTATCTATACATATAGAACAAAATAATCACTGAATAGTTTTAATGAAAATTAATAACAAAGGTACTTACCGCTTTGTTAAAGATTAGTCGAAAATTAAATTAAAGTCCCTAAAAAACAAACAATCTGTGACCTTGCTAAACCAATACTACCAATACCAATGCCAATACCAATACTACAAATACTAGACGGCACACTGTGTTAAATCTTGCAATACTTACGCCGTGTTGCCAAGATACTGATGCGCGATATTCCCACGGGAGTGGTATTTTCCCGGCTTCCCCTTAACTGCAAATTTAATATACATGCAGAGGAAGATCAATTAAACACATTTAAAGAGGCTAGTGAGGGTCCAGATAATATCCCATGGTCTTTCTTAAACATTTACCTGAGAATGCACACAATTATCCACTGAATATATTTAAAATTATTTGGACAGAAATTTCCAACAGCGTGGAGAGCATCTATTATAATACCAATATTTTTTTATTTATACAGTATAGCCCAAAATAAACAGTACTGTAGTTGTAATTATTTTATTAAACTTTGATTAAATAAAAGGCATAAAAGGATACCGAGCACAGTTTTATTAATTTAATCTTTAACCGGAGACAGAATTCTTCCATACATAATGTATCTTCGCATATTTTAAAATTTTTAAAGTGTTAGTCCTTGTGTAGTCTAGTGTGATGTTTAATTTAATGTTTATAACATTTTAACCTTGTTGGATAGGCCACAATTGACGAAATGCCCCTGAAGATGCTCTAGGGAGCGAAAGTACTTGGGCAAGATTAAATTAATAAAATTGTGCTCGATATCTGCCTTTTATTTGATCAAAGTTCATTTATTTGAGCATTCAACCTTATATCAATTTAATTATTTGACTGTTTAAAAAAATGCATATTATTAACACTTTATAACATGTTATAAATGAGGCCCTCCTCTCTCAAGACAAACTTCATACCGATATTCCAGATTTCTCGTAATGTTATAGAACAAAGGTTGTCTCAAGTCCACGAAGAAGGCTCTAACGGCATCCTTTAACTCATTGATAATTTGTCGTGCCCGTTTAAAAGGGCAGTTTTAGCCGTACCCCAAACGTAGTATGTGTCTGGAGATGTTAAGTCTGGAGAATGTGCAGGATAGAGGAAGTCATTAAATCGTGAAATGAATTTGTTTTGGAAAATGTCCCTGAAGAAATTCACCAACTGCGACAGCAGTAATGCAAGTTGCCCTATCCTGTTTGAAAAATTAATCTGCAAATGCCAAATTACGTGCACGACAAAATTGACGTAGATCCCTGAGAAAGCGTGTTAAAATTTGTATGTACCTCTGTTGATTAAGTGTGACTTGCCTACCATTTTCTTCGATAAAGTATGGACCAATGATTTCGTGTCCCAAAACTGCACACCAAACACTCACTTTTGCGCTATGTAAAGGAACTTCTAGAACTTCATCTGGTCTGGCAAAGCCCGGAAATCAATTTGTGCGACGATTTACATGACCTGACAAATAAAAATATGCTTCGTCTGAAAACCATACATTTTTTAAAAATTCAGGATTTTCATACCGTAATGCAAGAATTCTAGCACAATATTACACTTTACTGTGATATTCCCTGGGAATCACATACGAAAATGCACCCAGCTCCTTCAGGATTCTTTGCAAGGAAGTTCGTTTTACGCCAAGATGCAAGGCTGTTCTTGTCTGGCTGGATTTCGGATTTTCCAAGTCCAAGATTATTTGCTCGAGAGAGCACATAATCTAGTTGATTTAGAAAATAAAATAAGAAATACATGTTCTACGATGTAAAAGAAGGTGATATATTTTAACCTTTTATTTAGTTTACTTGTTGTTTTGTACATTAGAATATATTGTTTATTAGCCCACAATAAAATTTTTCGAAAATTAAAGTGTTTATCTACTAGATACTACTACGTAAGTTATCTATACGTAATTAATTTATTAGTGTGAAAAAAAAAAAACGTTAATAATAAATATATACTACCGTACAATCATTTTGTGAGGTTAGCTGTTATAAGTTATCTTAATAGTAGCATGCGGTTAGTTTTTTCACTTACCAGAGTCGGAGTAAGGCCTTCACCGCAATAGCTTAAAATGACTTCACAGAAACACACCTTCCGATCTAACCAGTCCAGTAAATCAACGTTCGAATATCACAAACAGTTATACATTAGCCGCTTCACACTCTTTTCCGAGTAAAACCCAAGCAATTGTATTTAGTTGCATCGATAATGCTAAACTGAAGGATTATCTCATCCCTTTTGGCACAATCATCAACCCAAAAAATATTATTTTTTCATCTAGATTATCTCATAATAGAATCTGCATGTATTTGGCAAACAAAACCGTAGTAGATAACTTCATGACACAACATGGCTCTATAGAAGTACTCGGCGAAGTTGTAACAGCACGAAGACTTGTCTCTCCAGCAGAAAGACTAGTCTTGTCTGGAGTCTGCCCATTAATTCCTGATCAAGTATTAGTTGAAGAATTACAGAATATCGGTTTAAAGCTTATTTTCCCAATATCATTTCTGAAAATTAGCTCGACTCTCCCCGAATATAGTCACATATTGATCTTTCGGAGGCAAGTTTATATAAGCCCTATAAGATCACCAATTCCAGATTCTATTCTAGCGATCAAACAGCTTACCGCATATTTTTGTCACAAGGTACACTTACCTGCTTTATTTGCAAAAATACAGGACACATATCATCCCAATGCAATAACAGTTCAGTAACGGAATCAATTCATATTGAGTCAAATATTGAAGTACCAAATCAAACAGCTTCAACAAGTATACTACACAAGGTACCAAACACCCAGCAGTCATCAAGTTATCCATTATCAAATCCAAGCATATCACCTACACCTACAAATCTCCATGACAAAGAAATTACTAACGCTCCTACTCATAACAACACTTTCAATCAACCTCATTCAGTAGCAATACCGTTTTTACAAACTTCGGAAGCAATATCCTCCAATCTATCAGCTCCTTTTTTATTAGATACAACTGCAGAAAATTCTAATAAAACTGATACATCAAGACAATTTGCTGAAACAACCATTTCAACCATTCTTACAAATAAAACTTCAAGCTCGAGTTCTGTCACTACCAGGAGTTTGCTCCAGTACTTCCAAATGTAATAAAGCCACAGCATCTAAGTGAAAACTCTAATAACAATTCTGAAAACACAAGTTCCTTCCATAAAACGCAGCATTGGTGAGATCGTCACGCCTCCTTCAAACTCAGTAATTTCATCAGAAAATCTGTTTGCAAAACCCAAACCCTCTAAACCAAAAAAACCGCGCTCATATAAAGTCCCATCTACACGGGAAACTCTTGAAAATTTTATTGATAAACATACTCCACCATTCGTTTTAAATTATCACCAATTGTCCTTACTGATTGATAATTTCCAAGGCTCCTCCGACACTATTAGCGTCATCAAAGGATTTACAACTGATATCGATGGTTTACTCCATCTTTTACAAAGCAGCTATCAATATGCAAATGATAGATCTACAAAAAGCAAGTTTACAAAACTTCAAAAGAAACTATACAACCATTTGGAGAAAGAGATTTCTGACTTAGATAGTGACTCTTCTGTAGACAATTGTTCAGTATCATCTAACTCCGAATCTGTCGTATACGAATCTGTAACATTCAACTCGATACTTCAATGGAACATTGATGGATTTTTTCATCGTCTCCCTATGCTACAACTTCTTTTATCTAAATATTCTCCAGATATTATTATTTCTTATGAACATGGAAGAAGCGTCCAATTTTTATGGGTTCCCTCAAACGTCCGAATAACAAGAAATGAAGAAGCTGACAGGACTGCACGAGAGGCAATATTAAGTGATTTGTCAAAGCCGATAGACAAGTGTGTTTTTAGTGACTTAAAAGCTTATTTTAAAAATAAAGTGTGTGTTTGTGGCAAAATGAGTGGTCTCAAACTAATTCCAATCTAAATAAAATCAAAAATAATGTGTCTCAGTGGTTTCCATCGTCGCTCAATAGACGAGAACAAATTGCGGTTGCGCGTTTACGCCTAGGACATACCAGATTAACGTACTCCTACCTTTTCACAAAGAAAAATCAACCTATATGTGATCAGTGTAACGTCCGATTAACAGTCGAACATTTTTTATCAATTTGTAGTAAATATGACCAAGAAAGACAGCGCTACAAGATTCCAAACGCTCTACTACAGGCTCTAGGTCAAAACTGTTCCTGTAACAATATAGTGAATAATCTTAGATCCATAAACATTTTGTACAATCAGTAGGTGTTTAACTTTGTTTTTTATATTTTGTTCCGTCGCTAATAACCTTTTGGTGGACGCGACATTTTTTTCTAATAAAAAAAAAATAAAAATTTTCAAAGGTTTTTAACTGCATTGCAATAACTTGTATCTATACATATATACTATATTAATATATATACATACATCTACATACTCGTACTCTTCTAGAATGGAAATTGCCTAATATATCATCTTACCTTGTAAAGAATGCATAGAGTATTCCAGCCTCCATATCGTGATCCCACGTAAAAGTTCCACCCTCTATATTCTCAATTGGTTCATAGACATAATTCGGGCAAGCCTGACTCGTTACATTATTTCGATCTTGTATCATTTCTGTTATAGCAATGTTTAGAACAACTCTTAAATGATATGCATTTAATAATGCCAACTGCATCATAATTACAAGTACATATCTTTGACCTAATACAAACTTTCCACAGAGACATTTTAAAGGATGCCATGGCATTTCGTAGTTATTTCATCAATTAAAAATTATTAAACTGTTTTAAAAAAATTTCCCAGACTTACACAAAATATCATTTTAAAACGTCAAAGATGACAACAATCTTAGAAGGTTTAGCTCACGAATAAAGTATACAGTAGGTCCGCTAGATCTGAGGACATTGTCATTATTCGTATTATACGAAATAAACCGAGTGAAACGTGATGAAACTAACGTGGGTGATAATAATTAAAAAATTGCTAATATTATGATGAACGTTTTTATACTTCTTTTTTTTATTTACTGGATTTTGAAAACTAGGTATACAGTATGGTGGAAATGAAAGGAATAAATTCGTTATTTCGTAAACCGGAGACTTTAAGGAAAAATCCTGAAACCCGTCGATTTTTATTTTTAAATAAGCTATTCGTAAGAATACATTTTTATTTTTGACGTCATCTATGTCAGCGTGATGACGTCATTGCTAAAATTTTTAAATAGAAAGGGGGGTATTGTAATACATCATTTGAAAGGTCTTTTAAATACCTATTCAGCCATATCAATATGTCTGAGTATTTGATGTTTGTAATTGTTTAAAAAAATTATTAAATATTTATTATTACAATAAATATTTATTAAGTATTGATATGATGTATTATTGACACCCAAAAATAAATTTTATAAAGGCCATCACTGGTAATAAAATGTCTTTTTTATCTACTTTTTACCTTAAAAAAAACTAGTTAGCTTATCAATATGAACATTTGATAATTGAACATTTAAACTTAATTATCTTTCTGTCAAGTGATTAATAGTATTATTGTAGTAAACGTATTCAAAAAGTCTTTGTATCTTTGAGCATGAAGCTAACTGAAACGCAAAGAATTGAAATTCTCATAATGATTGGTTATGGAGATAAAACACGTACGCAGAAAGAAGTATGTGCGTTATTTAATAATAAATACCCCCGTCGAGAACCAATTTCACAATCCACTGTAAGCAAAATTGAGAAAAAATTTAGGGTCATGTTAAAGACCTTCCTAAAGGTAGTAGAAAACCAATATCTGAAAACCAACAAGTAGACGTTCTGTTAGCTTTTCAAGCTAATCCTCATAACAGTTCACGGCAAGTAGCATTAGTTAATGACATTGACCATTCAACAGTTCTTAAACAATCAAAAGACTGATATTTTTGTACACACTTATGACAAGTCGAAAGAAAATGTAAAAAGTATTTTTGAAGTGTGTATATTTAGGCCAATTCCTAGCTGAGCGCTTTCGGCTTTACAAAGCCATCATCAGAGCTATGGTCAATTATTTAAATACCACTACAAAGGAGAGATCTCATTTCCTTATATTTCCAAATTATGATTTTTGTTGCAATTCTTAGAACATATAAAAAAACATATAAAAAACCGACACTGGATTCACAAACACGTTAAAAAAAGTGAAAAAAAATTTTTTGTCATGGTGCGGGTGTAAGAACCCGACCATTGTTTGATCTGAGGAGGTAGGCTATTCTGCCTACCAGTAGGCAGAATAGCCTACCTCCTCAGATCAAACAATGGTCGGGTTCTTACACCCGCACCATGACAAAAAATTTTTTTCAATTTTTTAACGTGTTTGTGAAATCCAGTGTCGGTTTTTTATATGTTTTTTTATATGTTCTAAGAACTTGCAACAAAATCATAATTTGGAAATATAAGGAAATGAGATCTCTCCTTTGTAGTGGTATTTAAATAATTGACCATAGCTCTGATGATGGCTTTGTAAAGCCGAAAGCGCTCAGCTAGGAATTGCCTAAAATATACACACTTCAAAAATACTTTTTACATTTTCTTTCGACTAGTTCTTAAACAGCTAAAGAAGGAAAAGTGGCATTCCTACAAAGTAAGTTTAGTACAAGAACTTATAGAAGATGATTTTGATAGACGAATTGAATTTTGTGACATTATAATGGAACGAAATAACAGAGATCCGATGTTTTTAAAAAAGATTATTTTCTCTGATGAAGCTACATTTGTACTAAACGGTCATGTCAATCGTCAAACTTATCGGTACTGGGCTACGGAAAATCCACACTGATGCAAGGTACGTACTCAATACTCAGAGAAAATTAATGTTTGGGTGGGAGTAACAGATAATAGGTGTATTGGACCATACTTTTTCGAAGAAAACTTAACAGGTCCTCGATATTTGGAATTTCTTCAAAATTTCTTGCTTCCAGAATTGAACCGCTTGTTTCCAAACAGAAATGAATTATGGCTACAGCAAGATGGTGCGCCTCCACACTATGCTGTCTTGGTACGCAACTACTTAAACAACGTCTTTCCAAATCGGTGGATAGGTCGAAGAGGAACAATAGAATGGCCGCCTAGGTCACCTGATTTGACTCCTCTTGATTTTTTTTATGGGGATATTTAAAAAGTAAGGTGTATCAAAATAGACCACAAAATATTAATGAACTGAAAGAAAGAATACGTAATGAGGTTGTTCAAATAACTCCGGAAGTTTTAGAGAATGTTAGAGAAGAGTTCGCGGCACGCCTTTCTCATTGTATTTTAGCTGAAGGTAAACAATTTGAGCACTTAATTTAGGTTTCGTTGGCGTACAACCATTGGATAGCTGGTAAAAAAAAACTCACATTTAAAAAAAACCTTCTTTGATCAATAGGAACGAAGTTAGGGACTATTTTGACGAAATTTTGGAGCGTGGCAGCTGCTAATCATCCCGCTTTTTTACGCATACTAAGATATATTACCGGTTTTTTATTATATAGATGACCTTTCTCCTATTCACATAAATACATATAAAATGCAATCATGTGAAAATGTGTATTCATGTAAAAAAAATTTCGACCTTTTTTTTAACCAAACTGGGTGGAATAACTTGATTTGTACTTCGCGTGTGCCTCTGGTAAATAATCAAACCCGTGTGAAAAACTGACTTTATTTTGAATTACACAATACATTAATATATGAACGCTAATAAGTATTATGTCCGCTCCCTCTGAATGCTGTATCACCGAGCTCATCCCATATTTTAGTGCTGTCCTCTTGGGCTGCTTTTAGGAACTCCGTCCTAATCTTCACATATGGCATAATATCTGCATACGCATAGATTGCTGCGTTGCCAATTTGGAAAAATTGCATAAAATTAACTTAAAATAGATGGTGGCGTGAACATGGCCCCCGCCTTGGCAAACACTGCCAACAAAATCGTCTGCTAACGCTAAATGTTCAAATGTTTGAAATACACTTAGTCCGAAACGGGCAACGGACACACCTTATAAAAAGAACGAGTTATGATACCTTTGTCTGTCTTTATCTTAAAAACTCTGGCTACATCATCACTGCCGCGTATAAGTTCGATCACGCGACCTAACTTCCACCTTAATGGAGGTAAATTGCCCTCTTTTATGGGCACTAACGTGTTTTCATCAACTTCACCGTTAGCAGTAGTTCATTTGGTACGTTTTTGTAGTTCGTAGATGTATTCTTTGTTCCATCGTTCCCATATATGCTGAGAAAGCTGCTGAATATGCTGGAATTTTAAGAGTATAAGTGGTTTACCGATGAGAAAATGTGCAGAAGTTAATGGGTTAAGATCATTTGGATCACAGGATAAAGGATGAATCGGTCTCGGGAATTTATTATAGCTTCAATCGGCACAAGCAATGAATAAAAACGTTAAGTGAGCGTTTCCCAAAACTCTATGTAAATTATGCTTAATTGTTCTTACTCCGCTTTCCCACAGTCCGCCAAAATGTGGAGATTTTGGAGGTATAAAAGAACACAAAATATTATCCTTTACCAAGGATTCTCTTATCGCGGGAGAGTGCTACTCTAAAACTTCTCTTAATTATTTTAACTCCGAACTAGCTGCTATAAAATTGGTTCCACTGTTGGAAACCATCTTTTGAGGCTTGCCTCTTCGCGCAATAAATCTTTTAAAGGCCAACAGAAATGATTCCTTAGACAGTTCCGTAACTAATTCTAAATGTATGGCCTTCGTACAAAAACAAATGAAAAGACACATGTAACTCTTTATTAGTTTACAACCTGGACCCTTTCTATCGCGAATTAAGAAAGGGCCCGCATATAATCTACACCTGTTACAATAAACCGTGGGCCACCTGCGAGACGCTGGCAGGTAGGTCACCCATTATTGGCTAAATGGATTTAGATTTTAATCGAAAACATTTTACACATTTGTGTACGGTACGTCTCGATAAATTTCTTCCTGATAGCGGCCAGAAAGTTTCTCTTATTGCAGAAAGTAAAAGCTGAGGGCCATCATACATAAGATCAATGTGAAAATGTGAAATGATGGGATCTTTTTTGTCACACGCAAACTCGGAATGCTTTAAACACCCGCCTACTCTCATGATACCTTGATAATCAAGAAATGGAGATAAATTTATGAATTTGCTGTTTTTATCTAGTGATCCCTTTTGGTTCGAATGTTTATTTCATTAGAAAATGACTGTGATAGACACGATTTTAAAATAAACTTAAAATAGATAGTGGCCTGAATACTGGGCTACATATTGTTCAATAACATCTACATTAAATAAATATTTAAATCGTAGTAATCAGAAATAAAAGCGTTTTCAATGCATATAAACAAATAGATGGGTTATGATCTAAAAAGCTAAATAAAAATCCACCTCAGGACTCCATAATCTTGATCATTCTTTTCCATCTTTTTAATCATTCTGTTTATTCACTGTTAATTACAGTTTTCAGAATTAATTAATTACTTAGAATATAATTTACATACAGAATATTGAATATTCAGCCTGAATGCATGGTTTTCTAAACGTTGATATACCATCAATCGACAGCTCTCTCTGGCTGGCGATCTATCAATCGTATCTCTCTCTCCTCTCTCCTCTCGATCAGCTCTCAATCTGCTCTCTGCTCTCTCTTCACTGGTGGCCGGCGATGTGATACATGGGTTCTTTAGTCACGATCGAGTACTTTTGTCTTCAATAGTCGTTACATCTCTTCACGTATTCTTCAACATATCTCCATAGTCCATTCCAGAAATAGTATTTCCTTATATCGTTATACTACATTGTATTTATTCCGAGGTGTCCTGTAGGTAACATGTAGAAACTGTGAATTATGACTCTGGAATGTTCTGTTTGTCTTGTACTATTCAAATTGTTCACCTTTTTAAAACATTTTATGATCCAAAATCCGTAAAATAGTTTCGAAACACAATTCAGATTTCTGCTTATAATCTGAGCCTTCTAAAAATTGCAAGGCAAACAGACGTTGATAAAACATGTTAAAAGGCACATGGGGAATCTAAAATTTGCATTCCACGACATGTCTTTTACAACTAAGCAGAAATCCTTAGCGAATTGTGCTTCTAGTACTCACACAGAGTAAATCCGAAATAAAATGAAAAAGACAAGAAATATTCGATTTCACGCAAACAAATCCTATGTATCTGTTGATACGTATTTCGACCTAATAGCTCTCATCAGAACAGCTATTCATAGGAGCTCTCAACGTGAAAAATCAATATTTTCTGCTTCTAAGAAGCAACAATAAAATGGCTTCAATACGGACGCGATAGCGACATCTAATACAAAATCCGTAAAATTAGTTTCGAAACACAAAAGGCAGAAAATATTGATTTTTCACGTTGAGAACTCCTATGAATAGCTGTTCTGATGAGACCTATTAGGTCGAAATACGTATCAACAGATACATAGGATTTGTTTGCGTGAAATCGAATATTTCCTGTCTTTTTCATTTTATGATCCCTTCGCATTTCAGTAAAAATTGGAGCCTTTGTGAAACCTGTGTTATGTATAGCAAGAATCTTAAAAAACATACTAAAGCAATATTAGAAATTACTAAACCAATACTGGATAGACAATATTAGAAAAACAATAAGAAGGCTAAATAGATGCCAACATCGATAGAAGTTTTACGTTTTTAGGTGTCTTACTGTAATTTTTTATGGAATTCTAAATCTTTTAAATGAGATTTATATCCATTAGACTCTAATATAAATCTTAAAGGATATAGTAAAATCTTATTAGATGGTTGTAATGCTTATAGCAACATATGTATAATGTAAAAGTTAATTATAAATATTGAAACATCGTTGTAGGTGCATAATATTCTTGTTAAACATTTTATGACTGATGTGTGTGCGTTGAGTCATTGAACAATTCCCACATTTCAGTAAATATCGGTATAGAAGTTATTGTTTGCAAAACTAAAAATAAAATCGGATTTTCACTTTTTTAAATCTTTAAGTTAGATTTCAGAATTTTATGGACAAAGCTTATAAAGAGTCAGAACAATAACAATTTAAAATTACTAAAATTCATCATCAGTGGCAATACAGCTCGTCATGAGCCAAAGCCTTCTTCAGAACAATCTTTCATTTGTCCCTGTCTCTGGCAACTCTTCTCCATGCTTTAACTCAGATGGATTTTAAATCATCCTCTATGTTATCTTGATACCTAAGTTTTGGTACTTCCCCTGGATTGTCTTCCCACTGGTCCTTTTCGGTCGAAAATTTTTCTGATCGTTGCGTCTTCATCTCGCCTAATTACATGTCCTATCCATCGAAGGCGTGCTAATTTAATAAATTTTACAACGTCAGGTTCCCCAAAACTTCTGGTAACTCAAAGTTGTAGCGCGAACCCCTCAAACCCTGTTCTTAGACTCCTCCATATATTTTCCTTATAATTTTTCTCTCAAAACGTTTAAGCAGTTCTTGGTCGTTCTGTGTAAGTGACCACGTTTCTAACCCGTATGTTAACACTGGCCTTATTAGTGTTTTATATATTGTAATTTTAATTTTTCTGGGCAGTTTTGAGGCCATCTGTTTCCTCAAGCCATAATAGCACTTATTGGCAAGCACTATTCTTCTTTTAATTTCTTCGCTGACATTGTTTTCGTTTGGTCAGCAGCGAGCCCAGGTAAACGAAGGTGTCTACACTTTCCAGTTCCAGATCATCAATTAATAGTCTAGGTATTCTGGTTGCCTGATCTAGTACAATACATATAGTACTTGGTTTTCTGTGCGTTTATTTTTAATCCCATTCTCAGTGCAGACGCCTTTAATGATCATAATGCTTTGATCAGACATTCTGTGGACCTAGCAATAATGTCTATGTCATCTGCATA
The DNA here is from genome assembly GCA_918026665.1 of Diabrotica balteata. Lineage (NCBI taxonomy): Eukaryota > Metazoa > Arthropoda > Insecta > Coleoptera > Chrysomelidae > Diabrotica > Diabrotica balteata. Next base: position 14,885,718 of record OU898284.1, on the reverse strand, counting down.
TCCGACCACTTGTACAGATTTATTAAAAATGGTGCCATTCGTATTAATATGGCACTCTCGAATTACTTTTTCTAGTGCAAGGTTAAATAAGAGACACGACAGTCCATATCCCTTCTTTTTTCCTTTGAGTGCCTCTCCTATCGGAGATTGGATATCATTATGGCGATTCTAATTTTATTCACTGCTGTTTTGAATAATTCGTTAGTAGTACAGTCAAACCACTCTCTTACATTTCTCATCCAGGACATTCTTCTACGGCCTAGATTTCTGCATCCTTTGATTTTCCTTGCATTATATTTTGTAGTCCATCTCCCTGTCTTAGTCCATTTTTACAATGAAAGGGTCTTGAAAAGTCGTTTTGGATTCTGACTACTCTCTCTACGCATGTGAGTGTAAGTTCCGTTAGTTGAACAAGATGAAGCGGCATTTGAAATTCCACCATAGCCTGTAGAAGTTTTTGTCTGTAGACTGAGTCGTATGCGGCTTTGAAATCCACGAATATGTGTTGAGTGTCGACTCCAAACTCAAGTGTTTTCTCAAGAATCTGCCTGACTGTGAAGATTTGATCCGTTGTTGATTTATTGGGTCGGAAACCACACTAGTAGTTCCCAACTATTTGTTCAGCATAGGGGATCAATCTTCTATACAATACGTTGGACAATACTTTATATGCCACATTAAGTAGGGTGATGCCTCTATAATTATCACACACCATCATATCTCCTTTTTTGTGAAGAGGGTGCATTACACCTATTTTCCAGTCTGCGGGCGTTTCCTTCCGTAGCAAGATTTCGGTTTAAAAAGGTGTCACCACCATTTTTAAAGAGTTCGGCAGGAAGATTATCCAAAACAGGGGCTTTGTTAGTTTTCAGCGGCTCTTGAGCGTTTTCATCTATTTCAGGGAAGGTATTTTCTATTTGGTCTTCTTCCCGACTTTCGCTAAGCGGTTCCTCAAAATAATTTGCCCACCTGTTTTAGTATCTGTTCTTTGTCACTAATTATGGAACCATATCTGTCCTTACATGTTGTTATTCTGGGTTTGAATTCTTTTCTGCAGCTGTTTATCTTCTGGTAGAATTTTCGCCAATCTTTTCTGTTCCTTTAGCCGCTATATGGATAGCATACTTGAATTTGGTCCAGTGTTCTTCGATTCTTGTCAGCTCTTCATTTAAAATTTTCCTGTAGTTAGCCCTAGCGTCTTCAGATTTTAGCACATCAATATTATATTTTGTAGATTTTCTGCTCTGGCCTTTCTTAGCGTTTGATATACGAGCCCTGAGTTTTGTTCTTACAAGGTAGTGGTCAGAGTCTATATTAGCACCTCTACATACTCTTACATCTAGTACGTCCGAGGAATGTCGACTATCAATTAGTACATGGTCAATTTGGTTTTTTGTTTGACCGTCTGGTGATTGCCATGTGGCTTTATGGATACTAAAATTACAAACTAATAAATCCTTACAAACTAATAAGTTTAAGTTGCTGCATGTGATACCTAAATATATATAAAAATGCTTTATTTACTTGTACAGCTTGTACATATACGTACTGTAATTTCTTAGTTATTCGTTAAGACACTCTTTCACTGAATAATATGGTCTTTCAGATAGATAGGCCTTGGCTACTTTACGGAACTTAAGGAAAGAAATTGTAGAATTAATGCAAAGATGATTGTATAATTTTTTTGCCGAAAATAACATAGAATTCTTTAATAACTCAGTGGTCGGGATCGGTAAATATACATTAGAGATTTAATTTTTGGTGGAGTAGTCATGATTAGCCTTGCTGGAAAAACATGTAGGTGTTTACGAATGAACGAAACAGTTTCTAGAATATATAAAGAGGGAAGAGTTAAAATTCCGTGATTTTTGAAGTAGCTATTGGAGCCAAAAAGATACTGTATTGCTCTTTTTTGTGATTTAAAAAAAAAGGATTGGGCAGCTGTACTAAAACCCCAAAAAGGAAGACCATGTTGAAGATGAGACTCGAACAAAGAAAAATATGTTATTTTGGAAGATGCTAAATTGATTTCCTTTATAACAGATCTTATTGCATAGCAGGCTGAGGCTAGTTTTTTACTTAACAAATCGATATTAAGGGACCATTTAGGGTTGCTGCCTGTAAAAATACAAAGAAATTTTACAGAATCAACGATACTGATCTGGCTGTTATTAAGAAGCAAACCTTGAAGAGCTTCTTTCCAGGATAATGCTAGCGTCTTATCCACGTTAAAATAGAGTAAATTAGAGTCAGACCAGGTTTTTATTTTAAGTCTCTCAGAAGTTATAGTTGCATGAAGAGTTGTAATATAAGAGTTGCTCTAAGATAAGGAAAAGTAGAGGACCCAATACTGAACCCTGTGGTATTCCACACACAATGCTTTTGTGACTAGAGTTAGTATCATTTGGTCTAACGAGTTGTTTCCTATTCCTTAAGTAAAAATCTAATCAATTATAAAAAGTATGATGCTATTACCGATTGTGATGCTACCTACATTTGTCATACAGGCAGATCCTTGCCCACAAGATCTTTGGAACATTAAAAGAGACAACACTTCTACTTTTTTCTATCATTTAAAATTTTAACAAAAACCATCTCAATAAGACAGATAGTGTTAGTCGTTAATATTTTACTAAACACAAAAAAAAGATACTAAAACCCATTTTCGGATTAGAAATCGAAACATCAAAAACAAAAAAATGTAGTTTGTATTACAATTCTTTCTGTTTTATAACCACATATAAAATATTCAGTTACAAACATGCTACAAAAAAATAGTTTCAGAACCATATCACATAATAATTCTTATGGTAGAAATAAACATTATTTTTATTGTTTCTCATTCATGAATGATTCCGTGTCCTGTGAACCATCTTACCAATCAAGACTTACTCTTATTATTACACTTAATAATTACTATTTTTATCGTATGAAAATTTCTTTACGCACTCAACTCTTAACTTGAACGGCTTAGACAGTATTTATTTCATACAGTAGTGACTTGATAAAAACTTCCTTTCTTCTCGCATCGTGTACCTATTAATTAACTTTGTATGCCACTAAATAATTTACGACCGAGTTTTTAAAAACGTGTCGAAATAAAACAAAACATGAAAACATTGTTTCATCGATAGGAATGTTATTGAATAAAGAAACAATGTCAAAACTAACTGAGTCTGAGGGTGAAATATAAATCAAAAGAAAAGGCAAAAAAGTGTTTTTGAAGTGTGTATATTTTTTAATAATTCCTAGTTGAGCGCTTTCGGTTTTACAAAGCCATCATCGGAGCTATGGTCAATTTATAAATACCACTACAATGGAGAGATCTCATTTCCTTATTTGTTGAAATTTTGGTTTTTTTAATTACTAATATATATAAGCGAGGTTCCTACAGCCTCTGCCGTTTCTCGCATTTCGACCGCCATCGTTTTCTGTCCATCCATTCGTCTTCTCTGATGGCTCTATCTCTCATTATGTGCCGTACATTTTCTTCCCAGGCAACTGAAGGCCTTCCCCTTCTTCTTCTTTGTTGTGGTATGTAATTTAAAGCTTTCTTTGGCCATCTATCTTCATTCATTCGTTTCACGTGATCATACCACACTAGTTGTCTCGTTTCAATTCTATTTACACTGGAATATACAGTATTTGTCCTCCTTCTAATATCTTCATTCCTGATGTGATCTTTTTTGGATATACCACACGCTTTCCTTAGAAAATCCATTTCTACTACTTCTATTCTTTTTCTATCCTTTTGCGTTATCTGCCAAACCTCTGCCCCATAAGTCATAATAGGCTCTACCAAGGTTCGATAGATTGTCAATTTCGTTTCTTGTCTAATATCTTTAGACCAAAGTAGAGAGTTTAGAATGTTTACCACTTTTTTTCCCTGCTGTGTTCTGTTTTCGATGTCTCTTTTGGTAGTGCCTTCTTTAGATATTATAGATCCGAGATATTTATATTCATTGCATGTTTTTGTGTTTCTAATTTCTAACTCTGGATCTTCTTCACCATCTCCTATTTTAAGATACTCTGTCTTTGCCATATTCATATTGAGGCCCCATTTTTTATATTCTTTCTTTAGTTTTCTAAACATGTAGTCCATGTCTTCCTCGTCATTCGCTACGACTACCTGATCATCTGCGAAAAATAAAGCTGTTAGGCATTCACCACCGCCTATGTCTATTCCCATTCCGGATACTTGTTTTCTCCACTGCTCTAGCGATGATTGAATATATATTTTAAACAGGGTCGGAGACAGACAACATCCTTGTTTAAGCCCCTTGGTTATTGGAAATTGGTTTTTAATTACTTAGTTGTTAAAAAGTTGTTAAAAATTCTTAAAAAACATACAAAAAACCGACCCTGGACTTCACAGACACATTAAAAAATTTTTGTCATGGTACGGGTGTAAGAAACCCGACCATTGTTTGCTATGAGGATGTTTTACATACAGCAAACTTAGGTGTTAAATGTTGCTTAAGGTATTGATGGATGAACATGTCAATCATGAAGTCATGAAGATGTCAATATGTATAAGTTCTCTCTTTGTAGACAATCTAAGGTACTTATGGATATCCACTACCATATTTACCATTGAAATATAAATGTTTTTCAAAGGAACAATGAAAGGTAAAGAATTTTTGACAATGGACGAGGCATTTTCGGCTAATAGTTGTAAGGATAAGACGATATGTTTTGCCAATTTCTGAGTGGGGAGTTGTATACGCTGACGTTGGGGCTTAGGGGGACATTGGGCTTATGGATTTTTGGCAAGCCGTATATTCTCGGAGAGAAATACAGAGAGATAAACCACGAGATCAGGAAGATGATAAAGAAGGCATAAGAAAAATACTTTGAAAAGATATGCAAAGAGATCAAAGACATTCAAAATAAATATGATCTGTTTAACCTACACAAGAAAGTTAAAGAACTGACAGGACTAAGAAAACAAAATCCCACTCGTGCAATTCTGGACAGACACGGAACTACAGTATTGTGCGAATTAATGGAATCATAGGCTGTTTTAATGAAAAAACAGTTTATTTAGTAAAAAATTATATTTTGACAAAACTATAAAGGTAAACTTACATCATTCATTAGGAAATATGTCCCCCTTTGGCAGCAATTACTGCTTTTACCCGTTTTGGCATAGATTCTATGAGTTTCTGGCAGTTGTCAGATATCCTTTCATCTCGATACCAAACCCGAATGGCCGCTTCTATCATTTTTGTTTTAGTGGTACAGTCGATTTTTCGCAGTCTAGCTTTACAAATGGCCCATAAATTTTCAATGGGGTTGAGATCGGGCGAATTACCGGGCCAATCTAAAACATTAATCTTATTTTTGAAAAATGCCATCATTTCCTTTGATTTGTGACAGGGAGCAGAGTCCTGTTGAAGAATCGCTCCTCCTCGGGGTTGACATTTTTGGAGTTGTTTGTCCAAATACTTTTCCAACATGGATTTGTATTTTTGGCTTTTCATCACGCCTTCAATTGGCACCAAAGATCCAACCTCCATGTATGAAAAACATTCCCAAAACATTTTCTTGACTGGATGTTTTACGGTTTGATCAATATGAGATGGTGTAAGCTTTTCATTGTCAGACTTCCTGACGAATTTCGACCGCTGTCCCTGAACTATAAAGTGGGTTTCGTCTGTAAACAGGACTTTTTTCCAGTCGCCTACAGTCCAATTAGAGTAATTTTTGGCCCACAGTAGCCTTTGTTTCTTCATTTGTTCAGTTAGAAGCTGTTTTTTCTGTGGACGAATTGCTCTTCTACCATTCTCCAAAAGTCTTCTACGAACAGTTGAGTCATGAATCACTATAGCTGATGCTGCTAGATCTTGTTGTAGGTTTTGGCTTGATTTTCTTGGGTCCAATTTGCTCTTTCGAAGTAAAAATCTATCATTTGCTGGTGTTGTTTTTCTCTTTCTTCCACATTTTCCTAACTTTTTCACATCCACTGATCCCGTTTCTCGTTTACGATTCAAAATTTTGCTTACTACCCCCTGACTCACTCCACACGTTCTAGCAATCTCTCTTTGTGACATACTAGTGTGTTCACTCAACGTGACAATCTTTTCACGCTTCCTAGGCGTAATATCCATGTTGGAATAAAACCAAAAACAACACAAAAAAAGTACAAAACCCCCAAACCAACACAAGCTTGGTAAGAAATGACCTAAAATACACTCAAACACATCAACACACAGTAAGGTTATGTTTTCAATGCTTGGTCAGTTGTCAATTGTGTAGGTCTAGGTAGTGTTGCCAACTGTGAATATTGAAAAAATGAAAAAAAAATTCACAGTGATTCCATTAATTCGCACAATACTGTACTATAGCACATACCAACGAGAAAGTACAAAGATGGGCAGAATATATCGACGAATTGTTGGATGATGAAAGGGGAGATCTGGAGTACATAGAACTTACGTCAGAAGAAATAGGTCCATGTATTACAAAAGAAGAAATATTACACGCATTAAAAACAATGAAGGGTGGGAAAAGCCCGGGACATGACATGCTTCCTATAGAAATCGTAAAAATTCTAAATGAGAAGCACATTGATGTACAAGGATTTAAAATTGAAAGTAAGAGTTAGGTTGACGAGGTGCTATGTTTTTTCGACTTTGTTTTATGGAATGGAATCTTGAACCTTGAATGCGACATCAATAAAAAAGCTGGAATCATTCGAGCTGTGGATGTATAGAAGAATTCTAAAAATATCGTGGACAGAATACTTCACAAACAAAGAGCTTCTGAGAAGGATGGATAAAGAAATAGAAATTTTAAATACAATTAAAACAAGAAAATTGGAATATCTCGGACATATTACACGTGGAGATAAATACACCTTGCTCCAACTGATTATGCAGGAAAAGATGCAAGGAAAGAGACGTCTAGGGAGGCGTAGAATGTCATCGCTGCGCAACTTGAGAGAGTGGCATGGATGTACATCAAATGAACTTTTCAGAGCAGCCTTCTCAAAAGTCCGAATAGCTATGATGATTGCCGACCTCTGTCATGGAGATGACACTTAAAGAAGATATTCTCGGAATTCAGGATGGTGGGGAAGACTACACTTATTCATAATGGATTCGGTCGTTTTTTTCTAGATAGGTGGTGGGATCGTTTGCGACGCGTTTGTATTCTGTAAAATTGAGAAATTCGAACATTTTGTCGAAGTAATTAGAGGAGTTGAGAATAACGGTGGCATTATCGTTGTCGACAGAGAGGATGATAATGTCAGGGTTGTTTTAAAGTGCTTTGAGGGTTCTTCTTTCCGAAAGACTGATATTTGACGATGGGGGTTTGGAAGTATGGAGAATTCTGGCGATATCTTGTCTGGCAGCTTGGGCCTTGTCGGAAGGAAGATGAGAAATAGCTCCTTCAGTTTGACAAATAATTTTCTCAGTTGGAATGAAAAAAGGAGTGACAGAAAAATTGAAGCATTTTGACAAAACTTTGGTAGCTGAATCGAATATGTGAATATGTGAGAAATTGCGTACAATAGTAGAAAGTTGTTGATTCGAAATGCGCTGTGGATTTTGCTGACAGATAAGTTGGCCCAGTTTGCGTTTTTGGGTTTGGGTTTTGTTTTCAGAAATGTGTTGGGCTCTTTGGTGAAAAAGACAATCGAAAGTGTCCTATAATAATGGATGGATAATATAAGAGTGGATGTCATTGTATTTTGAAAAGTTGGGAATTTGTTGTGTGTAAGTTGCGTCGTGTAAAATTAATTGATTTTCGAAGAAGCCAAAAATCATTTGCTCTAAGAATTTTGGAAATAGATGAAGATTTAATGTGATGTTTAATTTGAAGAGATTTTGAAATGACTTAGAGGCGAATGAAAGGTTCGGATAAATTACCGCGGTCACGTAAATGAAAATTATCAAATTTTTGGCAAGAACCGCGTTGAGAATTTAATACTTGACATTTCGGCACTCATGTTAAAACCATTACAACAATTAGCCGAAAACGCCTCTGTGTTTGTCAAAAATTGCTTCCATTTCATTAATCTTCTGAAAAACATTATTTTTATTTCACCCTCAGATATACTAGTTAGTTTTAACTATTGTTTCTTTATTCACCATTATTTCTATTGATGAAACATTTCCATCTCGGACTATGAACGTCAAATCTTCCAACACACATTATCTCTTATGAACTGCGTGTCTAATACATACTTTTTATTCCAAAATCATTTCTATTGTCAAATCAGAGGTGCCCTAATGGGATCTCCCCTCTCTCCCGTAATAGCTCATATCTAAATGGAACATTTCGAAACAACAGCCCTGTTCTCATCAAATCTCAAACCCACCTGCTGGTCACGGTACGTTGATGACACCTTTGTCATTTGCTTCATGGTAAAGACACGTTAGATCTCTTCCTCTCCCACCTGAACGAAATACATCCCAGTATTCAATTCACGATAGAAGTTGAGTCTGAAGCGTCTTTGCCATTCCTTGATGTCCTTATTCAGAAAAATTTACCTCACAGTTTTTCCTATTCCGTGTACCGGAAACCCATTCATACAAACCGATATCCAGTCACATCATCAGTCAATGCCCAGTCACATCATCACCCCGCCCAACTTAATTCAGTTGTTAATACCCTCATTTCTCGTTCCATAAGACTTAGCGACAACAATCATAGGTCATCCGAAAACAATTCAAGGCAAACACTTTTACAAAATGGCTACCACAAAACCCAAATCAATAAGAGCATTTAAAAACATCTAAACCCCATTCCATCCAAAAAAGAAACCAGGCCGCCGGATCAACCCAAAATCTTTCTACCTTTTATTAAAGGTGTCACTGACAAGATCAGTAGAACTCCCCTTCCTCTAAACATCAAAACCATCTTCACTACTCACTCCAAGTTGTCCAATCTCGTCGATCCGTAAAAGACCAAATCCCTATTGAAGACCATGGTGTCTACGAGATACCTTGTTCCAGTTGCCCACATACATACATCGGACAGACAAGCCGACGAATCCATAACCGTATTTACGAACATTCTATATCAGTAAAACATTCCGATACTACTTTAGCCCTAGCTTAACATCATATTCAAACAGGCCACAAAATAGATTTCGAAAAAGTGAAAACCATCACTCCTATCAGCTTCTTAAAATCGAGAATTATTCGTGAAGCCATCGAAATTGAAAGACGCCCTAACAGTTTAAACACAATGTTAACTTGGGAAAGGATCACTACAGGAGCAATGCGACAAATTTGTGGCATTAGAGTTAGACGACCGTGAAGGTTTCCAGGGTAACAACTAACAATAACCACGGAGGAAGCTACAGCTACCTGAGGGAAGGAATGCCAAATGTTAAAACGTTTAAAACAAAATAGAAAAGAATAATATAATAATAAATATTCAATAGTCAGAAATACGTATATAGGGTTGCCTTCCATCCACCTATTTTGATTTTTGCTTTCCTGTTTTGCGAGACATGCCATTACATTTTACTTTTACACAATATAATGGCATTTTTTTCACGGTTTTATAAGATACATAAATAAGATATACACAAGTTCCCTGGCTTTGTCTTGCTATGACGTCATGCGCAAAGTAGATTAAAATTAGAAAGGCAAGTGAGCATATCTTGTTTGTTATAGTATCATGATGCTTCTTTTCCGTTAAGGGGTTTTCTCTAGTGAAAGCAATCTCACCGAACTGCCGTAACACTGTTATCTCCTTTATTTATAAATGGGTCGATAATTGTTATAATCATCAATAGAGCCTTTATTCTTAAACAGAGGTACTACCTTTGCAGTTTTGAAAACTTGAGGATAAGTATTACAAAATATTGATTGATTTATTAAAGTTGTTAGAGGTTGAACAATTATATCTTTAATTGTTTTAATAATTTTTGTGTTAAACCCATCAGGATCTTTGCTGTTACTATTTTTTATTTCTGTAATAGCTAAGTCAACTTCACTAAAGTTCACTGGCTGAAAACTAAAACATTGAGTTTAGAATTATCAGTGAAGAAAACATTTTTATGTTTGTTACCATTAATATGTTTCCACATAGCTTGTTTAGAGTTGCCAGAATTTTTTATAAACCTATCATTTGCATTAATTTTTGCAAGCTTGATGGCTTCCCTGTACTCTTTTCTAAGTTTGATAATGGTACTTCTAGGTGCAGCAATGGGATCGTTTCTATTTATTGCTATAATAAATTGAAGTCTCTCACGCATTTTTCTCAAAGTGTCATTGAACCAGTTTACTTTTTACCTGGACTATTTTTATTTAGCAATTTAGATTTTCCTGGAAAAGAGATATTTATGGAATTTAATAACACATCAATTAGCATTTTAAATTTTAAATTAATATCCAAACTATCATTGTATACAAAATTAAAACTTGCAATTTAGCAAAATCTGGTTCATATTAAAGAGTCCTTCATCTGTGATAGGTCTATAACAAACTCTGGTTGCACAATTTGTGGATGAGTAAGCTATCTGAAAGGAAATACCTCTGTGGTCAGATGTGTGAGTGAGATCCACAGGTTTTGTGGTACCATCAATATTTGCGAAAACATTATCAAGACATCTATTACCTCGAGTATTAAATTTAACTTTTTTTGTAATATTGTAAGATCTAAAAAAAATTACAGAGTTTTAAAGCTCTGATATCTGTTTCATTAAAATGGACATTAAAGTCACCCGTAATTATAACAGGTTTATGAACATTAATTTTTTTAAGAGCTTTAGCCATAATGGTAAAGCATTTGTCTAAATCACCATCTGGAGTACGATATACAGTAATAAGCTGCACATTAGATTTATTAGAATAAAACCAACAGTGAGATCAGTTCCATGATATAGTGCTAATATCTCGATATGAACTACCTTGTGTTTACTTTTATTTCAATTGAGATTTTTAGTTTTCTACAATTCTTATCAGTGCCACCTAATTAAAACATTTTTGGTTTTTGCATGAATTAAGGAAAAATATTGTATGTAACTAATTCAAAAATGTTTATTTCACTGTCAATTTCATGTTATGTCCAATAAACTTTTACTTTTTGCATTTGATGCATAAATAACTGACCTGGGAGCATCGAGCAAAAAGACAATAGAGGGAATGTAAAGGTAGTGGGGGCAAACATATTGTTAGACAGGAAGTGCGATCTTTAGAGGCCACATTAAACAAGGAAAGAGAGTCTCTCTCCTTGTTTGACATCAAATTTAGTTGGGTTATGTTATTGTTTGTCCCAAATGTCACATGAAATCTTATTTATATTGAAGTTTTTTAACAATTGTGTCGCATTTTAGACTCTTATCATTAATAATTAATTAAAACTTTCTCGTCTAAGACACATTCTGAAAAATATTATATAGCTACTGTTGATAAGTGTCGGAAAATTTAAATTTGGCGCATTCGCATTTCCGGATATGTCCGCCATCAGAGGCCACTTTTTTGGTCTCCTTTTCATAAGGATTAGATTCCCTCTTTTGTCTTATTGCTCGATGCCTGGGAGTCACATGAATGATCAGCAAAATTAAAGCGACCAATTTTTGTTAATGTTTTTACGAACTCGAAACGAGACCAATTTAAAAGCGAAGTAAGAATAAAAAATAAATAAATTCAACACTGTATCCACAAAAATTCGAAACGTTTTTAAGTATGTAGCAGTATATAAATCTTGGTCTGCTTAATATGTCATATTATAATATAAAAATATAAAAGTATATAAAAGAAATTACAGATGACCTAAAAAATCCGATTTTAAGTAGTTCTGTGGAAACTATAACATAAAAATACCAGAAATGTCACTTTCATTTAAAACCGTGGGTTCTACATTCAAAACTACAAAGGAAATACATTTGAAACACATTATAAATATAAATAGCCCACGTCTACAATGCGTTTCCGAAATTTATTACCAACTATAAATGGTGTTTTTAAAAGAATAGGAAATAAATATAATTTTTATGGAAATATCAAATTCCTTCCCTAACCTCCCACGATGACTTACTCGTACCACAATAGAAAACGTGTTAATTTTTGGTTCAAGGAAAGTATTTTCTTCTTTATTGATTTATTTAAATTTCAGAATAAACGACTTCGAGTATACGAAATGACGAAATGTACCTTTTTCGTCAACGTATACAATTCCCACTCAAATGAATCTATTACATTGTTCAATAAGTATAGAATGATTACGAGAATCAAAGTTTGCCGCAATTTAAAATGTCCCCTTTAAACAAATCTGAAGGGTGCCGGGCGAAATTTTTTGGGCAGAAATTGTTTAAACAATTTTTTTTTTAACAAATTCCCAAAAATAATTTTTGTTGGAATCTGGAAAAACGTTTTTTTTTAGGTTTTTTGGGCCATTTTAAACAAAAAAAAGTTTCTTGTCATTTTTCTCTAAAGTTGATAGTTTTCGAGTTATAAGCGATTTAAAGTCTGAAAAACGCGAAAATACGCATTTTTGAGGCTTGAAAACACATATGTAAATTATTATTTTTGAGGTTACCAAGTGTCTAAATTAAATTTTAAACATTCAACTTCAAGATTGTGAAGAGTAATCGGGGCTTATTTTAATTTAGACCGTTGTTTTTTAATTGTTAAGTATGCGCGTACACTCGATTTTTCAGCCGCCGCGGCGTCGCGCGCTACCGTGCGCCTCTATCGTACTTATGCATAGTTTACATATACTTACAAATAATTATTATTTATTGAGTACATATTTATTTATATCAATTGAGTTATAATATAAATTTCGTCTAAAGTCTAATAATAGTTACATAAAATAATTGTACAAAAGATTGTTAAATAACACACTAATATCACTCAGTAAAAGTATCTTTGTTTTCACAAAAATCTAAATTACATCCACATAATGGTACACAGTTGACATGATTTTTCTTGCAGTTGCAAGCATTAGTTTTGCAAGTCTTTTTGCATTTGCACGGTTTCCCAACCCACCACTATCAGACATTATAATATCCATATTGTGTAAAATCGAGAGTTTGATAGCGGGAATATATGGCATTTCGCCAAATATATGTTTTAGCGAAAGCTCTTAACAAGTGTTGGTAAAGTGCGTCAGAGGTACAAGGTATATTGGCTAGATTAAATTAAATTTTTCAAATAGTTAAAGAAATAATAAATAAGACTTACTCACAATCAATTTAATTTAACTATCTGACGACCGGTTTCGCTTTCTACAATATGCAAAGCATCCTCAGGTCTCGATACAAAGTTAAACAAATGCTGAAATAATAAAAAACCCATATTAGGGTGTTGTCCAATAACGATAAACAAAGTAGATGTTGTAAATTACAATAATTATGCCAATATTACATGTCTGTGGTTTTATTTAAATGAGTAAGTTGAATAAAAGGTATAAAAATTTTAAAAGTTTAAACAGACAAGGTAAGGCCCACAAATTGTTATAAAATAGTCTCTTCGATTGTAATAAATTAACAAATGAGCAAATAAATAAATAAAATAAACATTACTTACATGCCGGTACTCTATTAATTGATGGATGGTAGAACATGGTTGAAACTACTATATATTGTTGAATGGAGAACTCAATTCTATTATTGCAGTTGTTTGACAGTAAACAGGAAGTTCTTGAGGAGATAGATTTGATCCAATGAAGAAGAGATATGTGTGTGATTGTTTGTTAAATAAAAGTAATTCGTCAGATAGATAGTTAAATTAAATTGATTGTGAGTAAGTCTTATTTATTATTTCTTTACCTATTTGAAATGGACTCACACAAGGAACACATTCATGATTTAAATTTTTCAGTCACACTGTCTTTTCGACGAAGAGCAGCATTTTGTATTGTTATGTAAAAATCTACTTTAGGTTTTTGCACTAACTTAATATTATTGATGTTATTACAAAAAATACAAACTAAATTTTCTTCGGTAAGTTTTCATTTAAGAAGAGGTACGGAAAAAGACATTTTAAATCCATTCACAATTTTTTTAATAACACATTAATAATATAATACCCTTTTAATGGGCATTAAACAATAGTCTTCCTAATGATCGTTTAAGTAATAACAAATCAAGTATGAGCGCGCGATTGTTAAACAGGTAAAACCTTGCATTTTTGCGATAGTATATTGTTTTTAAACACCGCGCAATTTAAAATTATGTTTACTAATATTAATATTACTGCATTGTATTATTTAAATAATAATTTAAAAATATTATTTACAATTGATATAAATAAATATATACTCAATAAATAATAATTATATTGTTCAAATTTGGAAGAAAAAAAAACTATATACGGTTATTACAGTTGCGATGATTGATTTATTTAATTAGCCCAATGACAATAATTAATACCTACATAAATAAATTATGGAAAAACTATGTTAATAAACTTCAAGGATTTGTTCGGGTTTTTTTGCGTAAGTGTATATGTAAACTATGCATAAGTACGATAGAAGCGCACTCTAGCGCGCCGCGCCGCGCCGGCTGAAAAATCGAGTGTACGCGCATATTTAACAATTAAAAAACAACGGTCTAAATTAAAATAAGCCCCGATTACTCTTCACAATCTTGAAGCTGAATGTTTAAACTTCAATTTAGACAACTTGGTAACCTCAACAATAATAATTTACATATGTGTTTTCAAGCCTCAAAAATGCGTATTTTCGCGTTTTTCAGACTTTAAAATCGCTTATAACTCGAAAACTATCAACTTTAGTGAAAAACGACAAGAGACCTTTTTCGTTTAAAATGACCCAAAAAACCTAAAAAAACATTTTCCAGATTAAAAAAAATATTTTTGGAATTTGTTTAAAAAAAAATTGTTTAAACAATTTCTGCCCAAAAATTTCGCCCGGCACCCTTCAGATTTGTTTAAAGGGGACATTTTTAAACCGGAATCCGCGAAGAGACCGAATCAGAAACATTTTCCCAACGGGAGCGGCCTCACAGCCTGAACTATTAGTAAAAATGAACATTCCATGCCAACAAACATAGTCTTTTTGTACGACTGTCTCTCCCATTATTTTTGTAAACAAGAACTGAAACTATTAAAGTTTTCGGTTACTGACCTAAGGCAAGCCTCTTTCTAAATAATCAATCAATCCGTATTGATACCAATCACGTAGTATCTTCAACCTAGAATTCTGCCTTCGGCTAACAGATCCTCCTCCTTAAATCATTCCCTGCATTGCGAGTCTCAAAATTTTATATTCTGGTCCTCTCTTCACGTAGCCTAGCAATTTTAGTTTTCTTGTTCGCATAGTGGTGATTAGTTTTGTTTCTTTATCAACCCTATGCAGCACCTCTTTATTTGTAATTCTAGTAGTCCATGATATTTTTGATAGTCTGCAGTATAACTAGAGTTAGAAAGCCTCGACTCTTTTTAAATTCCATTTTTCTTAATGTCTATATATTTTCGATGCCGATTGTCAATTTTTTATAGGGTAAAAGCACCAATAAATGATAACGGAGAAAGACTTATCAATCTCTGTGAAAGTAATAGACTCAAAATAACTAACGGATATTACTCTCACAAAAACATACACAAATATACATGGTTTCAACCAACACGGAATCTTAAGTCTATAATAGATTACGTGATAGTTAAACAAAATTCACAAATACTCATTAGAGATATTAGAGCTATGAGAGGAGCAGTATGCGGATCAGATCACCACATGGTCAGGGTAAAAATTGTTTTCCCATATAGATTAAAGGACAGTGTCTCATCAAGCCAAGACGAACAACTTTTAGAAAGAATTGATCTTCCTCAATACAATCTGTCCAGTCGAATTCATGAGAGCACCCGTACACTATATAAGACTCGAATGGATTCCAAACTTGACGAAACACTAACAAATATCAAATGCATATATGAGAACATAATATCAAGTATTCATCAAACAGCACAGGAGGTCTTAGAAATCAAACAAAATAAAATTAGTAACAAGCTTTGGTGGAATGAAGACGTCGAAAATGCGGGTAACAGAAAAGAAAAGATTATACTTTGTTTTTTATTTTTAAAAGTGAAACTGGAACAAACCATGAAGTGGAGATATCGAGTTAAAATACCAAAAATTGCTTATGATCCTACTACACACAAAACACATTTCTTCACTAAAAACTGCCTACTCACAAACTTAAGCACAATGACTTTGCTCCTACCACATTATTCCTCTTGACATTGACGGGTACTAACTGATTTTTCATACCATCTTTCTATCAGTTAGCCCTAGACTCGAACACAGATCAGAGGTAATGTAAGTCAATAAAACCACCAACTACAGGGGGTCATATAAGATGCCCCCAGTTTCATTTTTTATATTACACAAGTCAAGAGTCTATTGCATTTACCTGAATAAATAACACGAAGAATATTATTTTTTAAATCCAGATGTCCACCGAATGTTTTTTATGTGGCCACACAATGTTTTTTAACAACCTTTTTTATGTAAGTAGTAAAAAACCAACTTTTTCTTTTTGTATGTTCAAATTTTAACTTTGTTGTTTTTAATATTGGTATTTTTACTCTCTCTTTTAGTAAACTGATGATGGAATGATACAATTCCGAAAAGATCTTCTTTAATAATAAAAAATTTTAAGCTTTTAATAAAGCGTTTTTATACCTTAATACACACGAACACCACGTGCTTTGAAAAGATTATACCATAAGTGGTTGAATACAAAGATGACGCAGACAAAGACCGATACAATGAAATGAAGAAGAAAACTAGAAAGATAATTATGACCTCCAAAAATGAGACATAGGACAGAAGGTGCAGAGAGATAGAATCTTATATTGGAGGAAGACAATGCACTGAGGCGTGGAAGTTTATAAATTCTGTTAAGAAGCCGACTAACGAGAAAGTGATTCTAAATCCCATAAATCCCAAGGATTGGACACATTATTACAAACATCTATTAAATGAGAACAGAGACGAATTTAAAGAAGATACGAATTCATCAAGAATCGAAATTCTGGGAGAGCATATTACCATAGATATCAACATAGTTGACAACAAGAATGGGAAAGCAAGTGGACCAGAGGGAGTAACTACGGAATTAATAAAGAATGGCTCAGAGAAATTATACAGAATGATCACGTTGATATTTAACGAATATAATTAATGGACATCCAACACCAGATGAATGGAAAACAACATATATGACCCCAATATATAAAAAAGGTGACAGGAGAACTTGTAAAAACTATAGAGGGATATCGGTCACAAGTTCAATGAGTCGACTATACGGTCGAATACTACGGGATCTGATAGAGGAAGATTATAAATCGTCTGAAGACGAAGAACAAGGAGGATTTAGAGCAGGTCGTTCATGTACAGATAACATCTTCTGTCTTAAACAAATTATAGAAAAGAAAATTGTGACAAATAGAGAGTTACATATGACTTTTGTAGATCTGTAGATCTTGAGAAGGCATATGACACAGTCCAGCTAAATAAACTATGGGAAGTCCTGGGCACATCAAACATACATCAAACATTGGTTAGTGCTCTCAAAGAACTATATTATGGTTCAAACTCCCAAATGAAATTCGGAAACCTCTTAGCTGAAAAATTTGCAATTACTAAGGGTCTCAGACAAGGATGTTGTATCTCTCCGACTCTATTTAAGATTTATATTTTTGCAGCTCTGAAACAATGGAAAAGGAAAGTCAAAGGAATGGGTATACAATTGAACGATCAGGATTACATATATACTTTACAGTTTGCAGATGATCAGGTGGTGATCTCAAATGACAAAGACGACATGGAATACATGCTTAGAAAACTAATTGAAGAATACCAGAAATGGGGATTAAATATCAATTTAGAAAAGACAAAATACCTCTCAATTGGAGCTGAAGCAGAACAACTCGATATCGATGACCATCAAAAAATAAATCCATGTGACGAATATAAATACCTGGGCGTCATCTTCGACCGTAGTGGAAAAGACGAACGAGAAATAGAACATCGAATTGTACAAGCACGAAGAGCTATAGCATGTTTGAAGCGAGTTCTGTGGAGTAAAGAAATATCAAAGAAAAGAAATGGAACATCTATGAGACAATGGTTAAAACTAGCCTACTTTATGGAGCTGAGACATGGAGAATAACCGAGAAATATAAGAAAAAGGTCGAAGCCACGGAAATGGATGCCATCAGAAGATCGATGAGAATATCAAGAGCCGACAGAATACGGAATGAAGTAATAAAACAACAAATGGGTATAGAGGGCACTATAGTTGAGGATATTGAGAGAAAACAGCTCATATGGTATGGGCATGTGAGCCGAATGGGGGACGAAAGATTGCCTAAAAAACACGATGATGTGGCAACCCCCAGAGAAGAGGAAATGAGGAAGACCACCACAGAGCTGGAACCTGGGAGTTAGGAAAGCGATTAGTGCTCGAAATCTGGACGAAGACCTAACTCAAGACAGAATACAGTGGCGTTTGGG
Organism: Diabrotica balteata; assembly: GCA_918026665.1. NCBI lineage: Eukaryota > Metazoa > Arthropoda > Insecta > Coleoptera > Chrysomelidae > Diabrotica > Diabrotica balteata. The sequence goes on along the minus strand of OU898284.1, from coordinate 14,867,271 downwards.
AGTCGGACAACGTCATAAGACGTTATAAAACCGAATATATTTATATTCGGTTTTATAACGTCTTATGAATACGTCTTATAAATACAACTTTTGTATTTTTATAATAACATCCACATATTTAAGTGATCTTTATGGAAGTTTCTAACACAGAAATGATGAAATTATTATAGAGTAATTGCCAAATATGTTTTTATTATACTCTTTTTAAGTTATTGTACAAAAAATTACAAAAAATTCAAAACACTAGTAAATGAACAGCAGAATTTAATGAATAAACAACACATATCCAGTAAATGAACACAACTTGTAGACACATATTGGGGGTATTATAATTATGTATTAATTACAAATGTAGAAATATGTATTTCATTTGTATTTTACATCGGTATTAATTTTTTTCCCTTACATTTCCCTAGCATCCACTTTTTTAGGTTCTGCAATTTTGAACAAAATGTTTTCTGAGGAATACTATTTTCTTTTTTTAATTTTTCAGTGGAAGTTTGGACCATTGTTGTTAATTCATAGTGACTACTATCTTTATTGGTAATTTTTCCTGGAAAATGTTGACCATCATATTTTACCATAACAAAATCACCTAGGTATTTCAAACATCACTTGTTTTTGTTCTGAAGCTATTTTCTTGTGGCATTGTAAATTAATTACTATTTAACTGGGAAAAAGCCACAATTAAAGATAAAAATACGTTTATTGACGTTTCAATTTCCACTTCGGAAATCGTTCTCAAATACAAACAGTAAATTAAACAAATTTTGTTTTTTTTTTAAACAAAACAAAACAAAAAACAAAATTTGTTTAATTTACTGTTTGTATTTTGAGAACGATTTCCGAAGTGGAAATTGAAAACGTCAATAAACGTATTTTTATCTTTAATTGTGGCTTTTTCCCAGTTAAATAGTAATCACTTTGTTTGTTATCAGGCACATTATGGTTCTCTACATCAGGCAGAATTATTTCTTCTTCACTTACTAATTCCGTATGGATATTTGTGTTTGTTTTGTCCCTCTCATTGTCATTATAATAGTTTTCCTTTCCTTAGATATCAGTGCGAAAGGCATTGCTGCTTTTGATATTTCTCTTGAAGTTTCTCAGAAATATTAAACAACACAGGGAAGAAAATCGGCCCATAATTTAATGGTTGAAACTTATATTTATTCCTCTCATACCCATGACAGATACTGAGGAGACAATAAGTTTATTTTAAAGTTTCGAGTTCCAGTTTGGAAATCGTTAACTCAAAATACGAAAAAACAAATGTTGATTTTGTTACTTGATAAAAAAATTCTTCTAATAATTTTATTGTATCTGACTTATTCATATTGACAACTCAGTCACTATTTGAGATATATTTCTACAAAATATATCTCAAATATATATATATTTCTACAAAATCTCCTTACAAAAATAAAATATTTTACAACACAAACAATTACCACCTCTCAAATCAGCCTGGTATTTTTCAACTATTCGTGAGGTTTCTTCTTCTTGTAGTGCCTATCCGTTTTGGATGATGGCGACCATCATGGCGATCTGTATTTTACAAACTGTAGCTCTGAAAAGATTTGTGATTGTTGGATGGCTGGATGGATGCATGTAGATGTTGTGGATTTGTTTCAGCCAGGAAATTCTTCGCCTTCTTGGTCTTCGTATTCCTTCAACTTTTCCTTTTAGCATTAATTGCAGTAACCCATATCTTTCGCTGTTTCTCATGATGTGACCGAGGTATTCGATTTTGACTGTTTTTATTGTAGTTACAACTCTTTTCCTTTTTTGCATTCTTAATTTAATGTCCTGGTTAGGAACGTGGTCGGTATAGGATACCTTCAGGATTCAATGATATAACCACATTTCGAAAGCCTCAATTTTATTGCAGGTAGCATCTGTGAGAGCCCACTACTCAACTCCGTTAAACAGTATAGGAAAGATATAACATCCTAGTAACCTAATTTTTATGGGTGCTGATAAATCATGACATTTTAAAAGCTTAGCCACTTTTTGAAATGCAGATCTTACTTTCCCTATCCTACATTTTGTTTCTAGGGAATGGTACGAATTTTCATTGATGTTCGTACCAAGGTAGATTGTATGTTTGTACTCCTTCTACTGGTTAGCACGTCACACTGATTCTTTTGCTTTTCCTTTTTAGAGGTCATTATACATATTCTTCTTCTCCTGGTAGCACTACAACCCGGGGTGGGTTTTGGCTGACTGCACAACCTGCTTCCATCTCGAACGGTCGTCCATGATGTTTAAGTCAGCGGGTAGCCCCATTGTTCTCAAATCTGACCATATATTATCTCTCCATCGCATTCGTGGACGTTCTAAGGGCCTTCTCCCTGTCGGGACTTCTTCCCAGATTAACTTGGTAAGGCGGTTTATTAGGGAGCCTATGAACATGGCCAGCCCATCTTAGACGTTGGGATTTAATCTCTTGGACTACGTCGCTAGCACTATATATTTGTTTGACCTCGGCATTTGTTCTCATTCGGTATTGGTTAGTATTCGGATCGTGATAGGGACCGAAGATCTTTCTGAGGATTTTTCTCTCAAAGCATCTGAGTTTACTTTCCATTGCTTTTGTCAGCGTCCACGTCTCACACCCATACATGAGCACCGGTCTAATTACTGTTTTATATATCCTGATTCCTGAATGCTGTAGTGCCATTATGGTATCGTGGCCACCTTCTTTATATAGTTCAGATGTAAGATTATCTCTCCGGGTGATTTGTTTCTGGCTAGCTTTTAACTGCATCTTTAACTTCAAGAATTCTTGGTGGTTCTTCTTTCTTCTCGTCTGTTCCGCTTATCTCATCACTTTCGTCCTTCAGGTTTTCTTTTTCTTCCTCTATATTAAGTGACTGGTTTATTCTACCTATCAATTTAATACATCTTTCTTTGTTGTTAATAGCTCACCAGTCTGACTTCTGCGTTGACTTGTGGTTGCCTTGAATTATTTTCTGTCGATGTTAACTTTTTTATAGAATGTTTTGAATTATTTCTCTCTGTTTAAATTTTCTATATATTTTCTTAAGTAACTTATTTAAGTGTTACGTTTTTTTCTTTCGTATATCCTCTTTCCTTCTTTTCTCTTTGTCCTTGTTCTTGTGTTGCATTTATCGTCAAACCAATGGTTTTTATAGGAAGAATTTTCTGTTCTGTTCTGTTTTGATTAAAAACTTTCAATCTGAGTTTTATTGATTTAGTGATACAGCACTATTTGGTTGATAAACAGCAACCAAATATTTTTTTTTACTCGAAGTTACAATATTAACTATGAGCACGTCTGCAATGAATAGGGTACCAATATAATTTATGAATTTTAACATTTAATATTAATTAAATAAATAATATTTAAAATATAAATGTAAAATAAATGTTCAATAATATTTTTTCTTTTAGATATATCGGCCGCTTCAAAAATAACTCCAAAACACCTACACAAAATTCTGGACTCTTCCTGTAAAGACATCTCGCCTCCCCATATCAAAAATGCAGAGCTCGTGAAATTAAAGACTGAAAAACTTCACGACGGGCGGCATAAACAAACTGAATATTTGGTAGCTGAGTATAGATGTACAGATGGATACGGATTCAAAGTTGGTGTTGCTAACCATTTGTTTTGTAGCAAGAAGCGATGGATTGGGAAGACAAATTTATGTAAGAAGAAAAATAAAGGTAAGTAAATATTTAAATTTTGCAATTTAGTCCTGTCGGGATAGAATTTGACCTTGTACGGCGAGTTGCCCCAAATTTTATTATTCTAACATTTAGGGGGGGGGGTCAAAAGTAGTGTAATTATTAGTAGAATAGGAGGCGATTTGGCCACCCCCCTCCACTTCCACTCTGACGTCAACACGCAGCCCACTGTGACGTCACGCGTCTTAAGATAGAAAACAAACAATAAGACCTGTTCAAACCTGTTCAAACCTGTTCAGACCTGTTCAGAACCTGATCAGAACCTGATCAAGACCTAATCAAAACCTGATCAAAACCTGATCAATACCTGATCAAAACCTGATCAAAAGATGGATCGCATACCTACATTTTACGATGAATAAATCTTCTTGAATTATGTGTTCTTGTTTGAGTTGTCTCAATTTACTTTGTTTCTCCGTTTTGTTATAAGTTGTCTTTTCAAATCTTTATTTATCGTAAAATGTAGGTATGCGATCAATCTTTTTGATCAGCTTTTGATCAGGTTTTGATCAGGTTTTGATCAGGCTTTGATCAGGTTTTGATCAGGTTTTGATCAGGTTTGATCAGGTTTGATCAGGAAATGTTTAAACCTCTATTAACTCGCGGAGCTTAATTCGACGATCTGCCATAATCATGTCATGGACTTTGTTGATCATTTCCGGCGTGGTGACTTCATTTGGCCTCCCGGGACGCTCATCATTAAAAAACACTCGTACGACCACGAGTAAATTCAGCTTTCCAAAATTTTACTATTGCTAACCAAGGTGCAACCCCATCATAAACTTCGTCCATGCCGGCTTTATTTGCACATTCGTTTTACCCTTTTTGTGGAGGAACTTAATCACCGAACTATACTCGACTTTTTTCATTTCTCCGAAAACACAAAATTTGCTTACTTTTGACGGCTGTAGAAACCAAACTAATTGTTTTTAAAACTTAAAATTTTGACAGACGTCATGTCATGAATGGCAAATGTCAAGACCGAAACCAATTAGGTATCAAGTAGCGCTATCTAACAAAGGCTACTTTAATATTAATCTATTCTCGTAGATATAAAAAATTTATTCAAAAGATGTCCAGTTAACCTCACTTTAACCTAATTTTATTGAGATGCCACAAGAGCTTCACGATAGCTTCAGAATAATATTTGGAGAATTTGCTATTAACTTTCTCAGTAGAGCGGACCGTTTATGTCAAAGCTTTCATCCATAATAAAAAAAACTGCAAATTCGTGAAATGTAGATACTTTATTACATATATTTGGAATTGCAAATGTGAGCATAAAACTAAAATGTGCAAAGACCGTGCTGACTGCTGACGAACTATACCGATAATAATTACATAAAAGTATCAATTAAATGATAAAGACAACCAAACAATATAGCAATATTTAAAAACAGTTGAAACACAATATTTTTCTATATTTAATAGTTAACTAAAACACATTTCCTGCAAATAAGTAGGAATCACTTATAGGCACTTTGAATAAAAAACTAAACTAGCGATATTAGTAATATCCGATTAAAGAAAATTATTAATAGTACCTAATATCTATTTTAGAGATTATTAGTAAGCACAAATATAAAAAGAAGGTGTGGTTAGTGGAACGGAAAAAACAGTAATTGACATGCAATCTGCTATTTCCTCATAGTGATCTATTCACAGCTTTTAAGACAGGCCACACGTGGTGGATACATTTCCTTAATTTATCAAAAACAAAATAAGTTGTGATTAATTGGTTATTAAAAATAGTATAAAATGCTTTCTTTTTTATTACATTAAAAAGAGGTTAAAAACTTATTTTACAAAAGTATTTAAAAGAAGTGTCTCAGTCTTCCTCTTCTTTATTGGTTAGAATTTGTTTTAAACTTATTATTCTAAATTATTATACGGTTATACGATACCTTGTACCGAATGTTTTAAGCCATTTTCAAATATCCCGCTCAGGATATGTACGCCCAAGAAAAATGAATGTTTGACGGTTTCAAAATTTCACATTTGGTATCGTCCATCGTCAACAGATTATTGGTAAATCGATTCTTCTGCGTTTTTACCCACCTTTTAAGGGGGAAGACTGGGGGTAAATGCATCTTTTTCGGGTCCCAAAATTAATATTCTCGGCAAAATTCAGCTTGTTTGTATAATTTTTAGATGTTCAGTGGCATTTTCGTCTCTGACGACTAAAGTATAGGTCTTGTATAAATAAATGATGATAAATAATGATATAACTATAGCTGAAGGGATTAGAAGAAACCATGAAAGAGAAATTTGACAATTAATTTATTAGATTGGATTAAAAGCACATAAATTAAGACTAATTTACAACCAAAAAAATTTTTTTCTAATTTTCAAGTTAAACAGTTCAATTTTTAATAAAAAAACATATTGTAAATATAAATTAAATTTTAGGGTGAACATTTTTGCTATTAGAGTTATTAGAAGCTATTAGAGGCACACCAAATCACAGCTCTTACGAAGCTATTCAACAACATCTACGAGACTGGTTACTTACCAAAAGACTGGCTACTATCAATATTTATCCCACTTCCTATAAAAGCCAACACTAGCAAATGTGAAGAACATAGAATAATTAATTTGAGGAGCTATGTACTTAAAGTACTTCTTACTATCATTCACCCGCGCATATACACCAAATTAAAAGAACACCTGAGTGAAGTTCAATTTGGATTCAGAGCAGGACTCAGAAAGGGGGAAGCACTTTTTTTATTATCCCGGTTTTTTATAGGGTTCTCCGCCTTCAGGTTCCCAGTTTCCAGCTACATCAGTCATTCCTTTCGCCAGGTTGAAAGTTTCTTTCCGACATTGCCTTCTGAATGCCGCCCAGCCAGGATTGTTTTGGCCTTCCTTTCTTCCTTCTTTCCCTTACCGTCCATTTTAGAATTTGGTTTGGCAGCCTGTCGTCGTCCATTCTTTTCACATGACCATACCAGATCAGTTGTCTCCTTTGAATTTCGTCAATGATGGTTGACTTGACTCCCATTATATTTCTGATATGGTCATTTTGTATTCTATCAAGCCTTGATTTTCTAGCTGATCTTCTCCAGAAGTCCATTTTCAATGCAAGTAGGCGTCGCTCAAGGGATTTAGTAAGTTGCCATGTTTCGCATCCATAGAGCACTATACTTTTAAAGATGGAGTTAAAGAGGAGATGCTTTCTTTGATTTGATAGTTCTTTTGACCATAGCATCGGGTTTAGGCATCCTATCACCCTTTTTCCTTTCACGATTCTTTGCTTTATCTCTTTTTCGGTGCGCCCACTCTTGTTGATTGTTGTTCCCAAATATATATATTCCTCACAGTTCTTGATTGTTTCATGTTCATTGACCATTAGATCTTCTACTTCATTCCCGATGCATAAGTATCGCGTTTTGTTTCTATTTACAGAGAGGCCCCATTCTTCATATGTTTTTAACAACCGTCTCGTCATGAATTCTAAATCTTCCTTGTCTGCTGCCACTACTACTTGGTCGTCCGCAAAATGTAGAGTGTATAATGTTGTATCGTCTTCAAGTTGGATCCCCATTCCTGAACAGGATCTTCTCCAGTGTTTTAGTGCTTCATTTAAATAGATCTTAAATAGTATTGGAGAGAGGCAGCATCCTTGTCGTAAGCCTTTTGTTACTAAAAATTCTTCTGATAAGGTGTTGTTTAATTTGATTTTTGATGATGCTTTATTGTATAATTGTTTGACTGTGGCGATGATCGTGCTATTTAATGAAGATCGTTCAAGAGACTGCCACAGCTTTCTCACAGGAATCGTGTCATATGCTTTTGTGAGATCCACAAATAAAAGATGTATTTCCTGGTTTCTTGCAACTTTATTTTCATTCAGTTGTGTTAGGGTAAATATGTGGTCTACGCAAGATCTTCCATCTCTAAATCCTACTTGCTGTTCAATTTCATGAGGTTCGTATTCTTTCTCAATCATGTTTTTTAGTTTGCAAATTCTAATACAGAAAGCAAGCGATGTCAACTGCGATGTATATTCAGACAAAAATAATCATTAGTAAGAACACCGGCATAAACACCCAAATTACAATTAACGATACACCGTTAGAAAGAGTGGGAAAATATGCTATTTGGGCTGCAATATTAAGGATACTTAGGATCACAGCTACGAAATAAAAACTCGTATTGAAAAAGCCAGAAGCTCTATCAAACAGCCTTAAGGCATTGACAAATTGACAATTATTAGTAATTAGTTTTTTAATTATATTTTTGTGAATATCTCTCAGTGGGAACAGATGAAATATGAGACCTAGTCTTGGAAGACGACAAAATCAAAGGCGTGCAATCCTGCAAATATTTGGAGGTCATTTTTAACAAGAAGGGAAATAGCGCAGATGAAATCAGGGATAGAATAAACAAGGGCAGAGCAGCGACCGGTGCCTTAAAATCTCTTCTCTGGCAAAAAATAATTCGACGAGAAACCAAAAAACACATGTACGGTAGTATAGTTCAAAGTATTACACTTTACGGTTCGGAAGTATGGGACGTCACCAAAGCTAATAAAAACAAACTTATGACGACAGAAATGGATTATCTGAGACGAAGCTGCTCTAGATCGAAACTTGAGAGAGTTAGAAACGAACAAATTAGAAACGAAATGAAAATGGAGCAAAAATATCATTGATGACATAGAAAGAAAACAATTAATCTGGTTCGGATATGTTAGAAGAATGCCAGAGTACAGATGGTCTAGAAGAGTACTGGAATGGATCCCTCCTGAAAGAAGAAATAGAGGACGACCACGGATAAGTTGGTGCAACGATATTGATGAAGCAATGGCGTCAAGAGACTTAGAAGAGGTTGGGGACAGAGAAGCGGCGACAGCCGTAATCAATCCGTTATTATTATTATATTATAATTATACTTTTTCAGTTTATGTACAAAATAAAGTAGTATTAAAAACTACACTCACTATTTTTGCTATTATTAGCAAAATTAAATAGGCAATAAGTGGAATATGATTTCGTTGAACAGTTATCGTTAAGGGCTTCGTTACGTGCGATGTTTGCCAAGTAATCACCTTTAATTAAAAAATTGTTTAATATACCAGGTGTTTCGTTATATTAAAAAAATATTTATACTACTGTCATAATGGGATTTTTATATTCTTTCTTCTTTCTCTTGCTTAATTCTCAGCCCTTTATTTTTTAATTGGTATATCATTAATTATATCTTTTATATAATATAAAAGCAATAAAATAATTCTAAATTTTATTTACTTTTTTTAGAAAACATGAAACGAGCAGTGGTTGGCAATATTGATCCTGGTTTTCCAATATATTTTGGTGAGTGTTCCATAGAAGACAAAAAAAAATGTTCACAACTTTGTTATTTGTTAAACGGAGAAGCTACATGTGGTTGTCCTCAAGGATTTAGAAAAAAAGGAAATATTTGTGAAGGTAAATATTTATAGTTATAATAAGTGTTTATACACATACAGATTGAACGAAATAAATTCGGAACATAGGAAACATCATGTATTTCGGCTCATTTCTGCTGTAGGAGGTTGGCCAACAAAAGGTTGTCAAATAATTATATTATAAAAACCCAATACTTCTGCGGGCTGCTGGATTCTGAATTCATAAAAATTGAAAGCTACACATAAATCTACGATTTTATTATGCTGTCAAACCACTTATAGTCGAGGAAATGAAGCATTTCACCTCGCAATTTTTTTCGTCCTGCGTGGATTGACTTGAAATTTTAACAGAAGGTAGGTAATAGGATCAATAGTAGGATCAATATCTATATCGAACCAAAGTGCGCCAAAGCCTTAGGGGTGGTTGCTACCCCATCTCGGGAGTGAAAATTTTTTTTACGTTTTAACTACAGGTTTCGATTAAAAAGTGATTATAAACAAAAAATATATAAGATATTTTTCAAGTTATTCGCGATTGAAAGTAACAACTTTTAGACGAAAAAATCGACGTTTTTAATCGATTTTTCGCGAATAACTCGAAAATGGTGCATTTTATCAAAAAATTGTAGAAAAGAAATTTATAGCTTTTAAAAAGACAAATACAATTCATTTTTTAAAATGTTTTTGCGATATAATAGGAACCGAAATACGGCCTATCAATGTTCAGCGGTTTTCTTCAAATGCCAAATTTGAAAGATTCAAAGTCAAATATCGGGAAAATGATGCATTTTTGGAAGAAAACTCACGCAACCTTTTTTAAAGAGCATAAATAGATCTATCATAAAAAAAGACTCTAGCTTAAAAATTGAGTGAGTTATGATGAAAATAAGGCCAATACCTCATTTTTTTACGAAAAAAATCAATGAAAACAAACCCCTAACCACTCCCATAATTAAAATCGATCTTCACCCTTCTGCAATTCTCTTTGTACATGTATTGTTAATACGTCCAAGAAGTTTGACCCATTTAAAATGCTTAGTTTTAGAAAAAGTACAGCTTAAAGTGAGAAACGATTTACAATTTCATATTTTTTACCGTTCTTTTTTTAAATATCCCCGAAAATACTGAATATATGAAAGAAACAAAAATATACTAAATTGTAGCTTTTTTAATGACTAAAATTTTCCTTTATTTAGATTTGTTGTACAATGAATATTTGGCGAGATATAGCCGTTTAAAGCATCGATTTACGATCAAGCACCATCTTTTTCGAGTCCTTTAAACTCACCCCATAAAAACCAAGGGTTCCAAAGAGATTTAATTCACAGATCCTTGTAGCTCTTAAAAACCTCTACAAAATCGTTTTTGAGGAAACACTATATCATTAAAAATGAAGGAAATACGTTTAAAAAACCAATTAATTTTTTTTTGAAAATTCCATTAGTATAGTACAGTACATTTTGGAGCATAATAATCTACAAAACCCGTATATTAGGTAGTGGGGCGTTATACATTCGAAATTTTAAGCGTTCTTATTTGAAATCCCATACAACAGAATAAAACATTTACTCATATGTTTATGGCTTGACAATGAAAATATCAGAGCAACAGACTGGGGATGGTACTCCAAAGATGGTTTGTTATTACCCGTACGCATGAACAAACAACCTGCACTCGATGAACTTTTGAAAATTATTTTTTGCCAATGCAAAAATGGATGCGGCGTTTCATGTGGGTGCAGAAAAGTTGATTTATACTGTTACTTAACTTGTTCTGGGTGCTCAGGTGAAGGGTGCAATAATAGTCTACCAATAATTGAAGAAGATGAGGATGACATAGATCACGATGAAGATGTAATTGATGACGAATAAAATTAATATTATAATTGTTTTACCTATAAATGTAAATATTTTCAACTATTTATGTAAATGTATAAGAATATATGGTGCCTTATTATGTTGATAAATTTTTTTGTATTTAATTCTACTTTTTTCAATTTATATCTATTAAATTAGTTTATAAAAACTACAATTTTATAAAGGGTGATATTCAAAAGTTGAAAAAGTTGCAAAATTTTGGCAAAAAATTGTTTTTACCTATAGCACTCATAACAATTGATTTTTAAGGGTTGAAAATGTATGAAATTGTATTTTAAAGTATAAAAAAATTACTATTTAACTAATCCAAACCAAATTTCACTCATCTTAAGATTTGTAATGTTATTTTACAATTTTTGAAAATTAGGGGTAATTTTCACCCCTAAGAACAATCAGGGTTCATCGGCATGACATAAACTATAAAGCAGAGGCCGAGTTAAGCTTAATTCCAGTTTTTTATGCAAATCGTTCCAAGGCGAAATCATTTTCTTCGCATTACTAATTTTTTTACATTAATCTCTAACAAGGGTCGCTTTTTAAGGGTTAAAATATGATGGAACTTTATTCAAAAGCACGAAACTATCATTATTTAATTAATTCAAACCAAATTTTACCCATATTTAGGTTTAATATGTTATTTTATAATTTTTGACAATTAGGGCTAGTTTTCACCCCTAAGAACAATCGGGGTTCGTCTACATGATATCAACTATAAAGCAGCGGGTGAATTGAGCTTAAATCCAAATTTTTATTCAAATCGATCCAAGGCGAAATCATTTTTTTAGAATTAGTAATTTTTTACATTAATCTCTAACAAGGGTTGCTTTTTAACGGTTGAAATATGATTGGAACTCTATTCAAAAGTACAAAATAATCATTATTTAACTAATTCAAACCAAATCTTACCCATATTCAGGTTTAATATGTTATTTTATAATTTTTGATAATTAGGGGTAGTTTTCACTCCTAAAACCATTCAGCGCACTTCGGTTCGATATAGATTTTAATCCTTGGGCTATCACCTACCTTCTGTTAAAATTTCAACTCAATTCATGCAGGACGAAAAATTGCGAGGTTTTAACATTTTTTTGAGCTTCATTTCCTGAAGTATTAAAAACTTCCTTAGACAAGCAACATTGTTACACAAACAACATTGTTTGCGAGACAGATAGTTGAACGATATTTTATACAATGTCTATACCCAGGTATGAATTTATTTTTGTCCAAGTTTTATATTGGTCCACTATTTCAAATGCAGTTCAAACAGACATGTATTAAATTGTATGTTCCGTTTTAAATTCGTTCTATCTGTATGTACATAAATTTTATGGACATCTTATTTTTACAACATATTATTCATCAAATTTCTTTATCAATAATAAATATAAACATTTTTTAGATATCAATGAATGTGACATTCAAAACGGAGGATGCCAACACTTCTGTGTGAACAACATAGGCTCTTTTTCCTGTGATTGTCCAAAGGGTTATCAAATATCCTACGACGGCACTTCTTGCGAAGACATAAATGAATGTCACGTTAGAAATGGCCACGGGCCATGCCAAGATACCTGTCACAATCTTCCGGGTTCGTACAGATGTTCTTGTTCGAACTTGACGGGAACTCGACTAGCTGACGATCTTCACACCTGCGCAGATATCAACCAGTGCACTGGGAATCTTTCGGGATGTTCACACGGATGTATTAATAGTCACGGGAGAGCTTATTGTACTTGTCCTCAGGGTATGGATCTAGGAGATGATTGGAAAACCTGCAAAGGTAACTAGTTAATAATTATTATAGTGGGATACGCTAATATCTATCTCGTAAGAGGAATACTGTCCTATATTTACTATGATATCTGCAACAGTAATTTTCATTTTATGTGGCTGAATGCTTAAAACGGTAAAGTCCTACCAGAGATCTAAGAGTCACTAAGACGTATTATCGATAAGTGGCTACCGCAAGGCAGCGGGGCATCGCCTCTGGACAGGATCGTACTTTTATTTTCGATTTGCATTACTTATTCGTTGCTAGGTGTGTTTAAAAACTGGTCTTTATCCTTGTCTACTAAAGCTTTAATAGTTGCAAACATTTTTACATACACTATCTATCTATCTATACAGCCCTAAACATCCATCCTTGGATATTGGCCTCCTCCTCCTCCTTCCATGCCTCTCTATCTTGGGCAATTTGCATCCATTTTGACCCGGCGTGTTTCTTCAGGTCATCTGACCATCGCATTTGTGACCTTCCCCTTTTTCGTTTGTGATTCCATGGTCTCCAATGTATAATTGTCGTAGTCCATCTTTCATCTTTCTGCCTTAGGGTGTGTCCGGCGAACTTCCATTTAAGCTTTGCTACTTTGGTTGAGACATCTGTCACTTTTGTTTTATTACGGATCCATTCATTTATTTTTCTGTCTAATAGCTCAACGTTCAGCATTTGTCTTTCCATAAACGATAAAGTTATAGAAAAAGTTGAAGAATATATATACTTGGGACAAAAAATAATCCTAAATAGGGAAATTCAGACTGAAGAAATAAAAAGAAGAAGAAAGTTAGCTTGGGCAGCATTCGGTAAACTGAACTATATACTCAGAAATCAACAAATTCAATTACATCTTAGATCTAAAGTTTTTGATGCATGCATTATTCCGATATTAACTTATGCGGCACAAACATGGACAATCACAAAAAAGAATATGAATATACTTAGAGTCACTCAACACGCGATGGAAAGAGCACTGCTAGGTATATCACTTAAGGACAAGAAAACAAACACATGGATAAGACAGAAAACCAAAGTCACCGATGTGGTGCAAAAAGCATTAAATCTGAAATGGGAATACGCTAGACATGTAGCTAGGAGCGATCTAAACAAATGGCACAGATCAATTTTAACCTGGAGACCATACCAACACAAAAGACCCAGAGGCAGACCTCCTATGAGTTGGACAGATGATCTGAAAAGGACTGCCGGGAAAAGTTGGCTACAAGTAGCGTACGATAAAAAACAATGGAAAGGAAGACTTGAAGAGGCTTATGTTCAGATGTGGACGTGAATGGCTAGACGAAGAAGAAGAAGAAGAAGATTTGTCTTTCCATGGATATTTCTGTCTTTGCTATTTTTCCATATTTTCCTTTGTAAACGTCCATGTCTGAGAGCCATATGTGAGGACAGGGAGTATACATTTATTGAAGACTCTCGTTTTTAGGTATTTTTCCGAATGATGCCCAGGCCAATCTTATTCTTCTCTTTATTTCTTCGGTCTGATTTTCTTTATTTAATTTAGCGATTTGGCCTAGATATATATACTCTTTTACTTGTTCTATTCTTGTTTGTGCCACTGTAATTATTAGTTCTTCTGGTTGATTAGTCATGGTTTTTGTTTACATATACTACATTTACATATTTACAAAACTTTATCATTTTTAAATAGAGTACAAAAAGAACAGAGCCAAAAATATTTTAGAAAAATATTTTCAAAATTGAGGTGTGTCTAAAAGCTGGTTTTATACCGTTATCAACTGAATTTAAACTACGTATACATAGAAAGTTTACCATTTATAAATACAATTCAAAAAGTACTTACATTTAAAAAAAAATTACATGGACTAGTAAAAAGTCAGTTTCACTATCACTGTCTTTATCTAGATCTATAATAATTGTTTCTTTGAGAAACCTATCTGCATTTTTCAGCTGTCTTTGGTTATTTTCTCTATTTTTAATTCAATTAGACGAACCACAGCGAACTGGATAGAGTCTCACGCACGAACTGGATATGGATTTTATTAGAAACAATAGTCAGATGATTCCAAACAATTAAGAGAGCAATTTTGAGAATTATGAACAACGGGAATCCATCGAGGGTCATTGAAAACAAATCAAAACGATTATAAGCAACTCAACTCCAAACTTAAAAGAGAACAGTAAAAAAAACAACAGTGGATGAAGGATGAGATTTTGAATTGATTTTGAAGTTCAGGTAAAATATCTCTCCTTCATTTGTTTAATAAACTTTATGAAACTGGCTATATACCAACGGATTGGCGGTTGTTGACTTTTGTGACGATACCTAAAAAAGCAAATGCAAAAGATGTACTGACTACCGAACCATCAGCTTGATGAGTCATGTTTTAAAGATATTTCTACGAATTTTGCATTCTAGGATGTACCAAAAAATAGAACAACTTGGTGACACACAGTTTGAATTCCGCAATAACCTTGAAACAAGAGAAGCGCTATTTAGTATTAAGGTTATGGTACAGAGATGCAGAGATATCGGACACCCAGTTTATGTGTTTTATTGACTTTGAGAAGGCCTTTGATCGAGTAAAACATACTGAAATGATAGCCATTCTTCAGCAGGTAGGTATTGATGATAAAGACCTACGCATTATTAAAAATCATTACTGGCATCAACGTGCAAACATCAGGATTGGCCGGGACACTTCTAAAGAGCTTCAAATACGAAGAGGAGTAAGGCAGGCTTGCATTTTGTCCCGGTACTATTTAACATCTATTCTAAGTTCGTTTTCAATAAAGCAGTGGATAATGTTCAATGTGATATAACAATGAATGGCGTCAATATTATTAATAATTTGAGATATGCGTATGACACAGTGTTAATTGCAAGCAATTACGAAGCACTTCAACATCTAATTAATAGGATTACCACAACGTGTGATGAATATGGCTATAAGTTAAACACCGCAAAGACAAAGGTGATAGTCGTCAGTAAAACACCAATACAACCGGAAGTGGTAACAGCTTATGGTGAACAACTGGAGAGAACTAACAGTATCACTTAGCTTGGTTGTAATCTAGAAGAGAGCTGGGACATGAGAAAATAAATTAGAATACAAATAGAGAAGGCCAGAGCTGCATTCTTTAAGATGAAGAAACTGTTATGTGGAAACAATATTACTTTAAGTCTGAGAATTGGATTAGTGGGATGTTATGTGTTCTTTACTCTTTTGCATGGTGTCGAAGGTTGGACTTTGACGGATACACTTTTCAAGAAATTAAAAGCCTTCGAAATCTGGGTGTATCGAAGAATCCTACGAATAGGTTGGGTGGATAGAGTTCGTAACGAAGTTGTTTTGCATCGGATGGGAAAAGTTACGGAAGTCATCAAAACAGTTAAAAATCGCACATGAAGAAGAAGTACTTTTTAAATTGTGTTTACAAATGGTAAACTTTCTATGTATACGTAATTTATGTAAATATTTTTAAAGTCAGCTGATAACGGTATAAAACCAGTTGTTAGACACACCTCAATTTTGAAAATAATTTTCTGCCTCTGTTCTTTCTGTACTCTATTTAGAAATAATATAGTTTTGTAAATATGTGAATGTAGTGTATGTAAATATTATTGCAACAATTATAACTTTAGTAGACAATGATAAAGACCTGCTTTTAAACACACCTAACAATCGAATAAGTAGCTGCCTTGCGGTAGGGTAGACACGTATCAATAATAAATATTAATGACTCTCTTAGATCTCTGGTAGGACTATAGTACAACAAGTTGACTAAGTGAATTTGCTCGGTATATGCGAAAAAAAAAACATAAAATCAGAAAGCTTGTTAGATTAAATAAACTTTCAAATAAACTATCAACAAGATTCGAACTGGTGCTTACAATGCAAAAAAAATTCGTTATTAATAAATATTATCGCTCATACAAATTAAAAAAAAAAAGTCAGTAGGCATAACGAAGTGGTGTCAAATGACTTATTTTGCATATTTCGTTCCTATTTAAAAAGAAAATGCTCCTGTTTTTATATTTACCATAAGCAACATGCTTGGAAATCCGAACTCTAACATAAAACAGGAACGAGAGGATACAATAACCAAAATTAAACAAAACAAAGAATGCTAATCAAAAATGAAGATGACGATCATGCCGATAAAGAAAAGAGCAGATACAAAAACTTTAACCGGGAAGCACTGATTTAAAGGCAAGTCAAAACCAAGAATATGGAGTATGCTATAGGAAAATATGAAGAAATGCATCACTTTTGTGCACAATTTTTTGTGTATTAGTTTAAAGATTTAGTATGAAATCTATTTAATATAATGATACTTTTAACGTCTTTCATTCTTATTTAATATTTTCTTATTTTTCCTCTCATTTTGGTAATTTTAGTACTACTAAATAGTACTTAAATATAACCTCATAAAAAAATCTTTGTAACTAACTACTAATTTATTAATTTGTAGATATCAATGAATGCGAAGCTCCATCAATAAAATCGACATGTCCTCACGGCTGTACGAATTTCATTGGTTCCTACTACTGCCCAAAACATGACGAGATACTTTTATCTGACGCACCCGTGTCAGACGACGATGAGTATGATAGTGAAGACTATGAAACCGATCAATATGATGACGACGAATACGATGAAGAAGAATACGACGATGATAACGATGAGCAAGAAAAAGAATCATCAACGAAAAGTATTAATAGCAAAGATAAAGTTCAAGAAAACAATAAGAAAATAGATAAAAAAATTGATAAAATATATGACGATGAGTATGATGAGGGCAACGATGATGATTATAAAGAAAACACAACAAATAATACCAAAAATATTAATGAAAGTGACAAAAATAAAATTGATATAGATAACGCAATAGATAAACAAGATATTTTTAATAAACGCAAAGAAACAGAAACTGTAAAAACCTCAACTGTGATTAAGGAAATGGAAAAACCAGTTATCACAAACAAAAATGATATCTACACGGATTATGAAGACGAATATGATGACGAGTACGATGATGACGAAGAAACCACCATAGCTACTGATATTAAAATGACTAATACCTCTAACAAAGACAAAACCAACGATTTTAAACCTTCTATTATAAGTAACGAAGTAAATAAAAACGAAAATACAAGTAATAATGTTGGAAAACCAACTACTGAAACGTATTCTACAACTACGAGCAAAATTGCTATTGAATATGAAGATGAATATGATGAAGATTACGATGATATAACAACCACTATACGAATTGGTAGTACTTCTAATATACCTGCCATTCACAGTATAAAGGAAAACGGTATCCAAAACCGTAATGATGTTGACATTAAAGAAAGTGAAAACCATAATCTATCCATTATTTCTACAAGTACTATTAAAGAAATAAATGAGGTAACAGATAAATCAGTTTCTTTTATAACAACTGAGAAGGAAATTGATGACGAATATGATGACGACTCTGACGATTACGATGAATATAGTGAAGAGACAACTGTATTACACATTGACAAAAAAGTAAAAACAAACGATAAAGAATATGATTCTAGTATCAGTAAACCATCTACTGATATGGATAGTGAATATACCACAACTCAAAAACAAGAAATAAGTACAGTCACAAATCGCAGTCCTAAAAGAATTGAACCTGATGATTCCGTAATTAGTACAACCCTAAAAATTATCACAGCTTCAAGCTCAAACGCATCAGTTTCTACTGAACATCCTTCGGTCAATATTATTAACAAAGACCACCAACTTCAACACGAGAATGACAATAAAATCAATTTAGATATATCAAACAATTTATCACCTTTGGGCACAAACATTGCAAATAAAAATACTATCCTTACAGGTGATAACTACGAAGATAGTTATGATGAGGAAGAGGAAGATTATCATGAGAATACAAGTACTGTTAACAATAGACCACATAGTAGTATAGAACCTCAGATCACTACAGTGAGAACCGAAAGTACAAATAAAAATATAAATAAAATAGTCAAATCAGAAGATACAACAAGAAATAATAAATTTAACGAAGTAACCGATTTAAGTAATGAAGATATTGACAGGAACGATAAAGGTGATGTAATTTTTATTACTACCACTAGAAAATTATCAGAACTTGACAAAATTGATATAACTACAACTGAAAGGATTTCTGATAAGACAAATATAGATCGCATAAATAATTCGAACAAAACAAAACACGATGACGAATACGATGATTATGATGAATTTGATTCTAAAAAAGAAGGTAGTACAATTGCCAATAGCATGGTAAACAAATGCGAGGAAGGTTATTCTATGAATGAACGACGAGAATGTACAGGTGAGGTTCTTATTATTTTTTTGTATCCTTTTTATTAAGGGAAGGTTGAGGAATTCTACGCACTTAAGCAAAATCATCTTTATTGTTGTTTATTAAGTAACTAAAACTGTTCAAATTAATATAGTTAACTCACGAAAGTTAATCCTAAACGTACATAATTTAATTTTTTGGTTGGTGCGCAAAATTACCCATCTATATGAGTAATTTTACTCAATATATCGGACAATTTTATGCAAATTATAAAAATTATACAGTTTGATTTTTTCATTATAAAACATTTTATGATTTAAATTGTAGTCACTTATGTAGTCCTTCGAACTGTCTCTCGCAGTGGAAGGGCATGGGCCCAACCCAAATACGATTCACATTGATATCACAATTCTCCGTCCTTTGCGAATTCTCCACAAATTAGGCAGATGTTCTCTGGGCTATCCACATCGTCTATAAGTTATAATTCGCTATCATCAGAGATGCCTTTCTTGTTATATTCAGATTCCTCTGTTTCATTTTTTTGAAATTTAATCTTCTTGTTATGGGCCTCTTTGCCAAAGATTGCTCTTTTTGTAGCAGCTACTCGCTTCTCGTTTATCTCTTTTTTATTTAAGTCAGCTTCTTCGAGAATATTCTTCATATGTGTGGATATCAGGATTTATTTTTGTACACGTCCTAGTTTTTTTGAGATTATGTGGACTTTTGGTAGTGATAATAAATCCGAAAAAGAAACATTGGTTTTTGATGCTCCAGGAATTGGATATATTTCAGAATTTACTTGTGCCCCTTGAGTAATGTTGCCGTTTTCATTAATAACCCTTTTCTTTTAAGACACATGGGCAGTTCTGATTTAAGAACATAGCTCAGTTCGCCGAATGCCACCCAAGTGAGTCCTATGCGGCGGCTTAGTTCGCACGTTTGATTATCTCTTCCTATGCGTATCTCATGTCATAAGTACTTAGAAGAGGTGGTTTCTTCAATATGCATGCCATTTACTGAAATCTTTTCGCTTAACATAAGATTTGTCATGATTTCTGTTTTTGTGTGGTTGATTTTTAATCCAACTTGTAGGGAGGCTAGGTATAGTTTCTCCAGTTGCGATACTGCATCATCGATTCTGTCAGCAAAAAGGACAATATCATCAGCAAACCTCAAATGACTAAGCATTTTTCCATTGACATTAATTCCTTTTTCACTCAGATTTGCGTTCTTAAACATATGCTCTAATAATGTTGTAAACAATTTTGGCGAAATTGTGTCTCCCTGTCGCATTCCCCGTTTTATTTTAAATACGTTGGACTTTTTATCTGCCAGTTTCACGCTTGCTGTCCCATTTTGATAGATGTATTTTATCATGTTTATATAGCGATGATCTATACGGAACTCTGTTAAGGCTTTTAACATCATTTGATGACTTATTGTGTCGAAAGCTTTTTCGTAGTCAACAAATATCATGACTAATGGCCTGTTATATTCAACACTCTTTTCTGTTAAGTTCTTAATTACTTGTAAATGATTATTAGTGCCATATCCTGCTCTAAAACCTGCTTGCTCTCTTGGCTGATAGAAATCCAACTTACTTTCTAGCCTGTTGGTAATAACTCTTGTAAATAGCTTATATACTTGTGACAACAAGCTAATGGGGCGGTAGTTTCTAAGGTCGCTGATATCTCCCTTCTTATGAAGTAAGATGATTTCCGCGTTGTTCCACTGCGTCGGTGTTATCGCTTCGCACAGACATTTATTGAACCGTTTAGCAAGTGTCAGTAAGAGCTTATTTCCTCCTAGTTTTAGGCTTTCGGTCATTACCTTGTCTCCACCTGGGGATTTATTGTTCTTCATCACCCGAAGCGCATTTTTAATTTCGTCAACAGTTATGTTTGGCATTAATTCTGAGTCTTGATTCTCTATCTTTGGTAAAGGGCGCCTTTCATCGGATTCACTTGTTTCATAGAGTTGTCTGTAGAAGTCTTCCACTGTTTTCACTATTTCTTCCTTATCAATCACAATGTCGTCTTGTTTATTTCTTAACTTATGTATGTTCTTTTTTCCTGTGGACATGTTGTGTCTTAGAACTTTCAGACTTCTATTTTTCTCTATCACCCTTGTCACCTCTCTCATGTTATGTTGCCGTATGTCTTTTCGGATTTCTTTGTTTATTGTTTTACTGAGTTGACTACATTCTGCGTATCTGTCCTTTAGCCTCCTTCTTTGTTCGATCAGATTTTTAGTGTTGAGACTTATTTTCTCATGTTTTTTCTTCATTTTAGGACACCACAACTTCTCCGCTTCTTTAAGGGCTTTTACGATACTTTCGTTTAAAATTTCGACCTGTGTTTCGTCGTTGATTTGTTTCTTTCTTTATTCTTTAACGTTTAACTCACTGCCCAACGGTACTTTGGATTCGATTTTACAAGAAAATTAATAAATGTCTAATATTCAGAAATAATAGCACTTCTTTATAAAATAATATTTATATTAATACATCTTTTAACAATAAAATTCACTATTACAAATCTCATTCTTAAAACAATGAATCAGCACTAACATACAAATGTCATTTGTCAAAGTATCTACATTGACAGTTTTACCAAAATAAAATATATAATTATTTGACAGTCTGAATGTTGCGCAAGAGTACCAACAAGGAATTATGTATTTTTAAATTTGAACAGATTTTATCAACACTTTTATAAAGTGGTACTTATACGTACCATTAGTCAACAAATGGTTATATATTATATTTGCTTTCAGATATTGATGAATGCAGCCCTTCTACCAATCCATGCTCTGACATATGTGAAAATACCGCCGGCAGTTATATTTGCAGTTGTCCTGTAGGTTTTAAGCTGAATTCTGCGGATCCTCACACTTGTCAAGATATAGACGAATGCCAGCAATCTCCTTGTTCGCATATTTGCAAAAATACTCCAGGATCTTATTCTTGCGAATGCCCCAAAACGCTAACTCTTCAAAACAATACATGTGTAAATTTGACATGTTCCCATGGAGAAACAAGGATCAATGGAAAAGTGCAATGTACTTGTCCATTAGGATTTGTTTTAGGTAAGAGAATAATATATTTTTATGAATGTTTTTGCCGGTATTTAATAACAATATTAATAATAAATGAAAAGTTTATTTGAAACTTTTAGTATAGGATGTCCAAGAAGGTTGTATTTCAATATATTGTCATCTCGGGGGAGTAAGACTTCTAACATAGTCTACTCGTCCCGTAAGCTCTAAGGGGCTTCACGTGTAGCTAGCGAAGTGACCCTTGCACTTATCCTTGTTCAGGTAGAATGTTGGTATGAATTCAAACAATTCATAGAAGAGATCATCGCCAAAGTGGCGACTAATGCTGCATTTTTCTATGTTTGAACGGACATATGTGGCTACTCCGTAAGCTCTATCGTAGGTAGCGCCCAAAAGATCATAGCCGGGGATTTTTCCTCTTGAGCTTAGTTAACCTTCGTTTTCTGTGTGCGTTTCCTGAAGTGCTACTAGGTCAACTTCGTTGTCTTTTAAAAGTCTGTGCAGGATTTGACATTTTGCCCTGCTTCTGCCTTCTATGTTAAATTGGTAAACTCGTATGCTTGGTCCGAGTTCTTTGGTCAAATGGTTCTGATAAGGTCCGTTTACAAGTGTCATTTCTAGAAAGATTTTCTGTGATATTTGAATTGCCAGGAGATTCAAGATTGTCTGGCGCCTTTTGTGCTAGTTCATTTAGCGTTACCCATGGTGCACGTGTAGTTTTCTACTACGGACGCGAACTAGCTTTACACCCCAAAGTCCAGAAGACTTCAATCGACAGGACACCTCAGAAGACATTCTGACGAACGAACAGTAAGACTGGTGTGGGAGGAAGTCCCAACTGGAAGGAGACCACGCGGATACCCTCGTCTCCGGTGGTGAGATAATATAGCAGGAGACCTAAGCACTATGGGCGTGGAGAATTGGATGGAGGTTGCTCAAGACAGAAAACAGTGGAGGCATGTTGTCGAATCGGCTAAAACCCACGAAGGGTTGTAACGCCACGGGGTAAGTAAGTAAATGTGGTCGACAACATCTCTAGAAGACAGCCTCTAGTTAAAGAGAAGGATACGTGTACGATACTCCAGGAGAGGCCTAGGATGACTGTCCCTTGAGATAAATAGATATAAGTAAAATAGGTAAATATAAATAAAAAAATAAAATAAAAATAAAAAGGTTTATTGTCTTAATATGTCAATATGTCTTAATATGTCAATAGCAACAAAATGCAAACTTTATAAAACAATAATACACCCAGTGCTCACATACGGATCGGAAACATGGGCAATGACGACCCGAGATGAAGAGTTACTACGAGTCTTTGAAAGAAAAGTATTGAGGACCATATATGACGGAGTAAACGAACAAGGTCTGTGGAGAAGGCAATATAACTTTGAACTCTATAGACTTTTTGGTGATGCAGATATTGTGAAGACCATCAAAATAAACCGCCTGAGGTGGGTGGGCCACGTTATGCGGATGGATGAGAGTGATCCCACTAAAATAACTATGCTAAACAGGCCGGTCGGAAGAAGAAGAAGGGGGCGACCTAAACTTAGATATCTGGACGATGTACAGGAAGATCTGAGGGAGATTGGAGTGAGGGGCTGGAGAAGGCAGACACTCGATAGGGATTGATAGAAGAATATTTTGAAGCAGGCCAAGACTCACGAAGGGCTGTAGCACCAACTGATGAATGAATTGTCTTAATGAAAATTACATTTCACACCTAAGCTATTTTAACTTATATCTACTACTAAGATATCGTAGCCTTCTTTCTTTACGTCCCGCTTTTGCACTGCCTACTGGTTAATCTGCGTCCTCTCGGATGGTCGATCAGTTTGTGAGTCGATCTAAACATCCTCTGGATCCTCTTCTTGTCGAGGATGTCACTGGTCTTCTGGAGTCTTCTTGTGAAAGAAGTATCTTGTCCATTTCTCTGTCACCTCCTCCAGTAGTGTATACTGGAGCCTTTCTTTGATCATTGCATTTGTTATTCGTTCTTTCCATGTTGATTCATCGATGATCCTGTAGCATGACGTCTCTGTAGCTTCAAGTTTCTTCTGGTTCAAGTCTTGACGAAGACTCGTAGAATTTCTTACATGAGTGAAATAAAAATACAAATTGCAGTAGAAACAAAATAACTATAGAGTCTCTATTTGAAGAGTCTTGGGTTTGAAGGCATGATTGTCCCTTGACTTAAAATCTGGATGGAGTTGAAAAGACAGACAGAAAAGGGTCTGTCTGTGAGTCTAATCTGCTCTCTTTTGGATGTTTTTTTTTTGAAGAATTCTCGAATTTTTTTTTAACCTTAAAAGGAAAATTTTGTATTTTCACCATTGGGATCCCTCTTTAGGGATTATAAATTTGAACATAGCTCTTAGGATGGCTTTATAAGCCGATATCGCTCAGTTAGGAATTAAATATTTTACACACTTCAAAAATACTTTTCTTTCCGTTCATTCATTTCACATAAGTGTGTACAAAAACATATAAGTATTTTTCAATTAATACATAAATGTATAAGTTATTATCAGTTATATCTGTTTAAGGTTCCGACAATCGAACCTGTGAAGACGTCGATGAATGCGTTCTTCTTCAAGATTGCTCTCAGAT
Source organism: Diabrotica balteata (assembly GCA_918026665.1). NCBI lineage: Eukaryota > Metazoa > Arthropoda > Insecta > Coleoptera > Chrysomelidae > Diabrotica > Diabrotica balteata. The sequence continues at coordinate 14,842,541 of OU898284.1, read as the reverse complement.
CTGCACCAATGTGATAGGTTCCTATGAATGCAGCTGTGAAAAGGGATATACGCTAGAGAGGGAAAAATATTGCATAGACATAGACGAATGCAAAGGAAATCACGGCTGTCATCAAATTTGTGAAAATATTCCTGGAAGTTTTAAGTGCAGTTGCGAAGACGGCTTTGAGTTTATGAATGGAACGCTGACCTGTGTAGATGTAGACGAATGTGCAGAAGGAAAAGATCTGGACGAATGTAGTCAGATATGTATTAATTATTTAGGTAATGTATCAGAAACTCTGAGTATTGTTTAATAATACTGCTAATTTTTTTTAATAATGTTGATGTTTACAAACTAATAAAAAACAAGACATACGCTCCCGAAGAAGTTTGAGTTGTTCTTGTTTAAAAATTTTATCACCAAGCTTTATTTGTTGAAAGATACCTATGTACTTGAAAAAAATATCGTATAGGTATAATATTTTGGGTGTTCATTATTTTTCTTTAAAAATTTTTGAGATTTTATTGCTAAAATTATCGCTGGAGAATTTAAAAAATTATTTAATTTGGAGGAGATAAAAGTATGTGTACACGGCAGTGTGTTTTCTATTTAGAAGAAACCTAGATAAAAGAAAATCATACTGTTTTTAAAAATATGATAAGTAACAATTTACAATTTATCGACAATCCTTTCCAGAATGATATTCAACTTGTTTCAATTCTCCCACAGGAAAAGGTTGAAGATTGAAAAAGTCTTATAAAGTAAAAAAAGAGGTTAATCTTTGTAATTTGGTATATTGAAAAACCCTTAAAAGGGCTACATAAAAAAACACGAACGTTTTCGGAATGACAATTCCGTCATCAGGTTTAAAAAAACACTAGGTTGACATGCCTGAGGCACCAAAATATTTAGGTAAAAACCCTTTAAAATAAATGTAGTTACAAAAAATTGTACATAATGTTGTTTTAAATATGTGATGTTTGATATTAAGTTAAAGTTGGCTTCAGGTAACATACACCCATGGTTTGAATGAGTTCCAGTGTCCGGAGAGTAAACCTCTTCAAACGGATTACAGCTGGTAACTCTGTTACCGTCTGTCATTGTCATCATGTTAACTCTGTAATTAAAGTATGACTCATGGGGCTCAGTGTATGATAGTTAGCACTCTTGTGCTGCTTGTTTTTTAGGGATATAAATGCTGAATTCAGTCACTCTTGTGGTATTATTCCCGTATCCTACACCGTGTTGAATAAATCTGCCAATACTTCCAAGTTATTCTCTTCCACTAGTTTTAACAGTTCTACTGGTATTTCATCTAATCCAGCTGCCTTATTTTCTTTAGAGTTTTTGATAGCGTATTTGACTTTATCTATGGTGATCTTCTGTCTCTCTAAAGGAATTAATTCATGTATTTTCTGGAGTATTTACTTATATCAATATAAATGTTAATGCACAATTAAAGATAGGAAATAAGTCAGAAAATACATAAGAAACAAATTAATTTGAATAAAATAAATTTAATAATTTTAGTGAATAATCAAATCATACTGTAATTGTATGAGGAATTAGTAATGTATAATATAATTTGCAGAAAAAATAACACAAGTCTAATTCTTTTCTCTTTATAGGTGGTTATGAATGTTCCTGTCACACAGGATACAAGTTGGCTTCAGATGATGCTAGCTGTCAAGATATAGACGAGTGCACCAACGATAACGGTAACTGTACACACATTTGCGAGAATATTGAAGGATCCTACTTTTGCAAATGTGAAGAAAACTATATGCTAGAAAGTGATAATCGCACTTGCAAAATTATAGATCCGTGCTTAGAGGATAATGGAGGATGTTCACATGAATGTGTTAACAAAAACGGCGTTGCTGTTTGCAAATGTCCTAAAGGGCATACGTTAGAGGACCGGGATTGTTATCTTTTGGATCCGTGCTTGACTAATAACGGAGGTTGCAGTCACATCTGCGTTAATGCTAATTCCGTCGTGAGATGTGAATGTCCCAAAGAATATGAACTGGTAAATAGTACAACATGTATGAAAATTAATCTTTGTTCCATAAATAACGGTAATTGTTCGCATTTTTGTGAATTCATCGACGACAAAGTTAACTGTATGTGTCCAGAATTGTATTCTCTGGAAAATGGAACTCAATGTATTGAAATTAATCCTTGTTTGGAAAATAATGGTGGTTGTTCTCATACTTGCATCTTTAAAAATCACAAACAATCATGTTCCTGTCCCCACACACACGAATTACATAATACAACACACTGTTTCGAGAAAAATCCTTGTTTAGAAGATAATGGAGGGTGTTCTGATACATGTATATTCGAAAACAGTGTATTGACATGCAGTTGTCCAAGAAATTACTATTTAGAAGGAAAAACCTGTTATCGAATTGACAGATGTCTTAAAGAAAATGGCGGATGTAGCCATATCTGCTTAACAGATGATGATGGCGATGTCAGTTGTATGTGTCCAGAAGGTTTTTTGCTGGGAGAAGATTTTAGTACTTGTATACCACAAGACCCTTGCTTGATAAACAATGGTAAGTAAAATATTCGTATTAGTTTATTTTCTAGTTAAAACATAATTTTATTTAAAAAAAATGCAAATGAAAAAAATATAGGAAAGTTGTAGCAATGTTGCTGTATAACAGTATAACATTGTTACAGTAGATATTCAAACCAAATCTGAATATCCTAATATCTACTTCTGAAGAAACTACATATAATTGAAGCGAAAGATCAAAATGTATCCATACATGGAGAATAGTCCAAACAATACACTAATAACATGGACGAGAATAATGGAAAAGTAATGTGAGAAAGTGATCATCATCATCATCATGGCTTATTCACTCCTGGCGGAGTGTTTGCCGCCCTTTTGGGCTCTCTGATTCATTTATTGCGGAGAATCAGTCCGCTGTTGTTTTTTTTTATTATTATAGCAGCGTGTGTGACTTGGCCCTGTCTACAATTTTCCTCCATTCTTTCCGATCCTTACAGCGCTCCTTCGAATTGTAGATTCTCAGCTTCTTTATGTCTCCTAAGACTTGATCTCTCCATCTTGTTTTGGGTCTCCCCTTTGGTCTCTTTGTTGTTGGTCTCCATCCAGTTATTCGCTTTAGCGTAGAGTCTGGGTTAGCTCTTTCTGTGTGCCCCAGCCACCTGAGCCTTTGCGTCTTAACGAACTTGATTATGTCTTCACCCTCGATGACTTCTTTAATTTCTTCATTGGTTAATCTTCTAAATTCGCCTACACTTATCCTCACCGGCCCCATTATTCGTCGAATTATCTTTCTCTCTAAGATTTTTAACCTCATTTCATCTTTTTGTGTTAGGCACATCGTCTCTGCACCATAGGTGATCACTGGCCTGATTGCAGTCTTGTAAATTTTTAATTTGGTTTTCTTACTAATGTGTTTTTCTTTCAAGAATTTTTGGTAGTTTCAGTAGGTTTTATTACCCAGTAGGATGCGTTTATTGATTTCATCTGTTCTATCATTTCTGTCATTTACCATCACTCCCAGGTATTTGAAACGGTGTACTCTTTCAAATGTATATGCACCAAGCTTAATTTCTTTCTCTATATTCGTATTCTCTCTTGAACACTTGAGGTATTTCGTTTTGCTTTGGTTTATTACTAGCCCTCTCTTCTTTGCTTCTTTATCTAGTATTAATATTATGTTCTGCATGGTTTTTAAATCTCTAGTAACCAGTGCAGTATCGTCTGCATACGCAATCAGTTGGGCTGAAGATTCGATAATCGTTCCCATAATTTTGGCTGCTCTTACTGCGCCCTCTATGGCAATGTTAAATAATGTTGTTGACAGGGAGTCTCCCTGTCTGACACCTACCTCCATTTGTACTTCATCTGACGGGCCTTCCTTTGTTAAGATTCGTGCCTTGGATTCCTTCATCGTCATTTTCGTGAGACTTATTAATTTTTCTTGGATGCCTAATTGATTCATATCCTTAATTAGCTCCTCCCTTATTACACTGTCAAAAGCTTGCTTGTAGTCAATAAACAGTATATGTAGATCTATTCCGTGCTCGTAACTTTTTTCGACTATTTGCGTTACAATGTGTATTGCATCTATTGTTGACTTACCTTCTCTAAATCCATGTTGGTATTCACCTATTTTTGTTCTAGTTTCTTTTTCTATTCTTTGTCTGATCAAATTAGTTAATATTTTGTACATTGTATTTAATAACGTGATTCCCCTGTAGTTAGTGCATTTCGTCTTGTCGCCTTTTTTAGGGATTGGTGTTATCAGACCACAATTCCAGTCGTTCGGGATGCTTTCTTCTTCCCATATTCGTTCTATTAGGTTGTGGATTCTGTGGGCTAGTTCCTCTTCTCCATTCTTAAAGAACTCATTTATAATATCGTCTGGTCCTGCTGCTTTCCTTGTCTTTAATCTGTTTATAGTCGCCAATATTTCGCTGTATGAGGGAGGCTCTGATTGTTCTCCATTCCTATTTTCTGTTTGTTCTTCATTTTCTGCGTTTTCAGCATCTTCTTTCTTTTTAAACAGTTCTCTATAGTGTGTTTCCCATTCTATTTTTCCAATGTTTGCTGGTATCTCTTTTTTTCTCTGTGATTTTATGTATTTGTATAGTCTTGCATTGTCATTACTATGGGCTTCGAGTTCCTGCAGTAATTTTTCGATCCATTTCTTCTTTTTTCTTTTGCAGCATTTGTCTGACTCTTTCTTCTTCTCTTTATAGTGTAGGAGATCTTCTTGTTTCCCTGTGGCCACCCACCTGTGTCTTGCTTTGTCCTTGTCTTTACTAGCTTGCTCGCATTCTTCATCGTACCAATCTTTTCTTTTATTGTTTTCCATTAGTCCTATCGTCTCCTCTGCTGTTGTTAAGATACTATCTTTTATGTCTTCCCATGTTTTATCTATGCTCGATGGTTTTAGGACTAGTAGTTTTTCTTAAAATTTAGTGCAGAATTTTGTGTTTCCATTATCTGTATTTAGTTTCGACCGATTCCACCTCTTTCTTTTCTTTCTGTCGTTTTTATCTTTAAGTATTTTCAATTTCATGTCGCCTATCACCAAAATGTGATCCGAATCAGCATTGGCTCCCCTGTAAGACCTTACATTCTGAAAAATTGTTCTCCATTTTTTTGAGATTAGGATGTGGTCTATTTGGTTTCCATCTGTTGTTCCAGGTATTAGCCACGTTACTTTGTGCTCTTTTTGTGCTTGAATTGAGTGCTAATAATAAAAGTATTGGTTGCTGCTGCTAGATTACATATTCTCCTGCCATTGTTATTCGTATTTTGATGGATTGTTTCTTTTCCTGCGATTTCTCTGTTCGTGTCTTCTTTCCCTATCTTTGCGTTGAAGTCTCCTAATAGGATTAGTATGTCGTTCTTTGGTATTTCTTCGCACAATTCTTCAAGTTTATCATAGAATTCATTCCTTTCTTCTTCAGGAGCATTCTCAGTAGGGGCATATATGTTAACAAATGTTAAATTTGCTTGTTTATTTTTCATTCTAATATATGATATTCTTCCATCAACCGCTTTAAAGTTAATAATCTTGTCTCTTACGCTGTTACTAACTAGAAAGGCAGTTCCATTGCGCCCGTGAGAAAGTGATAACGATTGTTAATGGATAGAACCGAATGGTAAAGACCTTGGAGACTCAAGACTTTACTTTATAGCTGTAACTCTAGAGATAATGACGAAGATCTTGTATAACTTATTTCCGCTGGCACGCTATATACATTATATGTACTATACGTCTCACGTCGTTTGATTTGATGTGTCATTTGCTAGTATTAGGCTAGTTGTTTATGTTGTACACAGTCAAAGGCCTTCTTCAGGTCAATAAAGCAAATTTACCTCATGTTTTATATATAAAGTCTAATATTATCCATAGTGTCATGTCATATATCGTATTTTGCTATGGTTCATTAATAACGAAGATGATATGTAGTGGCCTTTTGGTAGTCTCTTATATCGCATTTTAGAATTCGATCAGTTGTTTATTTTGTACTCAGTCTGAGACCTTCTTTAACTAAATAAATCAAAATTTGTCTTATAATTCTATATAAATCTACTTGTATTCAAGTGACCTATGAAATCTCATATGTCGCTGTACCTTCATTAATAATAAACATACCGTGTAGTGCTCTTTTGATAGTCGCCTTGTTTGTTTTTCTATCTTAACAGAGTCTTTATATCCTTTCCTTTCATTTGCTATGTCGCATGTTAGGATTCGTTTAGTTGTTTATTTTGTACTCAGTCAGAGGTCTTATTTAAGTCAATAAAGCAAAATTTGTCTTTAAGTTAAACTATTTTTATTCATAGTGCCCTATGACATCTGGTATGTAACTATACGTTTATTAATAATCAAGACATTATGTAATGCTCTTTTGGTAGTCGCCTTGTTTGTTTTTCTATCTGAATATATTCATTATATCCTTTCCTTTCATTTAACGTATCAAACGCACCAGTCGGACTAACAACAAAAAAGATATGATATAATGCCCTTTTATCAATACCACAATGTGTGTTTTTCTATCTCAACATATTCGCTATCCCCTCTCCTTTTCAGTGGTATATAATACGTCACGATCCGACGAACTATTCTACCCCCACACTTACCCCCACTTTGCGTTGTTTGCAAAACGCAAACAACGCAAATTTTTCCTGGCTAAGTACTTGTTTAATCGCCTTATGCTACTAAGCAATTTACATTATGCCTATTCTATATTTGTCTCTGTACTCTATTTGTTATTATGACCTTTTTTCAACTACCCTTTAATTTCATTTCTTATAAAATATGTCTTGAAGCTACAGAATAGTGTTGGGCTTTCCAAAAAATCCTCTACAGTCTTGCTTTGTATATGAGTCTTTTTAGATATAGTAATTGTATCTGTTTTAGGTAACTGCTCCCATATTTGCAACTCTACTCAAAAGGAAAACATCTGCTCATGTCCTGAAGGTTACCGATTAAAGAACGAAACCCACTGCGAGAAATATAATCCTTGTTTAGTAAATAATGGCGGCTGCTCTGATATTTGCGAAAATATTTTTGGTAAAGCTAGATGTTCGTGTCCTGATAACTATGTTCTCGAAGATGACTATACTTGCGTCATAATTGATCCTTGCTTCGAAGAAAATGGAGGCTGTTCTCATTACTGTAAAAATATTGACGGAAAGGTAAGTCTTTTTTAAAATGATTGTTTTGCAGCAATAGGTAAGGTTCCTTCTATAATGCAAGTCATCTATTCTAAACTAGTTGTATTGTAACCAATTGGCTTCAGTATTTATCTTCCATAACTATTTTACAAGTCCTCGAAATATCTTCAGCAGATCTGCTATATATGACAGTTCTCCACTAACACTTTAAACCCTTTATTTGGTCCTGGTATGCTCAGGGCTCTTCTATCAAGACTAAATCGAAACTCTTCATTAACAATTAACAGTAAGTTCTATCGAAGCTGCCTTACTGTAATACTGTAAAGGTTAGTCTGTAGGGCCTTGATTGAGGTCATGAAGACCTATTTGGGACAAAGATAAAGTCAGCGACAGGAGTCGCGTCGCTGTTAGTTCTTTGTCTCCATATCCATATCCACGCATACATGAAATGCCATGTGTAATAACAACACTACGGCTAATATCATAACTGCTGCTCCTATATTATATTCTATATGGATTCCCATATGCATTTGAATATATCTTATTGACGATTGTTCCATGTCCCAACCCTGTATTTAGAATGAGAACTTTCCTAGCTCATCTATCCTATGCGTTGTTAACTTGCGCAGTCAAACACTAACATGGATATAAATAGGGTCAAAAAAAGATAAAGAACATTACGATATACTCGTGTTGTTTATTAGTATGCGAGACGACGGTATTTATTACTCAAATCATTAACTCAGATCAAGTCAGTAAAATCCTGTAAATCAGATCTTAATGTTTGGATCTATAGGGAATAAAACAGAGGGTGTGCCAAAAGAAAAAGGAAGGCCGACTGTTTCGCAAAATTTACATAAAAAAATCTGAAAAACAAGTGTTTTTCAAAATCTATCGAATGGCACTTAACACTTAAATAGGAACCCTTATTTTTATGACAGATTTGGATTCAGGAGAAGTATCTTTTCTTCTTCTTCTTCTTCTTCTTTTTATGTAGACATGCCTCTGTCTGTTTTTCAATGTGCATCCAGTAAGTTATCGTTTTCGTGGTCTTCCCACTAATCGTTGTAACATCCTGTATATTTGTAATGGATGCTTATTTCTGCGAGCGGAGGTAAGGCTTACTGGTCCCACTAGTCCGAAGGTCGTGATTCCGCCCTCGCGACTTTACTACAGGGTAGAGAAAATTTGGATAAGGGGAAGAAGGACGTCCAGATGCAGGCCCTGTAAAGAGTTAGAGTTTATTGGCTTACTTTAGAAGCCGGAGAAATGGACCAAGCGAAAGGTGAGTTCTCTTCTAGTCTCTACCTGAAACGGGCCGGGAAAGAACAAAAAGCCTACTTTCAAACTTACAATATATTAATAAATCGCAAAACTACAACTAAGACAACAAGATATACGATATAGCTAATTATTGTTTTATCAAAGTTATGCGAAGAAAGACGAGAAGAGACTCTATTAAGGAGTATAAAAGGTGGGCAATCTACGATTTTTTTTATATTCCCCCATTGGTTAATATTTATGTTTAGTTACCTTAGCGTATTTAGGCCCTAGCTAAAGAATACGCCTTTGTAATCCAAACTGTAACTCAGGAACCGTCTGGATGAACGCTGGGAGTACTGTACGCTATCACGATTAATGTATCAAAACTTTTTTCCGTCACATTGCAGAAGGCAGTTACTTATTAAATTGCATTAGCCAAAATACATGAAAATTTTCATGTATTTTCAATGACTCATAATTTCATGATTCTGTAATTCTAGGAGCTTGTATTAATTCCTAGATTGGAAGTATGTTATGTATCTACTATCACAACATGTTGCATTCTATCTGTTTTCTTTTTTCCTTAACTAATTTTAATATTAAAATACGACGTCTTTATTTTAGCCAAAATGTTCCTGTCCTGACAGACACAACCTCGTAAACAAAACAACATGTGTCCAAGTGAATCCATGTTTTATTAATAATGGCGGCTGTTCCCACGAATGTGCCACTGATGAAAACAATAACGTGATATGTCTTTGCCCCCAAGGACAAGAGCTTGCTGGAAAAACCTGCATGCTCATTAATCCTTGCAATCACAAAAATGGTGGTTGCTCTCATATTTGCAGTAGTATTGAAGGGGCTGTTATTTGCAAATGTCCACCAGGTAAAGCAAATTATTTTTTATGAATGTTTTAGATCAATTTAAGGTAAAATGTCAGTTAGAAAAAATGATGAAAAACAGTGTGTTAAACAATTAATTATTATACTCTTTTTTATGGTGAAACACTAACGCAGTAAGGATATTAAATCTATCTTAAATCTACTATTCTTCAATATTCGTATTCTCTTTTAAACCATAACTTCTCGGCCACTTGTAAATCAACGATTCCAATAAACTAATCCCAATACAAGTAAATATGTTTGTGTTAGGTGTTAAGAGAATAACAAATCATAATTTAAGAATACAATTCAAGAAAATATATTTTGAATTTTAGTCTATGTAAAACTTATCTGCTATATAGAAATTGTCAATACGAATATTTGTCACAATGGTGTGAATATAAATATTTTATTTTTATTTTAAATAAATTTACATCTTACTGTAAGTATATTTATAGGCCATGAGCTGATAGACAAAACCTGTTTTAAAGTAAATCCATGTTCAATAAATAATGGAGGTTGTTCCCATGGGTGTAGTAGTTCCAGGGGTCAAGCAAAATGTACCTGTCCACCAGGATATAAACTGTTTGGTAAGTATTTTTACAATAATGTAACATTTTTTTATAATTAGAATATTAAATAATTTTTAATTCCTTTACCCCTGTTGCTGAGACGTCCATGGACGTATTCTCAAAAACTTTTGCGGGTGGTTTTGTTTACCATCGGCAAATTTCATTGGAACCTACCGAAATCTCAAGGAATTCTCAGAGTACGCGTTAGGTCCGACTTATTAAAGCCGGGTTTCACTGCAAGAATAACAATCGATATATTTTAAAGTGATTAAAGCCACAAAATTTAAATCATTGTAAAACTTTATCCTATTATATATATATATATATACAGTGTAGGAAAAAGTTTATGGTCGGTATGGACCTTACGTGAGATGGAGTGAGAAACAGCTGTTTAGAAAGAGAGAGGTATATTGGGTCCGCCCTTTATATCGCCAAACATGCATGTCTGGAAATAATAAAAGAGGGGAAGTTCAACGTTGCCAAACTTATTGGATTTATTTGACCTCTTGTTTTTTTTTTGCATTTGAACAATGTTCTAAGATAATCCAATTTGGGCGAAATTGATTTAAATGGCAGCTTACTGTTTTTTTATTGGGAATATGCCACAAGTTTACTTTACAATAAGTGTAATATACCATTTTGATTTCCACTTCGGAAATCGTTTTATATAAATAAAATTTATTAATGTTTCGTATTTTAAGTATGATTTCCGAATTAAAAATCTAAACATCAAAATAAGCTTATTTTAAAGTCACATTGTGCCTTATTCTCAATATGAAATAATAAACTGCATACAATAACGCCACATTAAAAAATATTCATACACAATAATTATTTGGCAACGTTGGTCTGGTCTGGTCTGGTTTGGCCGACCGAGTAACGAATAGTAGAGTTGGGTCGTGGTAGTTTTATCGTTAAGAGCGTAGGCACAAAATTTCGTTCCAATATTTTTTAAATGCATTAATTTTTTGCGAATCCTGAGAAAACTAATAAATATTTTTGAAAAATTTAAACGCAGAATGAAACAATACATTATTACCGAGGGCCGAAAGTCCCTGAAAACTTCTATAATATTTATTTTAATAAGTTATAGGGGTAAAAAAAATTAGTGTGATTTTTAATTTCAAATATCTCATTCAAAAACCTTTTTGTTTATTCTAAGGGACTTTCGGCCCTCGGTAATAATGTAATCTTTTATTCTGCATTTAAATTTTTTAAAAATATTTGTTAGTTTTCTCAGGATTCCAAAAAAAAATTAATGCATTTAAAAATTTTAATTTTTGTAAACAAGTAACTATGATTGTTTAAAAGTAGTTTTAAGTAAGAGAGTACCTACATAAACAAACATAATGGCTATTATCGTTTATGTGTATATTTATTGAAGTGAAAGAAACTAATGATTTATTTATTATAACTTGAAAAATAAACTAAACAATACAAATAGTAACTCGTACTTACATTTACATTACACGTTATTATTAAATCGCGAATAGTCTAAATTGACATTCAAAAACATAAGTTTTTCAACTTTACTTCTTATTAACCGTCTTCTTTTTTTTATTTCAAATTAAACCAGATTTTGAACATGTGTTCACATTTACAATACTAATAGTGGTTAAGTTTATAGGCTATACATGTATATACATGGCGATGGTTTTTCCACCGTTGTAATGGACTCTCGATTCAGGTGTATGTGTAGATGAGCCATCTCCAATTAATTGATCAAAAATACACCATGGATTTAAGTCAGCTTTATTGGTTTCTTTTTCTTGTACTGGTTGATTTTCAATAGTACAATCTTCTTGTTCGTTAATTATAGAAGTAACCAGCTTCTTAACTTTTTCTTTAATTTTTTTATCTTCATTTTTATCAGAAAAACCCTGCACTTTAAATGGTGAATCCATAAATGTACATAATAACAATGTGCCACTCTGTTATATCCCTTTAAATCTTTTTGCTAAACCCGATATTAGTAATTGTACTACGTCGGATACTATGGATGTAAGGTTTGCTAAACCTTATTGCTAAATTTACCGTTTGCTAAAATTTTATTGCAAGATTCTTACAGGCAGCGTACCATAACAATCACTCAACTACCCTTCAAGTATTTTTGGTCACTCATTGTACTTGGTATTTCTTTAAACGGCCGTAAAATTTGGGAAAGCTGAGAACAAATAATCTAGTGTTATTTATTTAGATTTGGTCTAAGTCTAAGTCTGTATTATTTAATACCGATGTGAAACGGATTGCCTTTTCTAACTCGGTCATTTTTTTTAACATGTAGTAGGTGAAGTTCTACCTAGTTTCCACGTCTTGGATTGGCCGTTTGGGAACTTTGTTATGTTGTAATTAATACTTTAAAAGCCTTTCTGAAGATAAGGTACTTTTTTTTAAATGTGCTTTTTACAGAATTGTCGAAACTAGGACTTTTTATTTTATCTATTATCAAATCAGTTTTGACATAACATTCCTGAAGTAATGAACCTGACAGTTTTTCTTGTTGGCAGTTTATATCCAGGAATCCACCCTGCAAACTTTTTAAAAGCTGGTTCTTCACCTATGGAAAACGGATGAAACGAGTCGTTGCATAAGTTTAGTAAATCTTGAAAATCAACCAGTACAAGAAAAAGAAACTGATAAATATGACTTAAGTCCATGGTGTATTTTTGATGAATTAATTGGACGTGACTCATCTAAACATACACCTGTATCGAAAGATATAAAAGAAGTCGACATGTATTTGTCTGATGATATATTACCCACAAAAAATTTCGAACGGAGATTGGAACTGTCCATTACCGTGGTGGAAAAACCATCGTCATGTATATCCTAGCTTAACCACTACATTCATAGAATATTGTAGTATTGTAACAAAATCTTTTCCTTGTGAACACATGTTTAAAATCTGGTTTAATTTTAAATAAAAGAAGAACACGGTTAACAAGAAAAGTGGAAAAACTTGTTTTTAAATGTCAATTTAGACGATTCGCGATTTAATAATGTGTAATGTAAATGTAAGTACTATTTGTATTGTTTAATTAATTTTTCAAGTTATAAGAAATATATCCTTCGTTAGGTTCTTTCACTTCAATACTTATACACATAAATGATAATAGCCAATATGTTTGTGTACTCGCTAATTTGAATACTGGTAAACAATCAACTAGTTACAGTTTACGAAAAACGGTTCCGATAAAAATTTAAAAAACGAGAGGATCCACCTCTAGTTTTTTAGGTATATTAGGATCGGAACCAGAGAATATGTAAAATATCTCTGATCGGAAATATTCGTCTCACGAATAAGCAATGAGTGTTAAAAATATTTATGGAGGGGAGACCAAGGGGAAATATGATTGTTATCTTTGTATATTCGCTGAAAATATAATTTTATATCTGCGTTAGATATCCTGTTAAATTTTACCATACCGACCATAAACTTTTACCTACACTGTATATATATATATATATATATATATATATATATATATATATATATATATATATATATATATATATAATTTAGAATAATATCAACATCCGATCATTGTAAAAAATCTCAAAACAGTAGAATATTTACAACCGATTGGAGGTAATTTTTTTTTAATATTACTCTTAATACAACACGTTGTTTTAGATTTTATGTAGGAGATTATTTATAGATATAGATATATTTATATAGATATTATATTATTATAGATATATTTATAGAGTTTATTTATAGTGTTAATTTTCAAAAAATATTGATTATTTTTTTAAGGTAAAACTTGCATGGATCAAAATCCCTGCACCAAAAACAACGGAGGTTGCTCTCACATCTGTCACAATAAGGAAGGAAAACGAGAATGTTCATGTCCACCAGGATATCTTTTAAGACCAAATAAAAGGGTGTGTAAAGAAATCAACGAATGTCGTGTCAATAGAGGAGGCTGCTCCCACGGTTGCAGAAACCTTCCGGGATCATTCCAATGTACGTGTCCTCATGGATTGCAACTGGAAGATGTTAAAAACAGAACTTGTATAGACGTAGATGAATGTTTGGTTAACAATGGAGATTGCGAAATGATCTGTAGGAACTTTAAAGGAGGATTTAAATGCGACTGTCCCGAGGGCTACTCTCTTCAAGTAAGTGTTGAATGTTTTTTCACTTTCTTCTTCTTCATGTACCATGTCCTTTCAAAACGTTGGTTACCATCATAACTATTTTAATTTTATTCACTGCCACCCTAAATAGCATGCTTGTATCTACACCATACCAATCTCGCAAGTTCTTCATCCATGAGGTTCTTCTTCGTCCTGGACTGCGTTTGCCTGCTATTTTTCCTTGCATGATATTTTGTAGTAATCTATATTTGGGACCTCTCATTACATGTCCGAAATATTCCAGCTTTCTCTGCTTGATGCTTTTTATGATCTCAGTAGTCTTGCTGAGACGTTTAAGTATTGTTGAGTTACGAATCTTCTCCACTCAGGAAACTTTTAAAATTCTTCTATAGCACCACATTTCGAAAGCCTCAAGGCGATTTAGATCAATTTTATTAACAGTCCAGGACTCGACAGCATAAAGTAAGACCGAGAACACGTAGCAGCGAAGTAGGCGGATCCTTAATGCCAATTTTAGGTCTCTGTTACATAACACCTTGGACATCTTTCTAAAAGCAGCTCTAGCCTGCTCTATTCTGGATCTAATTTCGCCGTGATTTTCTGCATTACAATTTAATTGCTGTCCAAGGTAGACGATTTTATCAACTTGCTCAAGTTTGGTATTATTTACATATATAGACGGTTTTATATTCTGTTGTTTACTTATTACAAGTATTTTGGTTTTCCTTATGTTAAGATCCAGACCTGCCTCCCTACAACTCTCAACGACACTATCAAGTAGTGTTTGCAGATCTTCTTGACTAGAAGCTAGGAGTACTGTATCGTCCGCATATCGCAAATTATTGATGACTTCGCCGTTCACAAGTATTCCTTCTTGTTTTTCTGAAAGTGTTTTTCTGAAAATTCTTTCGGAGTAAACGTTAAAAAGCAGGGGTGACAAGAGGCATCCCTGCCGTACTCCTCTTTTAATATTGAGAGCTTGTGATTCCACACCATCTACTAAAACTGATGTTGTTTGGTTCCAATATAAATTTGCAATTATTCGAACATCTCTGCCGTCCAAGCCAATGTCTTTACCACTTTGGTATTTTGAATTCTGTTTAAAATGCACGTTGAAATTTTTAAGATTATTTGGATTTATCGTTTTATTCAATCATACAACTAAATATTTTATACTTTACCTTTAATAAGCTGATTCTTTCAATAGAACCATCTTCCGGGGAATCTTCCAGGAAGGTACTTATTCTGGTACATTGTTTTTTTTGGCAATTTTATTTGTCAAAATTATAATTTGGTTAACCGACAACATATCTCTGGATTGGATTATAATATAGGGACAAGATAAACATTTTTATAAGAGAAGTGATCTCTAGAAAAACCGTCAACGCTAGATGGAGTAAATAAATGAGGAAAAATCAAAAAACAAAATCAATCTAGAGAGCACTGGAAATATAATAATTGTATTTATAGCAAAATTTTGCGTGTACTTGGATTCATAAGATTTTATCTTTTTATATGAGAGATAGGAAGAAAGGGAAGTTTGTTATAGAAAAATGACTGTAACTTCGGTTCTACTCGACCGATATTTACAAAGTTAATCTTGTTACAAAGAGCTCTTTTCCTGTAATAAAAAAATCGTATTTATTCTTCTCCAATTGGGAACAAATTTAGTTAGTAAAGTGCACACCAGGGGGCGCTTTCTTTTGCTTTTTGTAAATCTGTTTGTCTCTTAAAAATGTTAAAGCAAAGTATGCAACTTTACCTATGGATTATTAAAGAAAAACAAATTACCAACACCGAGATATTTTAATATCCAATTAAATCTTTTATTCCAACTCTAAGGCCTAAACAAAAATTAAGTAGTCTTCTTGGAAACCCTCAACATTGGCCTATATATAATGATCTAATCTTTCGTGTTAATAGTTACTGGCACCGTTAGATGGCATTGAATCATTTTTACAACATTTTACAAATATACATCAATTTGTTTTATTATTTTCAGATATTGTTTTTCATGTAAAAACAACCCAACGCCCTCTCAGGTGATGATAAAAATAATATGGAAATATGGAAATAGTTTGAATTACTAGAGATAGGTCTAAGCCACAGCTTACTAAATCTTCTATAGTACATTTAAATATACAATATTTGAAGCATCCTTTCAAATAATATTGTCCAGAGAAAACTAAATTTCCAAAGAACAAAAAATAGCGCTCTGTAGCACTTTATTTATTATATTTGTTTAATAATATATTGTTTACAAATTATTCATTATTGGGAAAGAGCTGTTTTAAAAAAGACCAAGTAGAATAGGAGTTAAAGGCCTTAACGTAAATGGTCTGGATGGGAAGTGAGGGATGAAAAGGGAAGAAGAAAATCAAGGTGCAAGTTAATTCACCTTACAAACAGGCGCTCAGGTGTTTTGAAGGACGGTGAGCTTTGGAAAGAGGTCAATGAGTTTGGGAATTTTTTTTATTTAGCGTATGGACCTTCACAGTACGACAAATATACAAATACAATAATATATACTTATATATTAAATATATTATTCAAACACTAAAGATAGAATTAATGACACTAAATATTAATGTCCAATTTACATAGTCATTCAATTGCTTCTGGGGAACATTCCGCAAAGTCCTGGAGGTTTCCACGGTAGGCACGATTCAAGCAGTCTGAAACACAATAGCTTATGGTCTGTCTAGATTGTCTTCAATCGCACTGTGGACTTTCTGCACGACCCCACCTAAACAGCAAATCAGCACATTTACCATGTCCGGTACGTATACGATTAAGCCTTACCCAAGTGGACCGGGGCAGATTTGATCCGATGAAACCCTGAGGTTGGGGTGGATATCTTAATGTAGTCCGATTCTACTGTTGGCATCCATCTTGTTGTCCATTGCCTATGTATATCATAGGAATTACCAATCTTTCGGGTAGATCGTATTGGAGGATTTCTAGATCTCAGTCGCTGGTGCTCTTTTGTGATGTCTGGGATATCTTGATGTATTGGTAATTGTACGTTAGCTACAATTTTCTGGTACTCTCTCACTAATGCTGCTGTAATGCGTAGATCTGGTGGAGCAATATTGCTCAGAGTTGGCAGCCATCTCACTGGCGTTGATTTTATTGTTCCAGTGATTATTCTCATGGTTTGGTTAAGTTGGACATCGATTTTGCTTGTATGTGCACTATTTAGCCATACTAGTGCACAATATTCTGCCACTGAAAAAACCAAAGCTAGAGAAGAGGTCCGAAGAGTATCTGCAGAAGCATCCCAAGTTGTTCCAGCAAGTTTTGATATTAAATTATTTCTTGTTCTTAGTTTACCGGCTGCGTTTGTAAGATGACTTTTGAAGGTGAGTGTTCTATCAAGTGTCAAGTGTGACGCCCAGATATTTGGGGTTGTTATTATGTTTGATACTGTATCATTTAGAGTTACATTGAGAGTATCGTCCTCAAGTTGATTCTACAGGTGAAAGAGACAGGTTTCAGTTTTGCTTGCGTTAGGACGTAAGCGCCAGTTCTTAAAATAGTTACTTAATGTAGTTAAATCCTCGTTTAGAGCTCGATCTCCTGCTTCTTTACTATTATCTTGGAAGCCAATGGCCAGGTCGTCAGCATAAGCAAATTTTCTCGATTTTGTTTAAGGTATATAAGCTGTATAAAGGTTAAATAATAAAGGAGCTAGCACTGAGCCTTGAGGTAAGTCGTTGTTAGGTTTTCTAACGTTACTCTGTGCATCATTCATGTATACCTGAAACAGTCTGTTAGTCAGTAGATTGTTTATCAGCTGACAAGTTTTTAGGCAAGGTATGATTTTCATCAGCTTATAAATAAGACCCTCTCTCCACACAGTGTCATAGGCAGACGTGAGATCTATAAATGTTATGGCAGATTTTTCGCGTCTTTCAAAGCCAGCTTCAATAATTGTAGTTAAGGACACTTAAGGAGCACTTGGTCACAGCAACTTCGTCCTCTTCTAAATCCAGCTTGATTAATTGGTACAGCATCCTCAATGGTGTTACATATTCGATTATATAAAAGTTGTTCTAGTAATTTAATTAATATTTCATGATGATTGTTCATCTACAGTTAGATACGAGATTACATTAATTTAATACCAAAGTTTTATGTAAATTGACTTATTGCCTTAGCTTATATATCTTAATTACCCACTAATTATTTTATTTAAATGTTTATATCGATTTGTTAGTATTAAAGTCTACATCGATGTTTTGTAGAGAGATAAAAGATCTTGCAGAATGGCGAAGGTAGCTCACTGTAGAGTTCCACCAGCTCCATCGAACGGAGTTATTCGATGCTGGGACAAGTCCGAGATGGGTTCTTTTGTACCTTCAGGAGCAAAATGTAATGTGTGGTGCAACGAAGGCTATAAACTGATGGGAGATTCCCAGATGATCTGCGGTGATTCTGGAAGCTGGGGAGAAAACGAACCGCAATGTTTAGGTAATTTCAATAATTATTTTAAGAATGAGAACAGCATTTATATTAATGTAATAACAAATACGTATTGTTACACTTCTTTATAATTACATTTATTCAAAACAAAAAAACAATATTACCTTGGCCTTACCTGGCCTTGGCTTCACCTTAAACCTTTAAGCGAGCAAATTTGCAGACTGTTTCGTCAGGGATGAATGTTGTTCTTCGCAGGGAGGCAATTTTCCAAAATTAAAAATAACAAGAGCAATTACATAACGGTGTATACAAACTAAAATGTGGCGACTGTCCAAAAACTTACATCGGTCAAACTGGTTGAAATTTTATCAAAGGTATAGCAGAACATAAAAGGTCTTTTAATAAAAGAAAACCATATAATCTGCTTTATTTTTGAGCTTTTAACTGATAACTTTAAATAATATTTTAGTTGCGACATGTCCAAAATTGCCTTCAATACAAAATGGTTGGTATCTTCCTGGTGTCTGCAATTCAGGAAGAACTTACATTGGCGAGTCATGTAGTGTATATTGCAGACAAGGTTTTATGTTGAAAGAAGGTATTGAAAAATATGTTTGTGACCCTAACATGAACTGGATACCAACTGTTAGACCAGATGCTCTGTACAACGCTTGTACAAAAAGTAAGTATAACTTATTTTTGGTATGCGGTAGAGAGAATTTTATGTGTTTCATATCAATGTAGCATAAGAGCCATGATATAAGGAAACAAGGTATGCTCACTAGGTGGACTCGTTTTTGCACATTTCTGCGCCGACCAAAATCCACCATCTTTTCAATATGTCACATGCGTGTAGGGATGGTGACCTGATCCCGTACCAGTTACTTTGGAACATGTATTTTATTTATACTTGTGGAACTGATCCCTAACACCAATATATTATAATAAACGAGTACGGGTTTCATTGCATTTGTCCTTAATTTTTATCGTGCATTTCTCAACGTTTACAAAGCTTTAGATAAATATCAACAGATGACAATTGGCGTGAAGTAGACAAAACTATCACCATTTTTTTATGAACTTTTTATACAATCTCTGAATAACAGTAATTTAAGTATTTGAAGTTAAACAGTCATTTAAATAACTATAAAGAAATCTAACAAAATACAAATAATGTTGTCGTTATGTTTAGATATCTATTAAACGAATGATAACAAACTGATTTCCAAACCAGTATTTTTTAACAGGTATATTTGTTTACGCATATCAGTTTGACCTGATCCACAAAAATACTTGGATCAACCACCTCTACATGCTTGACGTCTGCTTTGTTTTGCATTTTTTTAACCTTACTTTGCAGTGTATTGGAATTTAAAAGTAAATTTGTTTCGATTTTTTAAAAATTATTTTAGCAAGAGTCTGTTCAGATCATTTTAAATCTGAATTAATTGGATTAATGTAGAATATTAATTTTATTTTATTTTATTTAACTACGATATTTTTTATCAAATGTGTACATATTTGAATTGCCGCCTTCAAAATGGCGGATTTTGGTCGTAAACGCGATTGGCTGTTCAAAATAGATGCGCGTGAGCATACCATGTTTCCTTATATCATGATAAGAGCTATTTTATGCGTCTTCATAATTTTATTATATATCCCAGTCCTAATTTAGCCTGTACATAAAACATATACAGAGTTTAATGGGCCGTGATGATCGCTAATGCCCTTAAAGGATAATGCACGTGAAGAAGAATATACTTCCATAAATTAATATTAAAAGAAATATTTGAATCGGTGAGTTGAAAAAGGTACCCGAGTCATTTTTTACAAGTTTCGGGAAACGCAAAAAAACTTGATAACTTGTTTACTTTTTAAATTAAAATTTCCAGAAAAATTCCAGAAGTTGCAATTGGTGGTAAAAACTATATAATAACCAAAATATAACCAAAGTTTAGGTAGGTTATTAATAAAAAATATTTATCATTGTTGACTTAGGTACCTTTTTGCTTTCAATTGACATTTTTTAAGTACCACTTAAAATAAATCACTAAAGAATTTTACAGTTTTAATTTTTTGTTTGTTAAATAGTTGCCAATCCTTCATCTTTTTAATCCGTTGTTTCCCAATTCAGTATTTCGTCATAAAATTGGATGTGGTCGCTTGGAATGTAATCATACAATCTTCTCAAATCATCATTTTTTTTTTCTTTTTGATTGGTACAAAACCCCTGGGATAAGCTTTTGTATCAGGTAGAGCGAGACAACGATTCTTCTGCAAGTTGAATGTATGTAACGTTTGAAACTCTACTGATCTTATGTGCAAACTTGCTTTGACACTCCTTTTTCCAAATGAGAATACTGAAAATAGTGAAACTGTGAAATATTAAGCGATTGCTTTTCTTGATGAGGCAAGGTTTTTGTTTCGGTTGATACTACAGTCCTTTTATAGACTGTAGGCTACCAATTGGTGTAGTCAACAACCATTTCGGTCTGAACTAAGGTCACCGTGCATGGAGATTTCTTTGAAGAGTTTACAATTAATTCACAAATTTCCTTAGGGGTGAAAATCCTATTTTGTCTTCTCATTTTCCTCTTTATCATGCAGAAGCTTCTGTCGCAAGGGTTATAAGAGTGACCGCGAAAAGGGAAAAATTGCTTCACAACTTTGAACCTTCCTAAGTCACACAAAGCCATACAAACTTTAGACAATGTGTGGTTTTTGTTCTGTCCCCA
Organism: Diabrotica balteata; assembly: GCA_918026665.1. Lineage (NCBI taxonomy): Eukaryota > Metazoa > Arthropoda > Insecta > Coleoptera > Chrysomelidae > Diabrotica > Diabrotica balteata. The sequence continues at coordinate 14,821,404 of OU898284.1, read as the reverse complement.
ACAATTATCAGTTTAGTTTTTGTGTTATAAACACAGAAAACTTGTACGGTTAATTGGCGCAGGCTTCTTGCACCGGTATTTTGGGCAACTCAATGTTTTGCATAAAGTCAAAGACTAGGCCAACAATTTTGTCATTTGACTCAGACAAATTTGTTGTATTTTTAAGAGCATTGTGAAATTGCTTGGCACGCCTACGATGAACCATTAATTCAGCCGTCGCAACACGCTTTGCATTTTCATTAAGATGAGGGCTTTTCAATTTAACTTGACGTTCCTCACAGTAGGCACAATTTGCGGTTTACCAAATTTCAAATCAAAGTTTTCATTGAAATACTTGAGATAAAACTCGTATTTAAGACTAATACTGGGATATTGCTCATTGAACAGCTCATGCATTTTTCTTACTGTCAGTTCTGAAGACAAGTAAAGGCATTATTTTGCTGCGTAATGTGTTTTTTTTAACTGGGAAAGATTTAATGTGATCATGAATCAATTTAAGCAAATCAGGTGTTTTTTTGTTAGAAGGGGATTTTTTCCCTCTCATGTCCCGAGGAGATTGCCCATCTTTTAATAACTTTCGAATTCGCCTAATTTTTTTATCTGTGACATCATAAAGTCGGAAAAAGGCATTTCTACAAACTTGAATCTTTTTACCTTGGTGAAGTTTATGATACTTAAAAGTATTTTCAAGTTCTTTAGATTCATTTCCCTTCCTTGGTCTTCTTTGTTTGACGTCAAATGCTTCAATCATGCGTTGCAAGTGTAGATCTTGTTCGTTCTTACCTGCCAATTTGTATAATGAATCAAATATCAAGGCGGTATCGGCTTCATCAAATTGTTCAAAACACTTTTTTGTGCATCTTTAAATAAAGCGAATAGCATTAGGAGACAGCAGAAAAAATACTTCGCAGGGGTTTAAATTGGTTACCAACAGTAAAATGTGTAGAAAACAAACATCAAAGTTATGGGCTGGAAAATGTGTAACCTGAAATAAAATAGGAGCTCACACAATGATCTACATTCATTGCCTCAGTAGTAATATGGCTTGGATAGGATTCATGTATGTATAGGCCTAAGAATAAAGTTTAACCAACCTTTTAATAGTACCACTAGGCCTTGGCTTAGACTTTGTTAACTTGTAAAAAATTCAGGTAGATGTTGTATAATCAATAGCTAACCTATTATCTAGAACGTTGTTTTAGTTAACGAACAAAAACTTTGCCTAGTAGGCTAATGAAACATGTAAAATAGGCTATTGAAACATAACCTATAACAGGGTTATGTTTATTCTTGTAATCCGATAACATTCGTTTTGTTTTACAACGTAAATAAAATATAATTTAGAGTTAACCATTCAGAACAAAGTATAGTGTTATTGAAGTTTAAATTTGTGAAATCTTGCCTGCATGGTGATGAAACAGCTTTGGCTCTTTTAACTGTACCACTATGATTAATGTACTCTTCCCCTTGTAGGATTTTTTGTTTTATTATGTTCCTTTTATAACGTTCAGGAGGTCTTTGTCTTTTTCTACTTTCTTGTATATTTTCACGGTCATCTTCCATGTTTTAAGATCACAATTGCCACTAATAATCAATTTAATCTTAATGTTTAAAACAAGAAAATGTGTTGTCAACAACAACGTTGATTTCCCTTGGCAGCAGACAGCTGACTGACGACTGCCACCAAACACAGAGTAGGAAACAAAAGAAGTTGGGTGAAAAAACGTACCTGAGTCAGTGATTGAGGTACCTTTTACCTCTAAACACATAAAACTGTATATTGAAATATACCATTTAGAGAACTTTTCTGAGGTCCCTTTTTACACTAAGACATGTGTCTACCTTTAAGGAAATAAAATCCGCTAAAAAGTCAAAATGCCTGATTTTTGACTGAGGTACCTTTTTCAACTCACCGATTCATTTATCCTTTTAGGTATCTAGGTGTTACAATTTTTTTGCCATCAGTAGGTACAATCATATACAGATTGAACAAATTTAAAACGGATCATACAATTTTTAATATATGTCTGTTTGAACTGCATTTGAAATAGTGGACCAATATAAAACTTGGACAAAAATAAATCCATATTATCCGCTGATAGACCTTGTATAAAATATCGTTCAACTATCAGTCTACTTTTAGAACGCACCGTAGTCTAAGAGAAACGCCCAAAGTCAATGTTGCCAATCGCCGTGTAATAATCCGATTTGCGGATCTTTTTGAGAGTTATATCTTCTTTGTATCTTTAAATAAATCGGATATTTGCCTATATTTTTCATTGTATTTACCAATCTACTACAACAGACTAATAACAAAAATAAACTTAATGTAGTTATTTCCTTTCTTTCCTGTAAATACATATTTTATGGTTTACAGGAAAGAAACACCTTATTTGAAAAATAGCTAATGTTGGCAACACCGCTCAAAGAAGGCCTTGTTCACAGCCACCTTTACTTCCAAGCCATGAAGTAAAAAAGGCAACACCGCATTCTATGACGTCGGTAGTCCGATAATCAGCTGTAAGGTCTACCAGAATATTAAACTAATTTGAATTTTAGGAAACTGATATTTTGAAAACTTCAATTCATTACAGAAATATTTTTAGGAAAATTAAATTAATAAAACCTTATATATACCTAGTAAATATATATATAAAGTTTTATTATTATTTAGGTTATATTATCAATAAAATAATCACTAGAGTAAAATTTATTGCACTTAAAATACAGTGTCAAGCAGTTAATCTTACAATCAAACACAGTCAAGAATCTATAGAAATTTTAAAACACAAAAACTTAGTGTAACTATTATGATTAAAAAATTCATCCTAAGAAATCAGACACAAGATAAATATGGTTCTAAATTAATCTAATTGAAAATTAAATATTTTACTATTTACTTATAACTTTTGTTGAATTTTCATACTTAGATATAAAAAAGTAGCAATTTTAAATATGAATAGGTTTGTTGTCATATAGACAAAGTTAAAAGAGGTATACATGAAAAATGTGTTGAATGTAACATACCATTTATAACTTGTATATCGATTTAAAATAGCCTATATTCTCAAAAGATTTTTGAATGTAATACTCAAATTTGTTATCACTTATCTAAAAAGCAGATCTAAATGAGAAAGTAAGTTCTCTAATTGTGACCATCTTGTTAATTTACTGTATTGTAAAATCCATTTCAAATCATTACCACTTAATCTATTCTTACCTACATTGACGATTACACTAAAATTACTGCTAACTATTACACTACATATTACACAAATATTATCACACTTGTGTCCCAACTGATTCATGTTTAATACATAGAAATATACACAATCACTTGTAATTTTACTTGTCCAGTTTTTCAATGGGATATTATTGTCTAAGTCTAATTGACATAATTATGTTATCTCTTGTTCCCTCTTCTTATGCAAAAAGTTTCTTCTGTCTTCGGGATTCCTTCTTTCTTTAGTACGATGAACAGTTACATATGATGGTACTTCAGGAAATATATTAGGAACTGCATTGCCTTTTAATTTGGGAAATATTAACTTTTCAATGTGTACATTTCCATCTTTATCTTCTCATTGTTCAGTCCGCTGAATATCATCTTCATGAAAATGTTTGGCACATACTACGGAAGATTTGGTACTTGTACAGCCTTCTCTATGAATAGAGCATAACCCAGTATACCTTCTTTGGGGATCTTTGGGAAACGAAAACGTACTTTCTGTCTGTTTTGTTTTTAAAGTACTGGCATAATTGGTTTTGCAACCAGGTACACAACAATGCCAGAGCATCTGTAACAAAAAACAAAAGTATTATTATTTTTGTTTTTAGTTTACATATTTTGTAACAAGAAGCAAAAGTATTATTATTTTCAGTTTGTTTTGTAGGTTATATTTATACTTGCCTTTTAAATTGTCGTTAAGAATCTTCTAAAAGTTCTAAATTTAGTGAAATTTCACTTATATTAATATTTTCTAATTGATGTAAACACAATTTACAAATAAAACATTCGAATGAAGTTAAAAAAAAAACAATAAATTCAACAAACTTTACAAGCCTTCCTATATGAAATGTTAAACCAAAACAAACCACAGTCGGACTACCACGCGTTGTTGCCAAATTTCTACTTCATGGCTTGGAAGTAAAGGTGGCTGTGGTTTGACAGCAAATAAAATCTAATCTTTTTTTTTATAGTTTTCATAGTGCATTTTCCTATTATAGTGCATAGTGCATAGTGTTTTCTCTACTTATATATACTTAATCTATGGTGCATTTCATATTGATTCTAGACTGGAAGTCTGTAGCGTGAAAATAAAATATTTTCGTAAATATGTTAAAATGTATAAAATTGAAGAAAAAATACAAATTTTAACTTGGTATTTTGGAGGTCACTCGATTCGAGATATAGTTAATTTATTCGTTGGTTGTTTTGCGAATAGGCCGGTTCCTTCGATTTCCACGGTTGAAAGAATAATTCAAAAATTTCGCATACCTATGTGAATGTATTCAAAACTGCAACAAGTGTAACAATCTTGGTGAACCACCTGTTCGTCAAAAAAATGAACAACGTATAAGGTATAAATAATGAAGTTGATGTTTGTTTTGTTGTTGAGACCAGCCAGCCGTGTTCAAGCAGGGAAATTTATGAACAAGTAAACAAAAACACTGTTCGAGGTATTTTAAAAAGAAATGGATACCGTTGCTGTTGCTATAAAGTTCAAACAACCCAAGAACTTTTTCCCGAGGACAATACTAGACGATGGTATTCTGTGAAGAGATGATGGAAAAGCAAAATGCTAACGACAATTTTTTAAAGAACATTTTATTTACTGACGAATCGACATTTTCTCTTCACAGGAAACACAATCCATCCATTGTTCGATATTGGTCTCGGGAAAATAAACATGTAAGTATTTCTGTGCGCACACAATACTTGGAGCAATAAGTACAAGAAGAAATATTGTATATTTCGTACAATAATTTATTATCCTACATTTATTAGAAATTTTCATAATGACACTTATGATAAATTATGAAAATTATATTGAGTAAAAGTTAATTAACATGTTTTTGTATTTTAGCACCTTCAAACACTTACATAAATTGTCCCCAGAAGGGACAGATCGACTTTATTTTACCAGAAGGCCAACGCCAGATGTTTGTTAGAATTCCCAGACCGGAAGCAAATGTAGATTGGAGGTAAATACGAATATTTTCTTTCACAACTTGAACGCATTGAACATAAAATTCCTTTCATATAAAGTCTTCTGATTATTGCAAATCCAGATAAAGTATACCCAACCTTACATGTTTTTACAAATATGCCAATAACACAGACATTTTTTTTCATAAATGGAGTATGCTGATCACAAATCTGTGCTTAGTTTTTTCCAGAATGTCAGCTTTTCAGGGAAAGTATGTTTTTGTGTGTGTGAAGTTTTTCATAGAAACTGCCAAAAATACTAAATAAATATTAATTGAAACTATATTTAATAGAAAATTACACTGCAAAATTGAGTTGCTCATAAAAAAACAATGTAGTATAATCTACAGTAGACAATCGTTGGCTTTTTTTTAATAAAATTGTTCTCTTTTTTTGTAAAAACTGTATTTTGTAGTTTTCTTTGTTGAATTTTTATAAGTGAGTCTTTCTTCACAGTCATCAGCTATCAGTCTAATATCCAATCTTCCTTGGTAAAGTCTCTCTATCTCCTTTATGTTTCCTCGCTGACAGCTCCAAGATTTTTGGAAAATTAGTCAACTTGGGAATCCATAAAATGAAGTTTGACGCTTATCTCAGTTTTTTATAATTTTCGACTATGTTGACCACAATTGTTTTATAGTCTCTTGTTATTTCCAAGGAAACTGTGTCCATAATTTCTACGAAAAGACTTCATGCTTCAGATTCATCCTAAGTCATTGTATTCTGGAACAATCTGTCCAATTTTAAGGTTCTAATTTGGGGACCCAGAAAAATTCTTTCTTTAAGTTTAGCTTCGTGTAGAGTATTTTTGCACCGATATTTAAAGCTGTCACCTTGTTGATTAAAAGCTTTGAAATTTGCTTTATTAATCCTAACTTATGTGAAGGGGGGCTGCAAAGAACTAGTTTTGGGTCAACTGATAGAACACGCTGCACATGTCCCGATACAAGTCTTTATCTGAGAGGAAATTTTTTCTTAACTTTATGTAAATTTTGTGCTTGACTGTCTCACTCCCACAAAAAAACATGGATACTTTATGAAACCAGACTGCTGACCTAAAAGCATAGATATTATGCAACAGAGTTGCCAACAATATTCGCTATACATTCTTTATTTTACTTAGCAACAACTCAAGGCTTTTATATGTTTCTTTGAGATGCAGAGAGACCAATGTGCAACAAAAGACACTCCAGACTCCTTTTAGAAGAATCATAAATAACCGCCATGATCTGGAATCGTAATTGTCAGCTCCCAGCTTCATCACTACTTCAGGAATATTATAACCAAAACACCAGTGAACCCTGTTGAAAGAAATAGAGATTTTTACCCATATGCATTTGAAATGGAAATACTTATACTTTAAGATGATATTGAAAAAAACTAACGAGTTTACATAACCTCAGAAATGGCAAAAAATCTCTATTTTTGTACTTTTAGGTTAGATTATCTTAAAAATCAGAACAAATTTGCCAATTTGGAGACTCGTATTCAGCGCACCAAAAATCTTCAGAGAAGTATACTCTGTTTTTTGGTTTTCAGCCTTGTAGGCATGTGTAGTCATTTTATCTAGCAAGTAAGCTTTCACCAGATAAGGGTTGGGTTTTCTTGGCGTTAGAAATCTGAACAATAATTCTATATCATCACTTCAAAAATTAGTAAATTCTTACATTTTACCTTATTCAGTATATTACATTTCTGTATTTTATGCTATAGTTTTGTAACTTCCCAACCAACATGGGGCATCAGATTGGAAACAACCCTACCAGCGGGTAGGACTGAGGTTCGATTCATGGCGGCGTCACCTACAGACTTCAACAGCACTGCCTCGTGTCGTTTGGTTATCAATGTGTTAGATAAAGAAGCTCCACGTATGACGGGATGTCCAGAAAACATCGAAAGGCGCCTAGCGACTGGAGAGGGGACTCAGATAATCCATTGGAGAGAGCCACACTTCTTTGACAATGTTGGTGTAGCTACTGTGTACAAAACTCGAGTAAGCAGAATATTCAAATAATTAAGATTTATTTTGTTTTGGGATTATTGCATCTTTGGATTTCTTTTTGTCCGTTATCATAAAATAATATGATCAAAAGTATACAGTGTGTCCTTAAAGTATGGAATAAATTCGATATTTTCTAAATATAAAGCCTTTTTAAAAAAAATCTAAAACATGTTGATTTTTAAGTTTAATGTTTTACATTTTACAATAAAAGATAATTCTACAAGGTGATACATATTGTCCTGAAGCTATTTTCTTGTGGCATTTTAAATTAATTACTATTTAACTGGGAATACGCCACAATTAAAGATTAAAGTACGTTTATTGACGTTTCAATTTCCACTTCGGAAATCGTTCTCAAAATACAAATAGTAAATTAAACAAATTTTGTTTGTTTGTTACTTAGTGAAAAATTCTTCTAATAATTTAATTTTATCTGACTTATTTATATTGACAATTCAGACACACATTATGAATTTTAAAGTAGACGACTTTAAAATGATATTGCTAATATTGTTGAGTTGCGCTTCTAGGACGACTTTACTTATAAGGTAGTTCATTCGATTACATGAAATCAACTTTAACTTGAGAATATCCGTTAGAAAAAAATGATAGCATGTAATTCGTCTTTACAAAGACAAACACATGCCATAATGACACATCGATTTTTATTTTTGCTTGCTGCTCTAAGATTTGATGACAAAAATAGTAGAGGGATACGCAAGGAAACTGATAAGCTTGCTGCTATTCGAGTTACACTGGATCGTTTTATGGAGAACTGCAACAATAACTACTGTTTAGGAGAGAATAAGTAACAATTGACGAAATTTAATACCTTTCAGAGGTAGATGCAGTTTTATTCAGAATATCCCGTCCAAGCCTGCAAAGTATGGGTTAAAAGTATTTGTATTGTGTGATGCCCAGACATGGGGTTCCTACCACATAAAGAAAGGTAACTATAGTGTCATATGTCCCTGCAAAAAATAAAGCTGTGTTTTTGGTATCAACCATGCATAATGATTCTGCAGTAGATCCGAAAAAAAAGCCAAAAATAATTTTAGATTATAATTCTCACAAAGGCACATCGACACAGAAGATAAAATGTGCGGTACATACTCGGTATCAAGGAGAACGCAAAGGTGGCCGATGGATATATTTTTTCAGCTCCTAAACATCGCAGGAATTAACAGCCAAATCCTGTATAAGGCTGCAAATATAAACAATCCTCAAAAATATAGAAGGATATTTTTAAAGGAATTATCTTTATCTTTGTTGAGACCACACCTTTCAGAACGAGCTGAAATACAGAGTTTGCCCTTAGATTTAAAACTATTCTTGAAGAAATATAAAGCTACTGTAGTGGAAGAAGAAGAAGAAGAACAACCAGCAAAAATACGAGGAAGGTGCTATTGCTGCGGAAGGCGTAAAAATAGAGTAACAACCATTTCTTGTCGACATGCAGGAGAATTGTTTGCAAAGAATATTCCACCATTATTTATCCTGAGTGTATTAACTCAAATAACCAGGAAGAAGATGAAAATGAATAAAGATTCGTATGTGTTTATTTTTCTACCTGGTTAAAATTTTTTTAAAAATTGCATAATTTTTTAGGTTGGTGTTTCAATATGTAATAAATTACTGTTTTCGTCTTTTCTCACTAGTTTACCATTTTGAATTATTTTTTAGTTTTATTTTTTATTATATAATAACTAATTATTGATTAAGCACAAGTTGTGCAATTTAATATAGTTCTAATTATTAAAGAAATTTTGTTTCTGTAACTATTTGTAACTGTAGTTAAAAGTTAATTAAAATTTTCAACTTATATGCTTCATGTTCAATTTGTTTTTTTATTTTCAGGAGTCTGGCAGTGAATTTGGATCAGGCCTTCATCATATTACATACGTGGCAAGTGATGAAGCTGGAAACAGAGCTTTTTGTCATTTTAGTATTGATGTTCGAGGTAGGTATATACTTTTTTAAAGAATTCAGCAAGTTCCGGCCCTGGCCTTATTTCACCTGATTCTTGGAATGTGATCTTATTCTTCAACATTGCCTCCTTCTAGATACACTTCCAAGGGTTGTTTGATAATGTAATGCTTTTTTTGCCTCTGTGCTTAAAATATGCCTTAACTTGAGCAGCAACTTCCTATTCTATTCAAATTAATTTTTCGTAATTTTTTGACATCAAAATGAAGCCAATACCCTCCGAAAATCAGGTATAAAGAATATGACGGATTGCGAAGTGGTGCGACATCTTCGTAAAAGAACAGTAGTAGCCGTTTTTTTACAATTTCTTCGTGGATATACCAATTTGTCCTATGGCTCTAAAGCCCAATGGGAGCACTAGCTTCCTTCAGCAAACCTCTTTATTCGTTTCAATGTATAACCATTCTCTACGATTGACTGGTGAGGAGATTTCTTGTTCGAGGAAAACTTATGCTGTGTACTGTGCTTAAATATCTTGCTACGCTTCTTGTGATCGTTGCTATACGCATGCGAGTGGAAGGAATCTTATTCGCTAATTTAATTGCTAGGTTTTTTTGTATTTTTTTATGGATGTATATATACATACATCAAAAATAATCGACGTAAGATGTATAGAAGAATCCTGAAGATATCATGGACCGAGCATGTAACAAACAACGAAGTCATGAGAAAAATCAACAAAAGAATGGAAGTATTGGAAACTAGAATAATCTGCTATGCAGACGACGGAATACTACTCTCTCAAAGTGAAAATGGTTTACAACGTACGCTGCACCAATTTAATATAACAGCTAGAAAATTTAACATGTTAATTTCCCCAAAAAAGACAAAATGCCTGGTTACAACAGCTAAGCAACTAAGATGTAAATTGGAACTGGAAGGTCAGATAATAGAATAAGTGATGGAGTTTAAATACCTAGTCATCACATTATCTAGCTAAGAAAAGCTCGAAACCGAAGTGGAAGATGAAATGAATAAAGCAAACAGAGCCGCAGGATGCCTAAATGAAACAATATGGAGAAATAAAATTATCGGGAAAGAAACAAAAGGCAGAATTTACAAAACAGTCATCAGACCAATAGTTACATACGTGGTAGAAGCAAGACCTGACACAGAGAGGACACAAAGAGAACATCAAAAACTGGGTAAGAAATAAAAGAGTGTAATGGAACAATCATATAGCCGAATGACAACAAATAGAGAAATAAAGACGGCAAGAGACGGTTTCCCAATAGGAAGACGATCAGTAGGAACACCACGAAAATGATGGAATGACAACCTACTGGATTGGATGATGGAGGTACATTGAAAAAAATACAGAGTCATGTCTATACATGACAAAGAAGTTTTCTTGTAGAATTGGTTTCTATCTGGTTTGTGTTTTTGTGCACAATCTTTTGTATTTTAACTTCTTGGATGTTTTTCAATAGAACCAAAACATGTATATAATGTTTCACATTGTATTCTTCTTCTTCACGTTTCGCTCCTATCGGAGATTGGAAATCATTCTGGCAATTATAATTTTGTTGGTTACTCGCCTGAATAGTTCAATTGAACTGCATCCAAACCATTCACGGAGATTGCGTAGTCACGAGATTTTACGTCTTCCTACGCTTCTTCTGCCTTTGATTTTACCCTGTATTATATTCCTTAGTAGTTCGTACTTTTCACCTCTCATGATGTGCCCCAAGTATTCCAATTTCCTGATGTTTATGGAATTTAAAACTTCGCATTGTTTTCTTAGTTGTTCGAGAACTTGTTCGTTTGTTTTGCGATCAATCCATGATATTTTCCAAATACGTCGGTAACACCACATTTCGAATGCTTCTAGGTTTTTAAGTTTTTAACTCATTGTATAGTGATATAATCATAATTAAGCGTATATAATATCACACAGAGTTCACAACATTGCTGTGTTTGATTTAGACATTCAGTATTTAAGGAAGTTTTATCGAAGAAGGAGAAGAAGAAGGAAACACCAAACTCGTAGTTATTTTCATTTCATAGTATATTACTGTAATATTTTTTTTGCAAAAATAATTCATCATCGTCAGTGACAGAGCTTTTCCATGCTCTAACTTCAATCATCTTCTAAGTTGTCTTGATATCTAAATCCCGGTCTTCTTCTGGCTTGTTGTCCCATCGACCTTCACGTAAAATTCGAGTATATTAATTTTTTTTATTGTTTTTAGATGATCTGGACAACGTACAATCAAACTCCATTGAGCAACTAACCTCAGCCACTTACACAAGTCATAGAACCGCTGGAAAATATAAAGCTGTTTTAATCTGCCCCAGTGGTGTTCAGTTTATGTCCGATAATCCAGATCGTTATAACGTAAGTATATTTTACAATGGCGAATGGCGATGGTATGAAGAATATAACAAAACCAAGGTCTGACATTAAACTATAATTCGTTTTTCAAAATAAACAATATTCCATCAACAAGCTCCATTACTTTTAAGGAAAAATAGAAATCGAAAAATCGAAATAAATATGTTTTACACTAAAATTTTGGTTAGTTCCCAATAAAAGTATAAATTTTATTGTACACAATATTCATATCCAGATTTAGCCATACGGCCCACACTCCCTCTAATTGAAAAATTCACTTATCCCAGTATCAAAAGAATTGAGCTCTGGTGGGACTCTTTCCTTATTATCGAGCCCTAGGTGACTTGGTATGCTGAAGTATCTCCCAAAAATTTTTGTACTCATCTGGATGTCGCGAAGAGTACAGCTTTCTGCATGGCTTTATAAAGATTTCATTTAGTCATTTAGACCCAGCTGTTTTATGTTTGCTAGGAGGTTTTTGGGAGTAACACCAGTAGTATATAGAATAATAGGTACTGTTTGGGTACTTTCCATTCTCTATTGTCTCCTGATTTGTATTTTTCTAGATCTCTATACTTGGTGATCTTTTCGTTGTATTTAACACGCAAATTATGGGTGTTAGTTATCACCACATCAATAAGTGTTGTTTGCCTAGTAAGTTTATTATGAGATCCGATCTATTCTGTGCCACTGGTTGGTCTGTAAGTACAGTGCGGACCATCGAGCAAAAAGACAAAAGAGGGAATGTAAAGGTAGTGGGGGCAAAAATATTGTTAGACAGGAAGTGCGATCTTTAGAGGCCACATTAAACAAGGAAAGAGAGTCTCTCTCCTTGTTTGACACCAAATTTAGTTGGGTTATGTTATTGTTTGTCCCAAATGTCACATGAAATCTTATTTATATTGAAGTTTTTTAACAATTGTGTCGCATTTTAGACTATTATCGTTAATAATTAATTAAAACTTTCTCGTCTAAGACACATTCTGAAAAATATTATATAGCTACTGTTAATAAGTGTCGGAAAATTTAAATTTGGCGCATTCGCATTTCCGGATATGTCCGCCATCAGAGGCCACTTTTTTGGTCTCCTTTTCATAAGGATTAGATTCCCTCTTTTGTCTTTTTGCTCGATGGTGCGGACCTAGTATAGCTTGTAGTTGTCATTTTCAAGTATTCGTTAGGGACGTATTAATAGTAAGGAAGATGGTCGTTTTGGAGAAGTCCCAGTTTGTCAGCTAGTTCTTGTTGGATAATCTTTCCTACTGAGTCATGGCATTCTTTATAATCAGTACCAACAAACGTCTGGCAGCCCCTGAAAGATGTTGAATGGTTTTTTGGGCTTGACATCCATATCGGCATTTGTTATTTTGGATTTGATAATCTTTAACAATATATTTCAGGTAATTTTTAGTTGGAATCATCTGATCCTAAATGTCAAGTAGGAAACCCTCAGTCTCGGGAAACATCTTTCCTGATGTTAACCAATAGTTTGACGCTGTATTGTCGACATATTCTTGGCTAATCTCATTGAGATGTCCCCCATGTAGAGATTTACTCATCCAGGTGCGCATTAGGTATAATTCGGTGATCTTTTTGCTCATGAAGTTTGCTGGTAAAGTTTTCGAACCAACCTTGACTAGCACGAAAATCAGTTTTCTTTGCTAATTCCTGATAAAAAAAACTGAGCTTTATTTTTTAAAATGTCACCTGAAATAGCAGCGTGTCTGCTTCATTGTTGCTTAAACCAGATGTGCAGAGAATCTTTAACATCAGGAAATTCGCTTATTTTAAGGGTTTTTCTGTCATTAGATTCATTTTCTACAGATTTCATTAATTTTTCGATTTTATCTTTTTTATATAATGTCGTACACTGTATTTCGTCCAATATCATTGAATCTAGATTTCACCTTTTAGAGTCAGCGTTTTGTGCTTTTGTTCTGAACTTGCTTTGTGTTCGCCATTGAACTGAACTTTCTAAACGAATTAAATAAAAGTTTAGCACTACGTATTACTGTATCTAAATACTATATAGAATCGAACTGCTCACGGAAAACATGCCAAATGATGGATCAGGTAAGAATGAGATTCATGTCGCGATAAGTTTCAGTACAAGCAGACACGGCGGCGTCCTTGATGGGAGGTGTATCGGACTACCGAGTATGTCGGATTGCAAAACGTCGGAGTATCAAGGTTGTACTGTAAAAAGAAGATGAAACAGCTATACTAAAACAATTTTTAATTGAAGGTGATTACTTGGCAACATCGTACTTAACGAAGCCCTTAACGATAACTTTTCAACGAAATCGTATTGAAATTATCAATTTTGCAGAGGCGTACCAAAAAAATTTTTAATTATTTATTTAAACACATAAGTAATTACGTAAAAATTAAATCTAAGACCGATTTAATTATTAAATTATCATGTCTCTTTTAACAGGTATCTTATAGTTGTCTAACAAAATAAAATAAAATTTTATTCTTATTAGAGAGTATCTAATACAGAACTTCAAAAAACAGAAAACTTTGGAAAATATTTTTTTTTCATTAGACTAAAAACAATCTGCAATTTTAATTACACATAATTACACATCATTCTCTATTTATAGAATTGCTGTGTGCTGTAAACGTTATATTTGTTTTTTTTTTAAACTTAATTTGAAAGTTTGTTGTGTTTATTCGTTTACATAAATATGAAAATATATTATGAAGTTCATATAAATTAAAATGAAGTAAGCTAAACTATTATCATATTAATGTGTTTATATAGCAGTGCATTTGTTTATTTCAGTAATTTCTCGAAATATGAAATGAAGATGGCACTAACTACTAAAGAGTTAATAGCTTTGTTAGAAGAAGACTCAGATTGTGAAAATGCCACTTAATGTGGTTTATTTGCCGCCGAGATTAGATTAGAAAGTTTCTGATGTAGAAGACATTGATCTTCTTCTTCTTCTTCCTTCTAGTTTGTAGGCTTTAAAGCCTGTTTCTTCTTCAATATTAGCTTCCTAAATTGTTTAAATTGTCGCAACATCTTTTTCTTGGTCTGCCAATACTTCTTCGTCCATTTGGTGACTTATCTCGTGCTATTCGTACTATTCTATCCTCCGCCATTCTACTGATGTGTTTGTTCCACTTTTGTTTTCGTTTTGTCACCCATCCATTTATGTCTTCTATATTGCATGCTCTTCTTATGTTTTTGCTTCTCTCCCTATCCAACAGACTTCTCCTTGATATTCGTCGGAGTATTTTCATCTCTGTTGTTTCTAGCAGTCGTCTCGTTTTAGATGTGTCAGGTCTTGTCTCAGCCGTGTATATAGGTCTAATTCCTGCTTTATAGATTCTTGTTTTTGTGTCTTGTCTTAGGTGTTTGTTCTTCCAGATTGTGTCATTAAGAGAACCCGCCGCTTTACCTTCTTTTAAGCTTTGCTGTCGTACTTCTCCTTCAACATCTCCGTAACTAGTTATATCTATTCCCAGATATCTAACCCTTGCTTCCGGCTTTATTATTTTCCCATCAATTTCGATTTTACACCGTAGTGGGTATTTAAATGTCATACATTTGTATTTTTCCGCTGATATTATCATATTGTATTTCTTAGCTGTTGTATTGAAGATATGTGTTAATCTTTAGAGCTCATCTTCTGTCTCGGCGATTAATGCGGCGTCGTCTGCATAACATAATATTTGGATTTCTTTGTTCCCAATTCTGTAGCCATGACTTTTACGTACTACTTGTATTATTTCGTCCATTAATATATTAAAGAGAAGTGGGCTTAACGAGTCACCCTGTCTCCGCTTTGTACCGGTATACACTGTGTTCGTTTTCCGATAAAGTTGTTAGTTTATTGATTTTGTTGGTTAGGACTTTTGTGGTAAGCTTAAGTGCGGTGTTCAGTAGATTTATACCTCTATAAATGTTGGGGTCTTCTTTATCTCCTTTCTTGACCATTGGTATCATTATGCTGTTTCTCCATGCGTCTGGTATCTTGCAGTGCAATATTAGTTTTTGTATAAGTTTTGTCATCTCTAGGCTTAAACTTTCTCATCCGTATTTTAGAAGCTCGTTGGTTATTCCGTCTGGTCCTGGTGACTTTCTATTTTTGAGTGAATTTATGACTATTTCTACTTCGTGAAAACTGATTTCTATTTCGTCTCTTAGTTCAGGTACGTTATTGTGTTGATTATTATTTTCCTTTGCTTTAAACAGTTCCGTCAGGTATCTTTCCCATTCGTTTGCTGGTATATTATTGTATTCCTTGAAGATATTGATGATAATATTATTTGTGAAGAATCAATAAAATCGGATATTGCAGGTACATATGAAATACAAGTGATTGGGAATTCTAACGATTCTAATTATGATATTCCTCTGAACCACAGATAAAACGTCCAAAGAAAAAACCAATAAGTAAAAATAAGGCAAAAATAGTAAATCCAAATTTATCTCAAGTTATAATAACGGATATTCTTTCGTGCTCAGTAGTAATTCAACATCAGTCTGATTGATATTTAGACAATATAAAAGCCAACCATGTAGGCAAGTCATATATTGAAGTTTTTTCACTCTTTTTGATAAAAAAGTAATTGAGAATAACCGTCACAATTTTGAAATGAATAACATAGATTTAAAAAAATTATTAACATATGTATATTATCTGGTTTACACTCTGCTTCAAGTTGATATGCATTGGTCAAAGGATGAGGATAAAGAAGTGCATACTATAAGAGAAAGCATGAGCCGACATAGATTTATAATTTTAATTTATAATAGTGAAGAAACCGCTACATCAGTGTCAGTACATGGGCGTCAATCTAAATTTGCTTTACCAGATGAAACCAGATTCGACAATATTGGCCACATTATAAAAAGAGACGATAGTGCAAAAATGTAGGATGTACAAAAGTAATACTATTTATTTATCTAAAAAGTGTAGAATGCATCTACATCCCGAATATTTCGAAAATTTTTACCTTAAAATTTAATTTACGTTTAAGATATAATATGTTCCTTTATTAAAAATTGTACTGTTTTCCTTAAAAATGAGAAAAAAAATCTTTCTGGTTGTAATTTATTCCTAATTTGTGTTTTTAATCCAATCTAATAAATTAATTGTCAAATTTCTCTTTGTATATTGAGCGGCCGTTAAGGGTTTAATACTATATAAAGAATAAACTGGCCTTAAATTTACTTTACTTACCTCAAAACTATTTTAAAGTTAATAATAAAGTATATTTAATAAATATATTCCCAATAATACACTACGCCTATGTACATTGTATAAAATCTGGAAGATATCATATTTCATAAACTTCAATAAGCTAAGATATCATATTTCTCTAATTAACATTCTTTCTAAAAACGTAAATATATATAGACCAGCAAAATCTTGATAATTTTACCGATGTTCCAAACTATTCTATGAACTTGTCTCACTATACACTCGTGAATCGCACCAATTTATACTGTTACGGGGGCAAATTTATCTTAGATGGGTTACAAATTTACATATTTACATGGGCGAAGCATACAGAATAAAAATGACCCCGGTAAGAATTTACTAATGAAATTTTTCATGGTTGCCGCTACCGTTTAGTTCAATTTGTAGATTAGTCACCTTTAATTGAAAATTGTCCGACTATAAATATGTTGTCTGCAATATATAATATATTATCAACATAGTTATGTAATATGTATCCAGGTCGTTTTTTAACAGCGTAATATTATTTGTTTCGTATATCTAATTTAAATTTTAATTTGCAGAACATGATAACGAGTGAGGCGGGTTGCTACTGGCGCCACGTAAAGGTAACAAAACCCTTAGAGCCACAAAGCTTTCAAATACCCAAGGTATATTCAGAAAGTCGATTACCACCACACGCAAGAAGTAATAGAAGAGTATTTTTCAAATGGAGCAGATGAAACGCCAAATATTAACAAAGATGCCTTTAGTATCTAGGGTGGAAGAGTTAAACATGATAGCAGTCTAGTTTTACTTTTATTAACACCTTGTATATAGTAACATAGATTGTGATACCATTGTGGCTTCTTTATTCAATTGACAAATGTTTTTAGATACATAATTTTTAGGTTGAGTTGTACATGATTAGAACATTTGCCATAACTTTTTGAAAATATTTAATAAACATTTTATAAATGTTATCACCAACTGTTATTGGAATATATTTTGTATTGAGAGTTATATTAAAACATAAACAAGTACTTATATGTGTTATTATTATTTTTTGTTAAATTGTATAAATGGTAGATACGGAACGTACTGTTTAGTTTGCTCACCATGAATTTACATAGAGATCATCAAAAATATCAAAGAGTCTAGCGGAAAACATCTTCACAAAGAATAGAATTAAATGAGCTATTATTAGTTGTAATCCTTACCAGTTTTTGGATGGAATAATATCTTTCCAGCTCTGCTACACTTCTTCTTCTTCATGTACCATGTCCTTTCAGAACGTTGGTTACCATCATAGCTATTTTAATTTTATTCACTGCCACCCTAAATAGCATGCTTGTATCTACACCATACCAATCTCGCAAGTTCTTCAACCATGAGGTTCTTCTTCGTCCTGGACTGCGTTTGCCTACTATTTTTCCTTGCATGATATTTTGTAGCAATCTATATTTGGGACCTCTCATTACATGTCCGAAATATTCCAGCTTTCTCTGCTTGATGCTTTTTATGATCTCAGTAGTCTTGCTGAGACGTTCAAGTATTATGGAGTTACGAATCTTCTCCACCCAGGAAACTTTAAAATTCTTCTATAGCACCACATTTCGAAAGCCTCAAGGCGATTTAGATCGATTTTATTCACAGTCCAGGACTCGACAGCATAAAGTAAGACCGAGAACACGTAGCAGCGAAGTAGGCGGATCTTTAATGCCAGTTTTAGGTCTCTGTTACATAACCCTTGGACATCCTTCTAGAAGCAGCTCTATTCTGGATCTAATTTTATCAACTTGCTTAAGTTTGGTATTATTTACATATATAGACGGTTTTATATTCTGTTGTTTACTTATTACAAGTATTTTGGTTTTCCTTATGTTAAGATCCAGACCTGCCTCCCTACAACTCTCAACGACACTATCAAGTAGTGTTTGCAGATCTTCTTGACTAGAAGCTAGGAGTACTGTATCTTCGCCGTTCACAAGTATTCCTTCTTGTTTTTCAGAAAGTGCTTTTCTGGAAATTCTTTCGGAGTAAACGTTAAAAAGCAGGGGTGACAAGAGGCATCCCTGCCGTACTCCTCTTTTAATATTGAGAGCTTGTTTGATTCCAATATAAATTTGCAATTATTCGAACATCTCTGCCGTCCAAGCCAATGTCTTTTAGAGCTTCGATCAATATAGAGTGCTTAACACGATCAAATGCCTTTTGAAAGTCAATAAAACAACAGTATATGTCTACAGATATATCACGACATCTTTGAGCAAGTACGTTCATTCCAAACAGTGCCTCTCTCGTTCCAAATCCGTTACGGAAACCAAACTGAGTGTCATCCAGGTATTCCTCACATTTATTGTAGATACGACCATGTATTACCTTCAGAAAAATTTTCAATAAGTGGTTTAACAAACTGATGGTTCTATAATCAGCACAGGTTTTTGCTGTTGTCTTCTTAGGTAGAGCTATAAACAGTGAGTTAGACCAACCATTAGGTAGTTGTCCGCTGGTATAAATGGTATTGAAAAACGAAGTTATAGCCTCTAAAACATTGCTATCCTTTATAAGCTTATATATTTCAGTTGGAATTTCATCAGGACCAGTCGCTCTGCCATCTTTTGATGATTGTATGGCCTTTATAACCTCACAGCGTGTTATTAGGGGTCCGTCGCAGTTAGTAATATCGGGAGGTGAACTACTCCTATCGTCTTCGAATAGGTTCGTGACGTAATTTTCCCATTCTTTAAGTTTGTCCTCTACTTCGAATATTACTTTACCATTTTCATCCTGTAGCAATGCATTTTGTTTCTTATTGAAGATACCAGCCGCTTCTTTTACTTTTTTATACATGTTAAACGTGTCGTATCTTTTTTCGAGTTCTTCAATGTCATGACACTGTTTGGCTAGATGTTGACTCTTTGCTTCTCGTATTTTACGTCGAATTTCTTTTTGTATGCTATTGTAAAGTGTTTCGTTGGTTTTTGCTAGTCGCCGTTGTTCCATCAAATCCAGTATATCATCTGTCATCCAAGCCTGCTTTTTTGGCTTTGACCTGCCTTGTAAATTTCTCACACAGATTTCTTTTACTGTCGTTACGATTTTATTTAAGCCCTCATCGACGTTTTCACCAATATTTTCCCAAATTAAATTTTCGTTCAGTTGTCTTTGAACTGATTCCTTAACTTTCTCGTCTTGTAGTTGGGCTGTATCAATCTTTTTGCGAGACTTCTTTTTGATCACCTTTTTTAATTTTAATTGGGTTACAGCTACTATGGGATTGTGATCGGACCCAATGTCAGCACCTGGATAAGTTTTAACTGATTTGATGCAGTTTCTAAATCGATTTTTTATTAGAATGAAGTCGATTTGATTCCTAATAATTTTGTCCTCTGATTCTGCATTTGACTTCCAGGTGTAGAGTCTTCTCGGTGGTAGTTTAAAATGGGTATTCGATATAATGAAATCGTGTTCTTGACAGAACTGGACAAGTCGATCTCCACGTTCGTTTCTGTTTCCCAAGCCATATTCCCCCACAATGTTCAAACAGCGTCCTTTGCCGACTTTAGCGTTAAAATCTCCGAGGACTATGGTATTTTCTGCTGCTTTGACAAGATCTAGAGCATCAGTAAGATCTTTGTAGAATGCTTCTAATTTATCTTCATCACTAGATGATGTTGGGGCATAGACCTGAATTACGTTGGTAATGAACGGCTTTGAACTAAATTTTACTAGCATTACTCTGTCAGATATGGGAATATAAGTTAAAACTGATTGAGCTAAGTGTTTTGCTACTACGATTGCAACTCCATTATAGTGATTGGCATCTGTATTTCCGGCATGGTACACTTGATATCCATCTACGTCACATACTCCTGATCCCGGCCATCGCATTTCGCTTATTCCGAGGATGCTGATTTGCATTCTTTTCATTTCTTTTATGGCATTATATATTTTACCTGACTCAAACATGCTTCTGACGTTCCATGTGGCTATTTTGCAAGGATTTCGCATATTAACGACCTGAGAGGCCCTGCAGTCTTGAGATTGTCCTCTCTTGCCGGATCTTGGATTCCGAGATCCATGATCATTAATGTTTTGACTTAAATTATTTACAGCCATGATAGTTAAAACTAGGAGTGCCACAAGGCCTTTAATGCAGTAGTTCTCCTTTGCTTTCTGCATCCTTATGCCGTTGACTAATTTGTAGTTTTATAGTTCTTCCGCCTTCGGAATCAATTTCTCAATTCCAGGACAAAAGAGTGCCCTGCCACTTACCAACTCGTCCGCCCGAAGCCGTTGGTCAGTAAGTGGGGGATTGCTTATACCGACAATCGCTCGGACGCCAGAGCCTCGTTTGTTGTAAAGCAGGATGCACCGGATGATCAGAATCAAGATCATCACACGGGCAGGTGAGGTTGACATTTTGACAGGGGAGGCTATATATTGCGCATCACAGTCCCTTACATCCCTCTGCTACACAGGGAAGACTATATTCAATATTCTACTTTCTCCCTTAGCAACAATATTCATTTTAAGTGAGATTTAAAATGATTAGGATCTAATTTATTCCTGGGAGTGGCACACGCCCTCCATAGGTACCAAAGTCATATATTAAACCATCTATTATCCTGATCTCTTTTCTTCTAAACAGTAGAAAACTGTCAATAGCACTCGAAAATACTACTACTCTCTCTCAGTTCTTTATTTATTTATTCGCTCTAACTTTTCTCGGTCTACCTCGTTTTCTCTTTCTTTCTGGTTGTCATTTCAATATTTCTTTTGGTATTCGTTGTTCACCCATTCTTTGTATGTGTCCGAATCAGATAAAATGTTTTAAAGTTGGTCTCTGACTAGCCTGGTTTCTAGCCTCTGACCTATGTTGTATTAAACTTTCTTGAGCTGGTTTCAGTAATGTGTTTTTTATATTATACCACTTTTTATTTACATCCATAATTTGTTTGTTGTCAGTTAGTGTTTTTTGCATATTAAAATTCACATTATTTTTTAATTCGTTTTTTATTTCTTCGTTTTGTAGCATTCTTACGTTAATTTTTGGTTGTTGTTTTCTGAGTTCAATTCTTTTTAATTTTATTTTCACGTCAGCCACTAACGGATTGTGGTCTGAGTTAACATCTGCTCCAGGATAAGTTTTAACTGAGGTTATAGAGTTTTTATATCTGCTATTTACGAGTATAAAGTCTATCTGGTTTCTGACAATGTGGTTTTCTGTATGTGAAGGAGACGTCCATGTATATAGTCTTCTTTTAGGAAGCTGAAACCAAGTATTGGCAATTACCATATTCTTTTCTTGGCAGAATTCTATGAGCCTTTCTCCTCTCTCGTTTCTAGTTCCTAGTCCGAACTGTCCAACTATATTTTCAACTGTACCTACTCCAATTTTTGCATTAAAGTCTCCTAAAATGTAAGTAATATCTCTAGATTTTGTTAACTTGATTATATTGTGCAATTCTGAATAAAACTTTTCGATCTCTCGTCTTATCAGCTGTGGGAGCATAGACTTGGATCATATTAATATTACAGTTCCGTGCTTGAATTTTTAGCATTATTATTCTTTCTGAGATTTGAATCACACCTAGCACTAATTTTCTAATAGTGTTGCTTATGATGAAAGCTACTCCGTATCGATGATCAGTTTTGTCTCCTCCAGTGTAATAAATATTGTGGTTATTTATTGATATCTCTCCATTTCCTGACCATTGTACATCGCTAACCCCAAGTATATCTATATTTAGCCTCTCTTTCTCTTTAATAACATTGTGTAGTTTTCCAGGCTGATACATACTTCTTACATTCTAAATATTGTTAGCTTGCTGTCTCCATTGGTTGCAATTATGTACCAGATGGACAACTTAGTGAAGGGATTTTTCCACCAATCTTCCCATCGTGTTGGATATCTTCCTTTTGATATCCAAATGTAGATACCTCTATATTCATTAGTAATGGTTTGTTGTTAGTTCCATACCTTCTAAAATACTTTGCCTTAAAGTCCCATAATGTAGTTAATAAAGTGTAACCTCTAGCATGTCTGCGATCTTGCTCTTTAGAATCAACACAAATTGGCATGTAACTTAATGTAACTATTGCTCATGAGTAGAAAATCCATAGGATATAGATATATCTAAAGTTCATTCAAGTGCCCCTACTACAGGACATCCTGACGAAGAAGTCCAGTATTCTACGACCAAATATCCTGTGCAATCAAGGAAAATCCTGGCCACTTCTTAATAATAGGTGGTGACTTCAACGCCAAAATAGGCACTAAGGAAGACCCCTCTGAAATAATATTGGGAAATTTTGGAAGCGAAGGCAGAAATGATAGAGGCAAACAACTACTGACTTTCCTTTTGGAAAACAATCTCTATCAAATGAACAGCTTCTTTAAAAAGAAAAAACACAGAAGATGGACA
Organism: Diabrotica balteata; assembly: GCA_918026665.1. NCBI lineage: Eukaryota > Metazoa > Arthropoda > Insecta > Coleoptera > Chrysomelidae > Diabrotica > Diabrotica balteata. The sequence goes on along the minus strand of OU898284.1, from coordinate 14,798,264 downwards.
TGGGAAAGTCCTGATGGAAAAACAAGGAACGAAATCGACTATTTCTTAACAAACAAAAAAGAATTATTTAAAGACGTAAATGTGCTAAACCAGTTCAGTACAAGCAGTGATCATAGGTTAGTAAGAGCTAAAATAACGATATCAACCGAAAAAGAAAGACTCAAAATGATAAATAAGAAACAACCAAAGAAATGGACAAAACCAACTAACATTCAGGAGTTCGAAAAATATATTGGTAATTCATTGAAAGATACAACAACAGCTGACATCATTATATTGAACAAACAAATAGTCAACACAATGCAACAGGCTCAAACTAAATATTGTCCGACAAGCAAAAAAGATGAAAAACTGAGTCAACCCACGAAAACCCTTATAGAATTAAGGCGACAAATGAAAGGAGATAACACTACAAGCAAAGAAGCGATAGATAAAGAAATAGAACTCGTAGATAGATATAAATACCTGGGACATGAAATTATCATTGGCAGGGATAACCAGACTCATGAACTGAAGAGAAGAATCGGCCTTGGGTGGGCAGCATTTGGAAAACTGAGAGAAACTTTTAAAAGTGAGCTGCCCACATGCCTAAAGAGAAAGGTATTTGATCAGTGCGTCCTCCCAGTCTTGACGTACGGAGCAGAAACACTTACCTTAACAAAAGCAGCAGCTACCAAACTGAGAGTCACGCAGAGAAGAATGGAGCGGTCCATGTTAGGAATAACTCTGCGAGACAGAATAACCAACGAAGACATCAGGAGAAGAACCGGAGTGACTGACATCATCGAGAAGATAGCCAGACTAAAATGGAGATGGGCAGGACACATAGCCAGAATGACAGATGGGCGATGGACAAAGAGGTTATTGGAATGGAGGCCAAGGGAAGACAAGAGAAGCGTCGGTCGACCACCTACAAGATGGACTGACGATTTAAGAAGACTCAATAAAAACTGGATAAGAGCGGCGCAAGATAGACGGGGTTGGAAACATGAGGAAGAGGCCTATGTTCAGCAGTGGACTCTTGAGGCTGGATGATGATGAGACGATCCATGAAAATCTAAAATAATGAAATATTATTAAAATTAAGAATGTATGACTTTTTTTTATAAAATAAGGCCAATTTTAGGAATGCAATTAAAAGAGTCAAGAGTTTTTTTTATAAAATAAGGCAACTTTTAGGAATGCAATGATAAGAGTTAAGAGTTTTAATGATTTTAAAATATATATAGTATATAAATATAAGATTAATGTTAGTTAAGATTTAAAGGTAATTTAACTACAAAAACAAAATAGTATCAAGTTTGTATTTACTAAAAGTTTGGTATAATTAGGTGCTGTTCTTACCTGGTGCTTGTAAAAATAAACTCCTAATCCTCAGAATGTTTAATAGCCATTTGTCCAACTTTAACTTTCACCCATCAACAAAAAATATTCTTTGATTGGAAATACTATACCATTTTGGTAATGTACCTTCTTCTTTAGCAGTGTTTATTAGATATATAAAAATTGATGTATACTGTTTTTATCGTCTATTCTATTTATCTTTTATTCTATTTTCTTCCATTTCAACGATGGTAAAATACAATTTTTACAATTTAAGATGATAATAACAGAACACAAAACTCAACTTGTGTTTTACCCTACTATGTGGGTATGTATTGTGCTTGCAACTTCGATACTATCTGTGATAAAGAGGGTGGCAGTATTAGGAAAAGTGGTAAGATTTAGCACACCTATCTTACAAAAAATTTTGTTATACAATATATTGTAGCCAAGAAATGTAGATTATCGTTTTTGTAAACGTAAACGGTTTAATATTTTGACCATAAAATTATTTATATGGAGGGGAAAATGTAGATTCTCAAGGTTAGAATTAAAATGGTTAATTGGTTGGTTAGAGTTAAAATGGTTGGCAAAAAATATAAAAAAAACTCAAAGTTTTCTTAATACAAAGATTATATAATTATTCTAATCCTAGTCTACATTTATAATAAAGTAACATGATGAAAACAGTCTCGTAGCAGGATCTTTGACAGTAAATCTAATATCATGTTTGCCTTTTGTTAGCGTCCCTTCTAAATTTTTGGCCCAGCTCGGAAAACTTGTCACATATTTCCAATTGACGTCTGTAATTGGCGATGAGAACCGTATATGAACCGTATCCGTGCCGTTTTCGGTCACTAAATTTTGTGAAGTTGGACAGGTTAGTACGGGTGGTGGAGCTTCTAAAACAAAAAAAAATAAAAATAAAATAAAATTATTGACGGTTATTAAGAATATAAGGTACCTATAAAAAAACACAAAGACATAAACCCATAAAACAAAGTTTAGTAATTGTTGATTTGTATTGTGCTTACGAAAATATAGGTATACAGATATAGACAACTGACTCTCCTAATGCTCCAGCACTTTTATTAAAAATTTTAATTTCTGAAACCCAAATAAATATAAAAGATCACCCTGCTAACAATAAGAGCTGTTTAGTATACAGGAGACTAGTAGAAAACAGCTAAGCCAACAGTCACCCGGGCCAACAGACGCGGCCCGGGTAGACGACAAATGACCTGGCTGCGCAACATCAAAGATTGGACAGGATTAGACTTTCAAAGTTTAATAAGGAAAGCCCAAAATAGGGAAGACTTTGCAGAGGTCATCGCCAACCTTCGCTAAGAAAACGGCACCCAAAGAAGAAGATAAACAACTCACCACCTCCTCGACTCACGTCAAAAAACATCAACTGTACGCAAACCAACACATACCACAAATTTTCCTCTACACATTCGCCAACTCATTGCTCGATTAATTGAATATTTCAAACAGTAATTAAAAAAAAACTAAAATGATACTAAATGAAATGAAACTGTCGGGTAGTAACTACATGTTGTGAAGATTTATGAGTATATTACCTATACACTTTCCATTTTGTTTTCCTTGCCATTCCCCATTTATTCCGCACACAAAATTATAATCTCCTGTTAATTTATATCCATAAGGACATACAAGTTCACAAGCAGTGCCAGGACTATTAATAATTCTTCTACGACCTTTTTTGGTAAACGATTGGAAAGCTCCTTTTCTTGTACATCTAATGAAACCTCTAGTTGGTGGAAAAAGAGGTTTGCATACTACATTGTTCGTAGACTGATCGCTTTGCATATCTGTCATGTCGAGGCACATATAGGAGCCTTGAGTGTTAATGCAGGTTTTGCAGGTTTGTAACATTTCTTCTGTTTCACATTCATTTATATCTAGAAAAAAAATGTACATTATGTCAACACGCTACCCATCGTTTTAAATTATTTATTGTTATGAATTATTATCGAAAATATATTTTAATAATGCAATTAAGAATTCCAAAAATACTTTTCGTAGTTTCAAATTATATAAATTTTTTTACCTTGACATGTTTTCCAATCTGAGGATAACTCCATGCCATCGGGACAACTACAAAATGAGCGACCAAGAGCATTAATGCAGTTATGGGAACAACCACCATTATTAGTTTTGCACTCGTCTACATCTTCGCAAGAGTGGCCATCAGTACCTTGAAATTGAAACACAAAATACATCACACAAAATAATGTAACAATTTTTAATAAATTAATCAAAGTTGGCTATAACCATTGCAAATTCGTCTTTATCTTCTGCTTTCCTTTTTCCCCCTTTTTCTTCGATTTTACCCTTTATAATCAGCTGTAACAACTCGTACTTATAATATTCTAAGTATGTGCCCCAAATACGCTATCTTTCGCCTTTTATTGATGGTCAAAAGTTCCCTGTCTCTTCCCATTCTGTGCAGCATCATTTCGTTCGTAATAAGATCGGTCCACGGTGTCTTCAAAATTCTTATATAAAGCCACATCCCAAAAGCTTCCATGTTTACTTATTAAGTCAACATTAACACTCCAGGTTTCGACACCACAAAGAAGAATAGAGTGGATATAACATTTTAACATCCATATCGGATTTGCAGATTGAGTCTCTGGTTACTCAGAAATTTCCTCATCTTCAAAAAGGCTGCTCTTGATTTCTGATTTCGGATTCAGATCTTCCGTAATCCAGACTCTAAGTATTTCATTTTGTTCACTTGCTCAATATCTTCATTTTTTATCTGGATCCTTGTAATGACTTTGCCCCTCTTATTGATAACCACGGTTTTTGCTCTCTTTATGTTTATTGTTAAACTAAATTGTTCCCCAGTATCACAAATTGTGTTTAGTAACTTCTGCAGTCTGTCTCACTTTCAGCGATAATGACTGTATCGTCAGCATAACGAATGTTATTTATATTTTCACTATTTATCTTGATCCTTTCTGTACAGTTTTCAAGTGCTTGCGTAAATAACTCTTCGGAATATATATTAAATAGTAATTGTGAAAGTACACAGCTCTGTCTTACTCATCGAGCAAAAACACAAAAGAGGGAATATAATCCCTATGAAAAGGAGACCAAAAAAGTGGCCTCTGATGGCGGACACATCCGGAAATGCAAATGTGCCACATTTAAATTGTCCGACACTTATTAACAGTAGCTATATAATATTTTTCAGAATGTGTCTTAGACGAGAAAGTTTTAATTAATTATTAACGATAATAGTCTAAAATGCGACACAATTGTTAAAAAACTTCAATATAAATAAGATTTCATGTGACATTTGGGACAAACAATAACATAACCCAACTAAATTTGATGTCAAACAAGGAGAGAGACTCTCTTTCCTTGTTTAATGTGGCCTCTAAAGATCGCACTTCCTGTCTAACAATATTTTTGCCCCCACTACCTTTACATTCTCTCTTTTGTCTTTTTGCTCGATGGTCTTACTCCTCTACTTATATGTTGCGCATTCGTGCTATTTCCGCCTAATGTTACCACAGTCTGTTGGTTCCATTGTAGATATAATGTAACTTATTTCTTAATAATACAATTTTGAACAATATGTTTTTTGTTTGTAAGGCCAATAGATCAGGATGAATAATTTTTGATACCAAAAAAATAGTAATATAATAAAACTCACTGTAAAATGAAGAAAATATTTATATTATTTATTATAATAATATTAAATATAATAATATTAAATACTTATAAATGAAGAACAAAAATTTTAAGTTTTTGACCGAAGAAGGCCGATGGGACCACAAGTCAGAGGAAGACTGAGACTTAGGTATTAAGACAACTTGAAGGACGATTAAAAAAATCTATTAGAGTTATAGTATAGAGGGTCAAAACTTCCAGACTTTCAGTGGGACAAAAACAGACTATTTGGAATGTCCATTTAAATATGAAGTTAGTACAAACAGAATGATATATTTTAATGGTGAAATGATTGTAAAAAGTAATAGTTTTAAGTACCTGGGATCAATGTACAGAGTAATGGGGCAATAGATGAAGTTGCATGCAGTAGAATCGGGGTTGGATGGATAAAGTGGGAGGAAGCGAGTGGTGGGTTGTGCAACAGAAACATTTTCTATCTATCTAATTAGCCTTCTTCGGTCCATCTTTGGACATAGGCCTCCCCAATCCTTTTCCATTCTTCTCTGTCTGTCGCTACAGTCATCCATCTAGCCACGTGCTTCTTGATATCATCTGCCATCTCATTGGGGCCTTCCTCTGCTTCGTTTATATTCCCACGGTCTCCAACTTATAAGAATTTTGTTCCATCGGTCTTCTTTTTGTCTTATATTGTGTCCGGCAAATCTCCATTTCAATTTTGCAACTTCTTGTCTAACATCCCTCACTTTTGTTTTCTCTCTTATCCACTCGTTTCTCTTTTTATCCATTAGTCTTATGTGCAACATTTGTCTTTCCATTGCTCTTTGGGTTTTTATGATTTTGTCCATGTTTGCTTTTGTAAATGTCCAAGTTTGGGAACCATAAGTAAGAACAGGGAGTACGCATTGATTATATACTTTGGTCTTAAGATGCTGTGGATATCTTTTGTTTTTAAGAATGTAGCTTAGTTTGCCAAATGCCGCCCATGCCAGTCTAACTCGTCTCTTGATCTCTGCTGTTTGGTTCTCTTTGTTAAGTTTTATAGTTAGACCAAGATATATATAATCCTTAACTTGTTCTATTTTATCTTGTCCGATTCTCATTGTGATGTCTTCATCTGTATTCAGATGAAGAAACATTTTAATGGAACAAAATGGAAAATTCTATAAAACAGCCATAAGACCAGCTATAATGTACGGAACTGAATGTTGAGCAATTCAAAATAAAAAGGAACAACGAATGCATGTGACGGGAATGCAAATGCTTAGATGGATGAGTGGAGTGACAAAAAAGAATAAAATTAGGAATAAGCATATTTGGGAAAGTCTAGGGGTGATACAAATTGTTGCCAAGATGAGAGAGATAGGTTAAGATTGTTTGGTCATGTTCAATGTAGAGACGTTAATCACCCAATACGAAGAATTCGTAATCTGCGGGTTCCTGAAAGTAGTAAGAGGGAAGACCAAAAAAGACCTGAGAGAGACGCGGTCATGTCGGTAAAGGGTATTAATAATTGATATGACGCAAGATAGATACTTATAATGGAGAAGTGTAATTAGGGAATCTGACCTAACATAAAGATAAAGGCAAAGAGAATGATGATGATGAAGATTTAGATCATAGAGAAAAGTTACCAGAGACAGGAGTAAATGGAGGATTATTCTAACGAAGGCTTTGGTTCATAATGAGCTGTGCCTCCTCTAATGATGATGATGATTGAAGGCCTAAGATAGAAATTTGTGGATAAACGATTACAGAGAAGCTGATTATATATAGAGATTAAGTTAAAACATAAAAATGATGATTTGTAACATGTTACTTAACTGAACTCAATCAAACAACTTTGGTATATGCCACTACAAAGTAGTAAATTTTTTTTAATTCATGAAGTATTTTTTTTAAATTAAAAATATGTGTAATCTATGTAACAAACTTACTTAATTTGGTTCCTTTAAGACCTGCACAGCTACAATTGTATGACCCAAAAGTATTGCGGCAAGTATCTTGGCATGGCCCGTGTCCATTTCTTAGTAAGCACTCGTTGATATCCTGGCAGGATTTTCTGTCATCGGCAGTGGTGAATCCAGTTGGACATTTACAAGAATATGATCCTATTTGATTTACGCACTCTTTTTCGCAACCTCCGTTATTGGTTTTACACTCATCTATATCTAAAAGTAAATTTAAAAATTTCTTAAGTTGAGTTGGGAATATTTCAAATTAGAAGCAGTTAAATTTTTTCATGGAAGGCGTCTATTATAGTGGTCTTGTTTCAGCCAGTTGGTTTATTGAAATCTTTCATTCCTTACTTATATAAAAGATATAGAAATAAAAATAGCACGGGAAAAACGAGCGAAGATAACACTTAACCTCGGGAACCTTTTTTGTATGGTGCTAGAAAGATCACCAATAGAGACACTGCAAACGGCAGATAGATGGTTGGTGGAGAGCGAATAGGGTGTTCAAAACTAGCTTTTGGAACTGGGAATTGATCTAACAGAAGAAATAATAAAGATAAGACAAGATAAGATAGATTAAAAAAGACACAGAAATAGATAACAAAAGAGATAGGTAAAATTATCAAAGATAAGAGAAGATAAAAAAAAAGGGCGCCGCTTAACTTTTTGGAGTTGATAATTAGGTCCTGAGAGCAAATACAGGAAAAGATATTAATAGTTAATCATTAAATAAATGTGGTTAACACACTACATAAACAAATAATAAATAATATGTTCAGTGGAATTCGTCCACCTACTTACCTACAAATATATACAGTCTGATCTTTCTTCTGGTGAAACATATCGTGATAGTTAAATATTTTTATTAGCAATTAAACAGAGATACCCTATTATCAGGAAACTTATTAGAAGTAGATAAATAAAATTCAGTAGGTAAACAAAACAAAATAAATTCAATAACTGAATCACCAGATCACCCTATTTTGGTGCATGGGATGCCCACCAACTGAAAATTCGTCTAATCGCTTAGACTACTCAACAAAAAGTGATTCTCTCTTTTTCAAATTAGACAAACTATCCCCTAGAATAGAATAATCTTTACTTAAAGAACTCACTCTTAACAAAAACCGACTTATATTTATTTTCGGCGTATAGACATTATTTTTTTTAAAAGTAAGGAAAAAGGCAAATAACTACATTATTTAGGGAAAGATTATCTTTGAAGTAAAGCTATTTGTAAGAAAAACCACATTTTATTACTTCCTTCCTAGCTCTATAAAAAAAGGGGCCTAAATGTTCTTTATTTCCAAAAAATGACGATTGTTCTTGAATTTCTAACAAAGCAGTCATTAAATACAAAAGACTAAATAGAATAATTCGAAAAAAAATAACCGAAGCAAAAGAGAAATGGCTGGAAACAAAATGCGTTGAAATAGAAGAACTGCAACAAAGGCACGATTTTTTAAATTTACATAAAAAGGTAAAAGAGTTTACATCGACTACCAAGAGAACGACTTTTCACACCATGCTTAACACGGATGGCAAACTGCTAGAATCAACGGAAGATAAACTGAAAGAATGGGAAAACTATATTAAAATTCTTTTTCACGTCATACGAGAAGAACCAAGATTGGAAAATAACAATGAAGGGCCAATAATTCTGAAATCTGAAATCATAAATGCAATTAATCATCTCAAAACAAATAAAAGCCCAGGTTCAGACGGAATATACCCAGAAACGTTAAAATTAATCAGCGAAGAAAATATCGAAATATTTGTCCTTTTATTCAATCGCATTTATGATACAGGTAAAATACCCCAAGATTGGTTGGAGTCAATATTCATCCCACTACCAAAAAAGCCAAACCCACAACACTGCAATGAGTTCCGTCTGATAAGCCTTATGAGTCATGCAGTAAAAGTCCTACTAAAAATCGTACATAATCGTATCTATAGAAAGTGCGAAACAATCATTGGAGACGATCAGTTTGGATTCAGAGCCGGCATGGGAACGAGAGAAGCCCTGTTCAGTTTACTAGTTCTCACCCAAAAATGCTACGACCAACAGAAAGATATATTTATATGCTTTATAGACTTCGAAAAAGCATTTAATAGAGTAAGACACGACCTACTATTAGCACGTTTGCAAGAAATCGGTTTAGATGGAAAAGACATCAAATTCTTAAAAAACTTGTACTGGAACCAAAACGCCAGAGTTAGGATCGAAGGTTCCACATCCGCAGAAGTAGAAATTAGGAGGGGAGTTAGACAAGGATGTGTTCTGTCGCCTCTGCTGTTTAATCTTTACTCTGAGTTTCTATTTAAAAAAGCATTGGAGAATTCCAAGGATGGAGTCAATGTGAATGGCGTAAATATCAACAGTATCAGATACGCCGATGATACAGTATTAATTGCGGATTCCGACTTAGGTCTACAACGACTCATCGACAAGACCAACTCGACCTGTGAGCAATTTGGTATGAAAATAAACATTAAAAAAACCAAAGTGATGTCAATCCGAAAAAACCAAAACGTACCTCAACCTTGCACAATAAATGGGCATATTTTAGAACAGGTCAATAGATTTAAGTACCTGGGATGTTGTATCGATAGCAGCCTAAATCCTGATCTAGAAATAAGATCTAGAATAGAACAGGCCAGAAAATCTTTCGAAAAAATAAAAAAACCGCTTTGTGATTCTCGAATAAAACTCGAAATTCGACTACGTTTATCAAAATGCTACGTCTGATCGACTCTTCTATATGCAGTCGAAACGTGGACCCTTAAAACATCAACAGTAAATAAATTGGAGGCCTTTGAAATGTGGATCTACCGGAGAATACTGAAAAATTTCATGGACATCGCATACCTCAAACGAAGAAGTGCTGCATAGAATAGGCAAGGAAAGAGAACTTTTTAACACAGTAAAAGTTAGAAAAACATCATACCTAGGCCACATACTGAGAAATAATAAGTACCAATATGCCCAACTTATAGTGAAAGGAAAAATCGAGGGAAAGAGAGGCCTAGGAAGGAAAAGACTTTCGTGGTTCAGAAACATCCGACAATAGACAGGGCTAAATTTTGAACAGCTAATAAGAACAGCTGAAGATAGAGAAGAATTTAAAATTGTAGTAGCCAACCTCCATTGAGAAGAGGGCACTTTAAGAAGAAGAAGTCATTAAATAATCTACATAGTTCCGTACTTCTTTTAAGGAATAAAAAAGCTGAAAGATATAGAAATAATTAGGTGTATAAAGAAACAAAATTTTCAAGTACCGTTACCTTCTCATAAAAGACTATATCGGCACCTCTCGTACCAAAGAGATTACAATAATACCTATATAAAATATGGGATTTTAGATCTACTTTTAAAACATCGTTATTAGTTTCGGTGGGGCGCAAAAGGAAGATTTTTTAATACGGTCACTGGAGTAGCTGCGGTAATTGCAAAGGGTTTTTAAAATTAATTTTGAAGTAATATATAATAATTAGTTACTAATTTACTTATACAAAAAATGTTACACACTTCATGGAGTGATAAAAAACAACACTCTAACCAAACAAAAAATCTTTCAGAATATAGTGTAGTGCTGAATATTACAATATGTGGAGCGAAAGTGTGGCCAATGACAACAGTTATGGGAATTAAAATAAAAACAGGTGAATTCGAATATATAGGAAGATGCATACAAATTAACAGAGAGGATAGCATGAAAACAGAGGAAATGTGGAACACAATGGAAGTAGAATGCTCAATTAGAAAAAAAGTTGGAAAACAGAGCTCTGCATTACTGACTTATACAAAAATTACAGGACACAGGTGGCCGACAAGAATATTCTACTGGGACTAGCCGAGAAGAAGACCAAGGGACCACCTGATATACGATGGAAAATGTACATAGAGGATGGCATAATAGATAGAGACCTCAGAAAAGGTAACTGGGAGAATAGAGTGCTGTGGAGGAAGAAATTATTGTAAATTAAATTTAAAAATTGATGGATTTGGAGTTGACCTTTTTGAAGTTCAATTTTTTGAGCTATTGGTTTAATTTATTTTTAATATAGATAGTTGTGGTTATTGTAAAAAGAGTTTTGTTAAAAGTAAACTATTTCCGTGCAACATCTGCAGTTTTATAACTATGAACTGAATGTGATAAGCTGACTGCATCAAAGGTTAATTTCAAACATAACTGTAATTTTAAAACTTTAGTCTAATCAGTCAACCTTTAAAGTTGAACGCAAAGGGCATTTTAAACACATTTTACTGTGTTAGCAAAGTAAGGACAGGTTTGAAATTACTTACCATAACAAGATTTTTGATCTGAACCTAAATAAAAACCTTCCAAACATGAGCATTTCACAATCCCCTTTGGATTACAGATATGTGCACATCCACCTCTATTCTTTCGGCAACGGCTGAACTTCTTTTCAAAATTGTGTTTGGCAGTTGTCGTAAACTTGGATTCTAGAATTATAAAAAATTATAAAGTCAGCCGAAAAACGCTGGATACGATAAATATGCTATCATTTTGTATGTTTTATTATTGTTGGTGCATACCATAATTATCAGCCGTTTTGAGTCTAGTGCTGGACATAGGCCTCCCGTAAATAATTCCAATGCTTCTATCTTGAGCACCCTGGATCCAGTTGTGATGAATGTATTTAATTCTAATTTAATCTCGTGGCCCAGATATTTATAGCTACACACCTGTTCAATTTGCGTGCCGTTAGTTGAGATGTTTTTCGTCAGTACAAGGTTGGCCATATATTGGGTTTTGATTGCTGTGAGGAGGTAGATAGAATATTCTGTCTACCTCCTCACAGCAATCAATGGTCGGGTTCTTACACCCGTACCATGACAAAAAATTTTTCAATTTTTTAATGTGTCTGTGAAGTCCAGTGTCGGTTTTTTATGTTTTTTTTTTAAGAATTTTAACAACTAAAAAATCAATATTTCGACATATAAGGAAATGAGATCTCTCCATTGTAGTGGTATTTATAAATTGACCATAGCTCCGATGATGGCTTTGTAAAGCCGAAAGCGCTCAGCTAGGAATTATTTAAAATATACACACTTCAAAAATACTTTTTTACCTTTTCTTCTGACTTGTCATAAGTGTATACAAAAAACATATCAGTCTTTTGATTACTATTATTGTGTCAGTATTGTACGTTAGACATAAGTCTTTTTCAAGCCGTCTGGTTATGTTAACTCGATTTTGTCAATTTGTGAGTTAAGCCACTATTGCATACAGCCGACGAAATACAATTTAAAAACAAAATTCCATACCTACTTACCATTATTTGATGTAACTAAATCAGTTATATTAGCTAGGGGGTCAAAAAACGTACTTTGTGAGGCCAAAACTAATTTCTCAGTTTTTTGTTTATACTTGAATTCGTCAAAATTGTCCTCTGGATTCTTGTTTAGTTTCTCGATAAGTTTATTAAGAGTATCGTTTGAATCAGTCTTTGTGGAGATAATAATCCCTTTCGTCGTAGTTACTTCTGCCAATCGTGCCGGTACTTTTTGTTTCCTACGTCGTTTTCTAAATTTTCTTCTTCGTAAGACCGGTCTTCTATTGAGAGTATTCGATTCGGACGCATTACGATTGTTATGTCGGTTTAAATTGTTTCCTGAAAGTGTAAAAAATTTAATAGTTTATTATATATAAACATTATACCTATACAAAGTATAAAAGATGCAAAAGATGCAAAAGATGCAGTGATGACAAATATCTACAGAACTTGAACTAAAACCTCTTTTCCCAATATTCATTGTTTTTATCATTACCTATCCTTCTCCTTCTTGCTCTTCTTTTTAATGGACGCGCACTTCCAGCTCGCTTCCTACCAGTTCGCCTGTTACCTTTTCGAAGTGATTTTGTAATGTTTATATGTTTAAGAGTATTTTCAATTAGTTCATTACTAATTATTTCGTTGTCTGCTGTCCTGGCAATGCGTTCTAAGCTCTTCTTGGACAAGGATTCTATAGCAGTTGAGTCAAATGCTAGAGTAAACTCTAAAAAACAAAAGATAATAGATTAGTAAATAATTTTAATCACTATAGTCACTATTTTATTCACAATTTTAATCAATATATAGAAATTTTTCAGTAAGGTTATTGTTTTTTTTTTCATATTTAAATTTATATATCTTTCTATATACTCTCCACAAATATGTCGATATGTGCTCCCCACGTTAATTTTTCGCAAGATGAGGGCCCGAAAATGTGACTTCATTTTGTAAGAGTGTAAGTTTTGTGACTTCAGTTGGTAAGAGAAACAAAAAATGAACACTGAACAGTTTACAAAAAAGGAAGGAAAGCGACTTCTACATTATACAAAAACAAATATGGGGATTCATGAGAATCCAACGGAAAGAAATGGCAGAATTGAAGGAAGGCAATTCACCAGGACTAGACGGAATAATCAACGGCCATTGAGTACAATATACCAGCATATCTGTTTTACAGACCTGACAAAGGCTTCCGATCGCATCTAAGTCGAAGACGTCTTACACCTACTGTATAAAAAAACACACCAATCAATATTACACAAACCATCGAAAACATCTACTTCTATAATCGAATACAGGCAAAGATAAATGGAAAACTAACACAGTATATACCAGTACAAAGCGAAGTCAGACAGGGTGACACGTTAAGCCCACTTCTCTTTAATATAATAATGGACGAAATAATACAAGCAGTACGTTAAGGTTATGGTTACAGAATGGGGAACAAAGAATTCCAAGTATTATGTGATTCAGATGACGCCACATTAATCGCCAAGACAGAAGTTAAGACAAAGATTAACACACATCTTTAATACAACAGCCAAGAAATACAATATGATAATATCAGCAGAAAAAACCAAATGTATGACATCATAAATATCCGCTACGATGTAAAATCGAAATTGATGGGAAAATAAGAAAGCAGGAGGCAAGCTTTAGATATCTGGGAATAGATATATCTAGTTACGGAGATGTTGAAGAAGAAGTACGACAACAAAGCTTAAAAGCAAGTGAAGCGGCGGGATCTAAAGCAATTAGACCTATATTAACATACACGGCGGAAACAAGACCTGACACATCTAAAACGAGAAGACTACTAGAAACAACAGAGATGAAAATACTTCGACGAATATCATGGTGAAGAAAAACATATAATGGATGGGTGACAAAACGGAAACATGAATGGAACGAACACATTAGTAGAATGTCAGAGGACAGGATAATACAAATAGCACGAGATAAGTCACCAAATGGACGAAGAAGTATTGACAGACCAAGAAAAATATAGTGCAATAATTTAAACAATTTAGGAGGCTAATATTGACGAAGAAACAGGCTTTAAAGCCTACATACAAGAAGAAAGAAGAAAAAGAAGTTAAGTTTAAGTTCTTAAAAACTACATTATGCATTTGCATTAGTCAATCTATAGAATAGAGATGTTATGTAATAACGAAATTATGTAAACACATTTTCCGAAATACCCCAATACTTTATTAAAGGATATCATGAATGTTATTTCAATAATTAAGATACACATGTTCATTATCCATTATCGTTTAAGTTATATACAAAGACTATTTCAGAAATAATTTAATATATGCTTGACTCCGTCACGTCGCTATTCCAAATATGGATAACTCCTTGAAATATTGAAATCTCATCGATCAATTGCATTAAAAAGTAAACTGTTTACTCGTACGTCATAGAAAATAAGTAGTCAATTCTTTAAAAAGGAGTGAATGGTAATCATATATTATTCGAGTGTAATAAGTTAACATTGTATAAATCAATTTGACTTTTAGAAGTTTAGGATCTGGTTACCAATATTGAAAGAGGAAGTTATTAATAAGAAAATACCAGTATTAGTAAGTCAGTAACATATAGAGGATACATCATTTATGTTTTTTTATATAACGTAACATATAAAATCAGAATTTTGATGTTTGTTGAAGGTAAACTAAATTCACGAACAAATACTTACAATGTCGGGATAGTATTATGAGGTTTTTTCCTGGTTTTTCCCTCATAATTTACTATGGAATCACTAACAGGAGAATTTTACTGTCATCATGTCATGTGTTTGTCTTTTTAAAGACGAATTACATGCTATGATTTTTTTCTGACGGATATTCTCAAGTTAAAGTTGATTTCATGTAATCGAATGAACTATCTTATAAGTAAAGTCGTCCCAGGAGCGCAACTCAACAATATTGGCAATATCATTTTAAAGTCGTCTACTTTAAAATGCATAATGTATGTCTGAATTGTCAATATAAATGAGTCAGATAAAATTAAATTATTAGAAGAATTTTTCACTATGTAACAAAAAACAAAATTTGTTTAATTTACTGTTTGTATTTTGAGAACGATTTCCGAAGTGGAAATTGAAACGTCAATAAACGTATTTTTATCTTTAATTGTGGCTTATTCCCAGTTAAATAGTAATTAATTTACAATGCCACAAGAAAATAGCTTCAGAACAATAAAATAGTAAAAGTATCTAAAGGACGGAGACTGGAGGAGGAATATCATTGGACGACCTAAAAAACGCTTGAATGACTGATTGTTAAGGAGATACCGAAGATTAAACAGACATTTTGACTATTAAGAAGAATTAAGAAGAAAAGAAAAAAGAAAAGGAAAGGAGGAATAATTGATATAATTTTTATATAGATAGGTCTTTGAAATACCTCATCCATATTCGTTGAGTAACCACTTCTATTTGTATATAGTATTAAATACTAATATTTATTATATTATTATTTAATATCAACAATAATTACTTACATACTATTTTGTTTATTTTAAAGATCTTTTGAATCCGTCATTAATTTTTAATTATATTTCAAATTGTCTATAATATTTCCCAAAGTGATAACATTTTACGCAACATTGAACCTTAATAAGAGCAATTCCTCGGCAAATGGTGTCTTTTAAATGCAATAAACATTAATAACAGTTCATTGCCTAGATGTTTTTTCTGTAATTGAAACTATGCAGATGCATGCCATTCTAAATTTGTAACTTGAAGATTGAGCAAATTCCCCATGGGTGGCAAGTGTCTGAAAATAAGTGATCCATTAAAGTATTATTTATTGACTGCAACAATAAGACTGCATCTTTAAACATTCCTACATGATAATGTAATTCGTATTTTACGGTAATATCAGCAACTCGGTCAATGGGAAAAAAATTATATTTGTTCTATATCTCTTAATATTTTGTCACGATTTTGTAACTTCTTCAGGAAAAATAGTGCAAATTTATTAGAATGATTAGATGCTAACAAAGGCTGAATATTTCTTACTTACATTATAAGTTCGTAGCAGTCACCTCATCCCGTGAGGACAGGAGTGGCGTCCTCCGTACGCTAGCTACTGACTTTCTCCTATGTCCAAGCCTTTAGGAGAGGCCAGGTCTCCAACCTACCTTCCTACCCATTTTCCAATCCTTACCACATCCTGATATATCCCGCTACCAACCCGCACTGGCCAGCGTGGTAGTGAAATGGCTAATTTTCCCCGTAAATGACATGACACAAACTAGAAAAAGGCCCTTAGTTCCCGGCGGCCCAACGGTCCCTGGTGACGGTAGCCATCAGATTGGACCAAGGGCAGAGGGTGCAAAGAATCACCGGGATAGACGCAGCTACCATGGACAACGAACATTGCATATTGGCAATTATAACGTAAGAACGCTTGCAACTAAGCATAGACAGCATACACCTAACGATGGTGATCTATTTATATGCCACAACTGCTTCAATCTGCAAGATAGTAATTCAGATGCTAATAACAGTAACCAAGACAGTGAGGATGAAGACATTGACGAACTTTTCACTTAATACAAAGAAGCATGGAAGCCATTATAAAATCTAATTTTGTCAATTGTATATAGGTCCCCATAGCGCAGAGAAATCTTTGGTACTTCTTGTCATTTTCACTTGTTTCTAGTTTTTTATTGTGTTGAAGCAGTTGTCCAATAACTAATTTTGAGTGTTCTGTAACTAAATGAACTGTCCAATAACTATAATTTTTTGTAACTATTTTTGACTATGTTGTCGCACTTTTATTAAATTTTTAGTGAACGATCAAATCTTACCAAAAATAGAACAACCATAATGAAGTATCAAATTATAAGGTAATTAATTTAAACAAATGTTATAAATTTCAAACATTTTAATTGAAATGATAAACTGAGTCACTGCACAACAAAAAACAGTAACTACTAACAATAACGAAGAACAATTAAAAAAAAAACTAAAAATATGTACATAGTTATGATAAACCCATAAATTAGAACTGGAAAAGATACAATAATGGTAACAAAATAAAAATAATTCAAAATAGATTTTCGAAATGGAACCCTGCAGCCTGTACACATTTTTGTTGCCGAATTGTTAATTGACGTATTGAATTACGGATACTCTGGGGATCGTTTCTAATAGTATTACAACAATGTATAATTCTATCAATTAATTGTTGTCGGTTATTAATATTCACTGCGTAAACTAGTTGCTTCAATCGTCCCCAAATATGGTAATCAACGGGATTGAAATCAGGGGATCTTGAAGGCCACGAAATAGGACCTGCACGTCCTATCCACCTGTTGCCATAAACATTATTGAGATGTTGTCTCACTGCCAGTAAAAAGTGTGGGGGTGCCCCATCATGCTGAAAATACATCCCTCGGATAGCAACGTTCGCGTTGGCAAGCAAATTCGGCAAAATATTTTGTAGAAAGTTCAAATAGACCTGCCCTGTTAAAGGACCATCAAAAAAGTGAGGACCTACTAATTGGTTATTTATGACACCAATCCACACGTTAACCGAAAACCTTAACTGAGAACGACGTTCTCGAATAGCATGGGGATTTTCTTCTGCCCACACATGTGAATTTCGTGAATTATTTATCCCGTCTCTGGTAAATTGGGCTTCATCTGTAAATAGTGTCCTGTATAGCGTTGGTCGATTATTGTTAATCCATCTACAAAATTCCAACCTATCGATCTCATCTCCAGCATGTAGTCGCTGAACCATTTGAATGTGATATGGGTATAGATTATTTTTTTGTAAGACTCTACTTACTTTTGATTGAGTAACATTGAGTTCTCGACTTACTTGTCTAGTGCTTATTGTAGGGTTCATAGTAACGGCGTCCATAATGTCATCTTCCTGCGCTTCATCTACATGTCGCTCTGTTGTTCCATTAGGAAAAGTGCCATTTTCTCGCAAATAATTAAAAACTGACCCAAATGTTGGATGACTGGGAGTTCGACGATTAGGAAATCTCCTGCGATATTCTCTACTAGCAGCCCTACCATTCTCATTACAGAATCCATAAACAAATATTATGTCTGCATATTCTGTGGTCGAAAACTGATGTGGCATTTTGAACGAAAGTAACAAAAGCTCTACCAAAACTAACACAATGTACTTAACGTAGATATGACAGAAAAATATGTATTCTTGTACACATAAATAACAATTGATAATGACAATAATGACAATGGGTATAAAATATCAAGAAACGTCAAACGGTCAACGCCAACCTTCATTTTAAACTTTTTTAGATTTATTTTTATTTAGTACAGTTGATGCAATGTATTATTATTTGACATAAAATTTTAATCATTTACAATCAACAAAAACTAACACATACAAGAGGTTTGACTTTTTAATCAATTTAATTTATTATTTATCGAAAATAATGCCCAATACGATCTATGAGTAAAAATTTAAAATTGAAAAACAATTGATTCTATCGTAGAGATAATACAAAGTGACAGTAAAGATGTTAATTTTCTACGTATTAGATTATGTTGTAGGAACTCATTTTAATTAAAATGTTTGAAATTTATAACATTTGTTTAAATTAATACCTTATAATTTGATACTTCATTATGGTTGTTCTATTTTTGGTAAGATTTGATCGTTCACTAAAAATTTAATAAAAGTGCGACAACATTGTCGCATATGTCGTTTTCATTGGCTATTTATGTAGTTTGAAAATCACTTATTGCATTTATAAAAATATATATATATATATAACAGGGTGTAATATTTAATACGAATCCCTAAATTAATTTTTCCAAAGCCAGTCCTGGAATTTTTTAGTTTAGCTAATACCAGTCGAATGCTTGATAGTAGTGTACTGTATCATGCAAAAATTAAAAAAATCAAATGAGCCGTATAAACACTACAGTAAAATGAAATAAATGGTCAATTACACAAATCACCCTGTTAATTAATAAAGAAGAGGAGTTGACATTTTTTAGTGGCCACATGATATGCTCCCTGAGGGACTCTACATATGGTAGAAGTATGTAAAGTTCCTCATGACTCACCCTGTATGTATTTAATTTAGCCAAATACATGCAAAAATATATTTTAAATGTAAATTATTTAAAAACTATATCATTACAAATAACCACAACAATTAATAAAACAAAATATTTATTGCATTCTTATTGGTATATTATAGATACCTACAGGAGAGTAACACATTAATTTTATTCATTAAGGGTATTTTTGTGTACACATAATGATCAAAAGCACCAAACCGCTCTTATGTACTAAAATACGTTCAACGTTTCACTGTTGGCGGTAATTTTTCGTAAATATAAATCCAGACGACAAGAAATCTCTTCTTGTTGTAAAAACGATTCAAGCTATTTCAGTATTACGTTTTTAGTTTATTTTTGTGTCTGCGACATGCTGCATAAATTGCGGAGATTTACAAGTAGATAATAATAATAACTTATTATTA
This sequence comes from Diabrotica balteata, assembly GCA_918026665.1. Lineage (NCBI taxonomy): Eukaryota > Metazoa > Arthropoda > Insecta > Coleoptera > Chrysomelidae > Diabrotica > Diabrotica balteata. The sequence continues at coordinate 14,778,528 of OU898284.1, read as the reverse complement.
CAAGACCAGCAGACATGTTGATGCGTTGACATCCTTATTTTAAAATACTGGTCTTATATTGTCTGTAAACATTACAACGTGTCTGACATAGTTATTTTGTTGTAGAGGAGTGATAAATAATACAGTTGATTCCATTTTATGAGAAAATGTAACTTTATACGTTTTTTACCCAATTCCATTGTGTTCAGTTTGCTGTTAATAAGAGTCCACAATATAACTTCTATTTAATATATAAATGCACCTTTTAAAGCTCATCATCATCCAGCCTTCATTTATCACGTCCAGTGCTGGACATAGGCCTCCATTTGTCTTCCAGTCTTTAAGATTTTGTTTGTTTGCTCTTTGCCTACAATTTGGGATTTTGTTCGTTCATCGTGAGCCGCGCATTCTCGCTACATAGTCTGCCCAGTTCCATTCAGCGTTGCCAAGCCCAAAAAAAATTTTTCCAAATTATGTTTTAAAAAGAGTTTTTGATCTTCAATATCTCGGCAACCAGTAAGCCGAATGTATTTTTTTAAAGAAGCGTCTTTTAATGTTCTTTAAGTGTTTAAATAGCCTAGACTAATTTTAACTTATGTGTTATGGATTGTATCGGTTTAATTTGCTAATTGCTATGTTATATATGGTATAATTATCATATATTCATCTAAAAAATGTGTTTATTTTGCCCAGTGTCCCCAGAAGTTTGTTTAGGTTTTTTACATTTTAGGATTAGCAAAATTTATAGAAGAAATTATAAATATAAATTCAGTCCACTACACCTTACACAGTATGAAAACTAAATAATAAAATAACTAAAAAGCGATCAGTTAAAACTGTTAAAATTTAGACGGTTAATTTAAATAAAATAGGGCAATAAATCATTAAATAGAAGTTGACGACATTTAGTGAGATTGTATAGTCTAATAATTAATTTAAATAACAATTTAAATAGGGGACATTAACCTTTCGACACAACATAAAAATTTTGATATCAAAAATGCATAAACACAACTAAGTATGTATTGTTTGTATTTATAAACTCAATATTAATATCTTTTTCAAGAAGACCCAGGCTAACAATTAAACTAATAGACAGGTAAATGGAAAATAAAAGTTTCTACATAAGCAAATTTATACTGGATCTTCTTCCTATGCCGTCTCCATTAACGGAGGTTGGTGACCACATTTTTAAAAGTTTCTCTGTCTTTTACAACGTGGAATAATTCATCTACAGACATCGCACCCTCAGTGCAAGACTGCAGTAACTCAAAATTTTATGAAAATGAAGTAATCATGGAATTCGATTGTAAACATGCATATCTATCCCCTGTAAAACTTTAGTAACTTTCAAATGCTTAACCGGCTAAATATTACAACAACAACAGTTTAACTATTTTGCGTTTTTGTACATAAGTTCCGTGCAAAACTGTTGTAATTCTAATGTAACAGAGTTACAACAGTTTTGCACGGAACATTGCAATAGTTTCGATAACAAGCAATGAAAGGCACGAAAAAAGTAAGATATTTGTTATTTTAATATCTATATCTGTGGTATTTAATTTTAATATACAGTGTGTCTACGTAATCCATTAACGGCCGAGACAATAAACAAAGATTTACGAGACCAATCTATTCATGTAAAAGAATAACAGTTATACTTAAAACTTGTGTATTAACAATATTGACAGGTTAAAAATATCTATTCTCAGAAAACTTGTTCTATAAAAACTAAATCCCAAATTGTATTAAATCTTCATGTAACCTTCCGGGCGATTGTCTTATCATATTGTCCCCCGTAATTCCCAACTTTTACTAAGGTAGTGAATTTCAATAATTTTGTTAATCACTGTACTCAAGGTAGCCTGATTTGCATATTTTTATTATAGTCCTTTTGTTTTGAATTTAAATAAAAATATTGAAAGTTTTACAAATAATTTTTCTACCTTGTTATGACATTGTCATTACAAAGCGAAGGAATTGTGGCGATCAGAAACATGTGCAGAAGATTAAATTGCCGCTAGCAATAAGCCGTTTTATTAGGTACCTATTTATTCTAGGTAGCTATCTGATTTCTTGGAATCTATTAAATGTAAAGTTTAATACCATACTAAATCCCGATTGCTGTTGGGGATCATTTTTTCTTTACTTACCCGATGATTTATTGAATATTAAATGTAATGTTTAGTGCTATTCCTATCGTTGTTGAAAATATTTTCGAAAGACACGTCCATTTAAGATTAATGGAAGATACGTTTTTTTCGGTTTTTTCGAGTATCCAAAAATACAGGGTAAGAGTCACTTCAAAAAATTTTAAAAATATTTTAATACGATATCTCTGGGCTCTTTTACTATTTAAAAAAAATGTGGCTTTAAAGTATAGATTTTTATAGTTGCCCTTGAGGAAAGAGTAGACAACAGGAAAATAAATTTGCAAAAAAAAACTATGAAATTATAAAGCAAGTTTTATATATTTTCAAAATAAATCATGTATTGTAATTTTAAAATATTAAACAAAAATTATACCATATACCATAATCAGAAAAATAAAAAATCATGCATCCATCAAATCATACACCCAAAATTATCAATAAAAAATTAAGACCACTTATATTATATTATATTATATTATATAAAATTTTCAATATGTTTTAAATGTATCCATTATTTTCGAATCCGGAGAAAACTAATAAATATTTTTGAAAAATTTAAACGCAGAATGAAAGATTACATTATTACTGAGGGCAGAAAGTCCCTGAAAACTTCTACAATGTTTATTTTAATATGTTATGTATCAGGGGTGAAAATAAAAGAGAAAATATACCTAGTATATTTTTTAATTGAAAATATTGCTTGCAAAAGAAACTTTTTATTTATTCTAATAAATATTTCATTCTGCCTTTAAATTTTTCAAAAATGCTTTATAGTTTTCTCAGGATTTGAAAAAAAAAATGGATACATTTAAAACACATTGAACATTTTGATTGGAATTTGAAATGAGTTTAATTGGATTTATCTCGCAGTGGTAGGGTGGAAGTTTAAGGACTGTGATGTTTCGCCTTTCCGCCATTTTGTCAACTACGTATTTCTTAAAGTTAGATTTGTGTTGCCGGGCAATTTTTAAAAGTTCTGCTTGTACCATTCCATCTTCATAAGGCAGATACTTATTCCGCAGCTAGTCAATGTGTTAGCATGTGTTCAATCATCTGCTCAAAATACTCTTCGAAAACATCAGCTGACATCTCCTCGTGATAGTCTTTTGTGCTTTTGGACTGAAATTCCAATAAACCATGCTTAACAAATCCTTTTTCACTGCCAATGTTAGAAATTATTAATCTACTGCCTTTACCAGAAGGTGGGAAGATACCAGTAGACCAACCTTCCATAAAAACCTGTAGCTTAATATATTATTATCTGACCAAATTTTTTTTAGAGTATGACCTTTAGAGTATGAGTTTACCCACCTTTCATCCTGTTAGAAGATTAGCCTTCCTTCAGCCCGAAATTTTCGTATGGATCTTAGATCATTTCTTCTCAAACATATTATCTCCTCCCGGTCAATCAAAAGTGATTTTCGGTCTGATTTCTTCCACCGGAAATTTAATTCTTTTAAAACTTGCTACACTTTAGTTCGTCCGATATGAAGCAAATTCATCAATTTCAATAGGCTTCTTCCCTCTCTTTAAGTGTTCGTTTGTGTTTGGGTTAGCTATACCGTGTTTTTTTCTTTCTGATAGGAACCTGTATATAGTTGACTCCCCTACGACAGTCATGTTGGCACAACTTTCGACTATGTTGCGAACAGTGTTTATGGGATTCTGAGAAACCAGAGCATCGTGAACATTCAGGACAATAGTCTTCTCTCTTGGTGAATAGACAGACTTACTGACTGTACGCAACAGTACCGGTGTAAAACTTGATGATGTTGATGATAAAGCCATCACAAACAATCCAACAAAACGAGCACGAGCGAAAGGTACGTATATGTTCGTAGGTATATGGAATAAAAAATCACTCACGCACTGCATATAATTCGCAAAAGAAATATTCGAGACGCTAATTACTGCCGTAGACGCGGAAACACCGACGAGCCGTAAATTACATGCGATCAAAAACGTACTAAACAAAAAAATTGTTTTCGTTCGTAATAACTTCACCCTTTCAAGTTAAGTTTCGAATATAAACTGAACAGACGAGGCACGTGGCCAAAGCCGGCATCTTTATACCCATTATATTATTAAAAATCTGGGGAATTCCATCCTAATTATCTTGCAACGAATAGTACCTTCGGATATGAATTCCAGGTTTTCTAGTAAAGTGATTAAACGCGAAGATTAGTATTGAAATATCCAAAGAGATAAGGTATTCTTATTTACAAAATTGTTAATGGTTAAATTCTTATTTTTATTAATATAATATAATAACCAACATTAGCCGTGAAAGTTTTAATTGTTTTTTGCTAAATATATTAGTATTAAAACATTATTAATATTGATAAACATTTTGGAAAGGAAAATAAATGTAAAACGCATTAATTTTAATGAATAAACACCTCAGGAACGCCTATGATGATACAAATTTTACGACTGTTTTATGACTTTGAGGCGAATTTCATGCTCTCAACAATTTGTGAACGGATAATAGATAATTGATTATTGTGTTTAAAAGATTATAAATTTATATTACTAAGCAAAGTGTAATTAACATTTGTCTTCTCTAGTCAAATTTACCTTATTAAGATCTTTTTTCGCTAAAAAGTTAAAAAAAAATAAAAAGTTGTGATAATCTCGCGCCAAATTCTGATGATCTTTAAATCGACTTAATGAATGGCGTGGTTTATTTTGCAAACAAATAGCCATTCATATATTTATCGTCTTACAAACGTCCGAAATATTTGGATATTTCAATGCCAATCAATCTAAACATGTATTGTATCAACTTGATGGTCAAAGGTCAAAATAATTTAAATAATTTTGGGGCACACGATTATTTTTTATGACTTTTGCATTGACGCATTGGCTGATGAAAGTCAAATAAATTATGCCAGGGATTTGAACCAAACAGGTCTTTCACTCTGTTGAAATGAATATGTCAAAAAAGCTTTGTGTAGCTTAGGCCACTTAGGCCAAGGCTAATAGAGTTTACGTTTCCCTGTTTTTGTCGAATTATTTCTCTACAAAATAAAAACGTTCAATAGTTTATTTCAAAGTACATCTTGCGCTAATACCACAATTAGGAAGAACTAGGCTGTAAATAAATGACAACAAATTAATAATAATGATTATGGATGCGTTTAACTGCCTTGCCAAAGAATTTATTTATCTAAAGTATGTGAATATAGACAGTAATATTAATTGACTTATCCTTCAGCTCAAATATGCCGAGAATATTAGTATAAAAAAAATTACTAAAAACATCGATTTTTCTACTTTCCTTGCTTATAACTTTAAAACACTTCGTTAAGGAGCAAATTCGTACAAAAATAAAATAGCGACAATTCTTCTCTTCTCATGGCGCCGTCTCCTTTTGAAGGTTGGCGATCCAAATGGCAATTGTGGTTTTGGAAACTGCTGCGCAAAAGATTTCTGCGGATGAGCGGTCGAACCGTCACGAGTTCTGGTGTCTTCCTAGTGATTTTTTGCCCTGTACTTTTCCTTCCAGTATAACTTGAGGGCAGGGGATGTCCTCAACCCCGACACAGCACGTCCCATATGGCTGATAGGGAAAGTTCCTGCAGATATGCAGGACAGGTACGAATAAGGCATTGCCAAATAAGTACCCGCGCATCAACTGAGGATATGACATTAGGCAGCAGTAATGTCATTTCTGGATTAAGGCTGTGGGAAGTAAAAATCCTGTAGGCTTAATTCCAGATATTCACAGGCGTCACTCACATTATGAGTTAAGCGGCTGTGATACTGCGATCGGGAAGGCAACGGGAAACCACCCCATTGTCGTCCCTAGTAAAATTAACATGGCTCAATACAATCGTAACGGAAGTATTACTGATCATGGATCACGGAAACCAAGATCCGGCAGGGAAGGACGCGCATCAGACTGTAGGGCCTCCCCGGTCGTCATCACACGAAATCCCTACAATTTTAGAAGTACAACAACTTTAAAAATGTCTAGCAGTACAACCAGATTAGGTACCTGAAACGTTAAAAGCCTCTATGCAGCAGGCAAGCTTTGTAACTTAGTTCAAGAGGTTAAACGTTTAAAAATTGATATAATGGGCATCAGTGAGCTCCGGTCGCCTGGAACGGGAATATGTGAACAAGATGAAGTCACACTATACTATTCTGGAAGTGTAGAAGATAACACACATCATAGGAATGGAGTTGGCATATTTATAACGTCTAAATTTAAGAAATATGTGAAAATTTTTATACCAGTGAACGACAGACTAGCAATACTCCAATTAAATAGCAAACGATTTAATGTCAATGTTATCCAGATATGTGCCCCTACTGCAGAAAAGAAATACGACAATGATGTCGAATCATTCTATAGCCAATTAAAACAAAATTAAATATCTCAATATCCAAAAAAAACGTTAATAGAAAATGACTTAAACAATGAGCTAAAGAAACCAATAAATGAAAACAACACAGAAATATGGAACACATTTAAAGATCTTACCTTGAAAGTAATAGAAAAATATTCAACAACGTTACACAGGCACAAAAAACAACAATGGATGACTGATGAAATCCTGGAATTAATGGAGCAGAGAAGGAAACTGAAAGGTAACAAGACAGAATATAAGGACAAACAGAAACTAATTAAACAAAAAATAAAGGTGGCTAAAGAAAAATGGATGGAGGATAAATGCAAGGAAGTAGAGGAGTTGAATGAAAAACATGATACGTTTAATATGTTTAAAAAAGTTAGAGAAGTAGCTGGTCTTTATCATAAGAAAACTCCACATACTATAACCGATTCGTCGGGAAAAATGATAATAGACGAACATGAAATTCGAACAACCTGGTGTAATTATATAAGTGAACTGTATAATGATGATAGACCCGAAGAACCGGAGACTTTAGTTGAAGGTGAAGGACCAGAAATACTAAAATCAGAAATACTGCATGCTATAAAGTTAGCAAAGAACAAGAAAGCCGTTGGCCCTGATAACATACCGACAGAGATGTTAAAGCTTATAAATGAGGAGAACATTGGAATACTGGTCAAGCTTTTCAATGATGTTTATTCGACTGGTGATAATCCTGAAGATTGGTTAAAGTCCGAATTCATAACACTACCAAAAAAACAACGTCCGAAAAACTGTAGCGATTATAGAATGATAAGCCTTATGAGCCACACTTTGAAAATATTTCTACGCATCATCCACAGTAGAATCAGAGATAAATGTGAAGAAGATCAGGATGAAACACAATTTGGCTTCAGAAATGGACTGGGAACTCGGGACGCCCTCTTTGCACTAAATGTATTACTGCAGAAATGTCGAGATCAAAGGAAAGACGTCTTTGCTGTATTTATTGACTATGAAAAGGCCTTTGATCGAGTACAGCATCACAAATTAATTACAATATTAAAAGATAAAGGAGTTGATAGTCAAGACATACGATTCATAGAAAAGTTATACTGGCGTCAAACAGCGACAGCTTGCATAAACGGAAAATCAACAGAAATATGTAAAATACAAAGAGGTGTCAGACAGGGTTGTATACTATCCCCACTGTTATTTAATTTATATTCAGATAGAATATTTAAAGAAGCGCTGCATAATTTGGAATGGGGCGTGAAAGTTAATGGAATTCTGATAAATACAATCAGATATGCAGACGATACAGTTATTTTAAGTGATGACATGAATGGACTACAATGCCTTTTAAATGCCATTGATACAGTGGGAAGAGAGTTTGGCCTAAACATAAACTGTTCAAAAACAAAACACATGGTGTTTAGCCGTTTAGCACATCAAGATGCACGATTATATGTTGATGGTCATATAATTCAAAGAGTGTCCAGTTTTAATTATCTTGGTTGCCATATTACTGAACAACTAGATCCAGATCAAGAGATAAAATGTAGAATCGAGATAGCCCGCACGACATTTTTAAAAATGAGGTCATTCTTCTGTAATGATAACTTGCAACTTCAACTTCGAAAGCGCATGGTTAAATGCTACATTTGGTCAGTCCTCTTATACGGTGTCGAAGCATGGACATTAAAAATATCCACCATTAATCGTCTGGAGGCCTTTGAAATGTGGCTGCACAGACGTATACTAAAAATTCCATGGACGGCTATGCTGACAAATGTGGCAGTCCTTGAGAGAGCAAATGCTGCTCGCGAGCTGCTTGATAACATCAAATGTAGAAAGATGGCCTATTTTGGACACGTAGTAAGAGGAGACCGATATAATATTCTTCAACTTATTATGATGGGTAAAATCGAAGGACGCAGAGGAATTGGTGAAGCAGGCCTTGTTGAAGAATATCAGAGAGTGGACAGGAATAAGGAAAGCTGAGCAACTCTTTAGAATAGCTCGAGACAGAGACAGTTTCGCCATGTTAATCGCCAACGTCAAGGGGACTTGATAGGGCACGTTAAGAAGAAGATAACTTAAAGTAATTCATATCTTTCGCTTCGCAACACATGACCCAAGTATTACATTTTCCTCTCTTTGATTATTCTTAGTAATTCTTTTTGTTTACACATTCGACGAAGTACCTCAACATTAGTAACTCTTTGTACCCATGGAATTCTCAACATTCGTCTGTATATATATATATATATATATATATATATATATATATATATATATATATATACATCTCAAAGGCATCTATTCTTTTTTCTATTATATAGTCCATTGCATAATTTTCGCAACCATACAGTAAGACAGAAAAAACGTAACATCTCATCATTCGGATTCTAAGCTGCAGACTAAGGTCTGATCTTGTAAAAAATGTTTTCATGCTCATGAATGTTTTCCTTGCTTGTTCGATTCTTGATAGGATTTCTTTTTTTGGATTACACTGACTATTAATATTTGCTCTCAAATATTTTATGGAATTTACCTGTTCTATCATTTGGCCCTTGGCATACACATGTACGTTTATTGGTGTCTTTGAAAATACTAAAGTTTTAATTTTGGAAACGTTTAGATGTAAACCGAACATTTCGCTGTGGTGAACTACCGCATTTATTATATTTTGTAGTTCTTGTGCGTTGCTTGCTATTAAGACGGTATCATCAGCATATCTGATGTTGTCTATGCTGATTCCGTTAATCTTAATTCCGCCTTGGACCTCGTCTAATGCTTCTCTGAATATAGACTCCGAATACAAATTAAACAGTAGCGGTGATAAGACGCAACCCTGTCTCACTCCTCGTCGGATTTGTATATCTTCGGATGTTGTGTGCTCTATTTCAATTGTTACCGTTTGGTGCCAGTATAGTTCTGAGATAATTCGCAAGTCTTGTTCGTCAACTCCAGTTGTTCTCAGAATTTCGATCATCTTTTGATGATTAACGCAGTCAAATGCTTTCCGGTAGTAAATAAAACATGCATATACATCTACATTCATGTCTATGCATCGTTGCGTTAGTACATTTAAAGCAAACAGAGCCTCTCGTGTACAAATTCGTGTATTGATAATTCTGAGAAAAGTTTTAAGGACATGAGACATCAATTGGGACCTTAAAAAAGTTGCAAAAAAGTTTGCCCTGGACTTCGTTTCTAAAAAATCCTCGTATGGGGAGAAAACAAGAACATTAATTTACCAAGAATCTGTTGAAAAATGTTTCAAACAAAAACTGTAGCATAGATCATTTTGAACAAAAATTTTCATTATCGTTTTTTGTTTATAATAAACCGTTCTCTCGGAAGAAACGCTTAAACGACCGGCGATTTTGAATGTCAGTTGCGAGAGCGAAACCAATTTTAAATAAAATTTGTCTCAATTCAACGGTAAAAATTGAGTATCTATTGATCAGTGTCCTATCGCTAAACTTTAAAATGCATTTTAAACGTAAAGAATGCAGGTTTCCTACGCAATTTTTGCATTTTGTTGCAAATAAATTCAGTTTGTATAGCTGTTAATTAAATAAATGTTGCGTGATTTTGGCATTTTTTACAATTCGATGGCTTGGTTCCAAATGTGGCTAACTACAATTTTTCCATTTTTGGGCTATTTACACAGTACACCGCATAATTACTTTAAGTTTTGTTCCAAATGTGGCGAATTGCATTAATTTTAAAATTGGCGCCAGAATTAATAAAACCATTAATATCTATGTACACAATGAACGTAGTTCGCAATTCCATAAGTAGCTAATAACACATAGCCACCTTTGGAAGGGACATCTTTCGATGTATGTGAAGTTAGCGCCATTTGTTTTATTATAACCTATAATTAAATTTAATTATTATTATCAGTGTTTGTTGTAATTACAAGCATACCGAGTTTATAGAGTATCTACTTATTTCAGGTATATTTTAGTGTTTGTTAGTGTTGTTGTAAAATGAGTTCCAGAGCGGAAAAAATATTAAATTTAGGACTAAAAGCGGATTTAAGTAATAATGAAACATCTGTTCCGAATCGGTCAATTTACGTCGATGCAATTGTCCATCATGCTGAAGGTAAATTGATATTAAGAATACTATCCTTTAACATTTTTATGAGTAATAGCACACGTATTTAGACTGAATAATTTTTCAAAATAAGTTGAAACCGTTTTATTTTTACGATAAATTTCTACACCGACGTACCTTTTATGGTTCCTATTTTTATGTTGCTTTAGCAAATTTAATTAAAGAAACGCATAAGGGAAATATAGAGAACAATGAACTGAATATGAACACCCAAATTTAAAATAATTTACCATGCTACAATAAAAAATTCTAATTCAAAGAAAATAAAAATTGTCGTAAATGGTTTTCAAATTATTTTGAATAATTTTTTGATTGTCTATGGTGAAAATGGGGATTCAGCATTAACTGTTAATACTTTTGTTGTTCTAGACCAACGTAAAGAACAACCTAGGAAGGAGGTAACTGATTCTGACTCTGACTACTCTGATCGTGATTCCAACAGATCCGACAAATCCGGTTCTATTTTATAAAACCAAACTTGCTACTTATAATTTTACGATTTGCAATACTGGAAATAATACTGGTTTCATATACCATAAGTAATAATCTTTCATATATCAAATAAGTAATGTTTCATGTGGACTGAGGTTCAGGGTGGACGTGGGCCCTCAGAAGTAGCGTCTTGCTTGTTTCACCATCTTAGGAGCCTCCCCCAAATAATTAAAAGTGTTAGACTATTCAGTGACACATGCGGTGGTCGGAACAAAAATCAGTTTGTTGCTGCCATGTTTCTGTATGCTGTTCAGGTTTTACCTATTGAAGTAATCGATCAAAAATTTCTTGTCTCTGGTCACAGTCAAATGGAATGCGACTCAATGCATGCTAGAATAGAAACCGCGGCCAAAAATGTCCCCGTATACTTGCCGCATGAATGGGTAACTATTGCAAAGAACGCAAAACGAAATGCTCCAAAATATGAAGTTTATACAACACCTGAACTTACCTTTATTGATTGGAAACCCCTTGCAAAACTTATAATGGTTATTCGAAACAAAGCTGAAGAAGGAACTGTGATTAATTGGCGTGACATTAAGTGGATTCGTTATGAAAAAGCTAATCCTTTTGTAATGCAGGTTAAAACCCATTTAGATGAAGAAATATTTCACAAAATATTGATTGTTCCCCGTAAAGGTCGAAGAGTTACAGTGTCCACCATGGAAAAATGTTTAAAACCTTTGTATCAAGAAAAAAGAAAAATATCGGCTGCAAAACTTAAAAGAAATTAGTAGTGCCGCAAATTTTCCCGACGATCGCAGAGCCTTTTATAGAGAGCTAATTGGAGATCCGAATATTAAGGAAGAGACGGTATTACCCGATATAAATGACCAGGAAGAAGAAGACTTTTTTTGAAATATTTATTTTACAAGAAGTTTACGCCGTTGTTTATTTATTAGATATTTCTATAAAGTTTACAGTAGTTTCAATATTGTAGAAAACCAGTATTCATTTTTTAATTTAAACTAAAGTTATGTTCCAAATGTAGCTACGTGAATTTTATTTCGAAAAACCCTCCCCAGACGAATAATTTAAAGAACTACTTATTATTGTTGTATCTACAGTGTTTGTCAGTATGATTATCTAATATTTTATAAGGAAACAATAATTCTATTTGAAAGACCTGATTTGATCGACAGGGTTAAACTTAAAATTTCGTTTAACCGAAAACGACGATTTTGTAGTTAGCCACTGTTGGAACCAAGCCATCGAATTCTCAGATCAATAAAATTGATCAGTTCCATCATCCATGAATTTTGAGGTTTTGGCAACAAACAGGAGACATTAGAAATACTTCTTAAAAACCTGAATTCAAACTTTCACATAATAAACTAGCTCATGCCACGAAAAATGCTTCCACGACATTGACTGGAATTTGTATAGTTTCTAAAAACGTACTTTTTCTATTGAAAAGAAGCAATTTTAACCCTTTTAGTTATGTTGGATATAACTATCCCCATTAATTTAAATGTGTATATAATTCTACAGAAATAACCCAGCGTTTTGTACCCAGATTACACATGGATGGTTTTATTCTAAAAGAAAATTAATGTTAAAAGCAATATGACGGCAATTGCATTGTACGTAAGAGCTACGGTGTTGCTATCTTAGTTGCAAAAAAGGTCAATTACTCTGTAATAAGTTTTACTCCTTATTCTGATAGGATCTTATCAATACAACTACAGTCTAAAAAAGGTATAGTAAATTTTATTCAAGTTTATGCTCCTACGGCAGATAAAGATGACGACGATATCGAACTGTTTTACCATGATTTGGAACAAGTCTTAAAATCAATGAAAAAACATCACACTACAATAGTAATGGGCGACTTCAATGCCAAAGTTGGCCAGGGAAGAGTGGATGGATATGTGGGGGAATATGGTCTAGGAAATAGAAATGAACGTGGTGACCGTTTGATACAATTTTGCCAGACGGAAGAATTTGTAATAGCTAATACACTTTTTAAGCTACCAAAAAGAAGGTTGTATACATGGAAATCTCCCGGTGATACAACGAATAGAATAATCCGAAATCAAATTGACTTTGTCCTTATTAGACAAAGATTTCGTAATTCTATACTGTCTGCCAAAACTTACCCTGGAGCAGACATCGGTTCAGACCATAACCCCATAGTAGTCACATTACGAACCAAATTAAAACTGGTTAAAAAACCCACACAAAGTAGAATTGATATTAAGAGATTAAGGGAACCACAAACAAAGGAACAAACTGTAAAAACTCTTACTGAAAATATACGTAATGCCCAAGAACTGAATAAAAGTAGCTATAACATTGATCAGAAATGGGAAAATATAAAAGCAGCAATAATTAAAACAGCAAATGAAAACTTAAAACCAAAGAATAGAAAACATAAAGATTGGATGACTGAAGAAATACTACTATTAATGAATGAAAGAAAATCATTCAAAACAAAAAATCCAATTAAATATAATGAAACTGATCGATTAATAAAAAAGAGAATAAAAGAAGCTAAGGAGAGAATGTTACATGAGCAGTGCCAAGAACTAGAAGAAATTGAGAAAAAATATGACTTTTTTAACATGCATAAAAGAATTAGAGAATTAACAGGAATGAGAAAAACACTTCAAACTAGGCAACTAAGAGATGAAAGGGGTGCACTTATAACAGATATAAACCAAAAAATGCAGAGATGGACACAATATATAGCACAACTATTTGAAGACAAAGAAAGAACAGAAGCACCAAAAGAATTTAAGGATGATACTGGGCCTGACATTATACGAGAAGAAATTGAATATGCAATGAAACAAGCTAAAGATGGTAAATCTCCCGGGCCTGATGAAGTTCCTATCGAATTACTTAAAATTGTGAATACTGAATCTATTGATCTTCTTTTGGATCTATTCAATACCATATATAGAACAGGTATAATACCTAAAGAATGGCTCCAATCAACATTCATACTGCTTCCCAAAAAAGCCAATGCAAAGGAGTGCAATGAACATCGCACCATAGCCTTAATGAGTCATGTCTTGAAATTGTTTTTAAAAGTAATTCACAATAGAATACATAAGAAATTAGATGAAGGCATAAGTAATACACAAATGGGATTTAGGAAAGGTCTGGGAACACGAGATGCACTGTTTGCAGTAAGTGTTCTTTCGCAGAGATGCTTAGATATTAATCAGGAAGTATATGCCTGTTTCATTGATTTTGAGAAGGCATTTGACAGAGTGCAGCATAATCGACTTAAAGAAATTTTATTAAATAAAAACATAGACAGTAGAGACATTAGAATCATCTGTAACCTCTATTGGAATCAAACAGCAAAAGTGAAAGTTGAAAACGAACTGACCAAGGATATCCAGATTCGCCGTGGGGTCCGCCAAGGGTGTATTTTATCACCCTTGTTATTCAATTTATACAGTGAAGCCATCTCAGAATTAGCGCTTGCCGAGATCAGTGAGGGCCTTATAATAAACGGTGAGCCACTTAATAACATAAGATATGCTGACGACACCGTCCTTTTGGCAGGAACACTAGAAGAACTGCAACACCTTGCTGAACAACTAAATATATATTGCAACGATTATGGACTAAAAATCAATTTGAAGAAAACCAAGTTCATGGTATTTACAAAAGCACAAAACATCAAAGTTAAGCTAGTACTAGATAATACAGAAATTGAACAAATATCTTCGTACAAATACCTTGGAGCATGGATCACAGAAGATACTGATCAGACAAAAGAAATAAGATGCCGCATTGAAATTGCGCGGTCAACTTTTAATAGAATGAGAAAACTTTTTTGTAATCGCGATATCAATATATCGCTCCGGATAAGAATGCTTCGATGTTATATTTTCTCTACCCTTTTGTATGGAGTTGAAGCTTGGACACTTAAAAAATCCAACATTAAAAACCTAGAAGCATTCGAAATGTGGTGTTACCGACGCATTTTGAAAATATCATGGATGGATCGCAAAACAAACGAACAAGTTCTCGAACAACTAGGAAAACAATGCGAAGTTTTAAATTCCATAAAGATCAGGAAATTGGAATACTTGGGGCACATCATGAGAGGTGAAAAGTACGAACTACTAAGGAATATAATGCAGGGTAAAATCAAAGGTAGAAGAAGCGTAGGAAGACGTAAAATCTCGTGGCTACGCAATCTCCGTGAGTGGTTTGGATGCAGTTCAATTGAACTATTCAGGCGAGTAACCAATAAAATTATATAACAATAAAACACTGAAAACTTTGTTTTCAAACTTCCACAAAATTTATTTTAAATATTATCACTACAGCTGTTTCGGCTGATTGCCTTTCTCAAGTGATCTATTTTGGCTTGGGTTTACAAATTTATAGTCTCTAATGAAATAGGTTGAGGAGGGGAGAACTGTTTGTCTCAAGTTGGTCATTCAGAATTATATCTGTGTTTTTTAATTTGTTGATTTCCATAGATTCTAACAAAGATAGCTTAAGGCCTTTATTTTGAATGTGAAGAATTTTAAATTTGTCATTAAAAGAATGATTATGATCTAGAAGGTGAAGTGCGTATGTCGAATCTGTTTTTCTATTCTTGAAAGCCCTTTTATGTTCTGCTATTCGTTTATCAAAGTTTCTACCAGTTTGACCGATGTAAGTTTTTGGGCAGTCGCCACATTGGAGTTTGTATACACCACTATTTAAGTGTTTTTTATTTTGGCTCTTGTTATTTTTAATATATTTGCCTAGGTTGTTATTTGTTCGGAAAGCTGGTGTTATTCCTTTCTTTTTTATGTGTTTGGCAATTTTTGTTGTTATTTTGCCTGTATATGTAATCGAGCAGAAGGTACTGGGTTTTTTCTCTGGTGGTGGAAATACTAATTTCAGGGCTTTCTTGTGTAGTTTTTGATTTAACATTTTATTAATTGTTTGTTCGTTGTATCCGTTGTTTACTGCTATTTGTTTAATTATATTTAATTCTGTCTCAAAGTTGTCTTTTGAGACAGAATTAAATAATTAAACAAATAGCAGTAAACAACGGATACAACGAACAAACAATTAATAAAATGTTAAATCAAAAACTACACAAGAAAGCCCTGAAATTAGTATTTCCACCACCAGAGAAAAAACCCAGTACCTTCTGCTCGATTACATATACAGGCAAAATAACAACAAAAATTGCCAAACACATAAAAAAGAAAGGAATAACACCAGCTTTCCGAACAAATAACAACCTAGGCAAATATATTAAAAATAACAAGAGCCAAAATAAAAAACACTTAAATAGTGGTGTATACAAACTCCAATGTGGCGACTGCCCAAAAACTTACATCGGTCAAACTGGTAGAAACTTTGATAAACGAATAGCAGAACATAAAAGGGCTTTCAAGAATAGAAAAACAGATTCGACATACGCACTTCACCTTCTAGATCATAATCATTCTTTTAATGACAAATTTAAAATTCTTCACATTCAAAATAAAGGCCTTAAGCTATCTTTGTTAGAATCTATGGAAATCAACAAATTAAAAAACACAGATATAATTCTGAATGACCAACTTGAGACAAACAGTTCTCCCCTCCTCAACCTATTTCATTAGAGACTATAAATTTGTAAACCCAAGCCAAAATAGATCACTTGAGAAAGGCAATCAGCCGAAACAGCTGTAGTGATAATATTTAAAATAAATTTTGTGGAAGTTTGAAAACAAAGTTTTCAGTGTTTTATTGTTACATAAAATGAATTTCCATCAAGTAACGGTCGAATCCATCAATTATTTAATAAAATTATAATTGCCAGAATGATTTCCAATCTCCGATAGGAGTGGAACTTGAAGAAGAAGAAGAAATAAAAGTCAATAGCGGTTTTTTTTTCAGTGCAATGTTGAAAGTAGTGTTGTTACTTCTTACTAATTGTGAATATATTTTATTGAAATTTGACTTTTTTCAGATATAGAAGTGAACCTTAAATTCGATGGGCACAATTGTATCCAAAATGACTTATGATAGAAAGTGTTATTTTTATTTTCAGAGTAAAATGCCTCCAATAAAGCGGCAAAACGCCAAAACATTGAAATTAGACCTCTTACTAGGCGCAATAATATATCAGACATTTTCCAGAGCACCCACAGCTACCTTTACCTTTAAGATGCAAAAACCCTGGTTGTACAGGAAAATCAAAATAGAAATGTCAGAAGTGCAATGTCCATTTGTGCCTTCAAAGTAAAAGAAATTGCTTTTTTATGTTTCATATGCACTAGTTTTTTAGATTTGTTAAGTACTTCTCAGTACAAATGAACCCATGATAATTTTTTTGTATATACGGGTTGGTCTTTAAGTAATTGTACAAAAAGAAACCGTACATTCTACACTTTAAAATATTACGATTTAAGCCAAATGGCTTTAATATTATATGTTTATGAATACTTATTAATCAAAATTTATAGCTGGGTACTATTAAATATCAGGAATTACAATTTAATGCAACTTTTTGTTCTTTAAGTTACCGGTATTTGTGATAAAAAATATTAAAGATACATTATTTTAACAAAAAAAATATACTTGTTAATAACTTTAAAACTCAACAGTTTTCTAGATAATCGCATTTTACAAATCAACTACATAATTCAGATTTAACGCAATCACTCCACGCAACTAAAGAAAATTAGATAAAAACATCAATACTTCTGAATTTTGGTATAAAATGCCTTTAATAAAGTTAATAGTTAACGAAATATTAAATAAAATAAATATATCAGCAGGATAGTTAGAAGGATTTGACAAAATAACAGAATAATAGTTTTATATTACAAACATTTTATGTTTTGTATTAAATTAAAGTCATAATCAAAATATTTTATTTACAAACCAAATTAAGAAATAGTTAAGCTAAATAACATTAAACTTTTTGTCAAAGTAAGTCATTTGTCAATACATTCCATAAAAGAACGTCTCATATTAAATAGCATCATTGGTTCTAAAGAAACTGTTGCAGTATTTATTATAAGTATTATAAGTATAATAATAAGTATTCTTTTGGGATTTTTATGCATTAAGTAATTATATCAATATCTCAACACATGACCAAGGAATATGACTACCACGAACAATCCAACGTTCAAGAAAGTTGTATTTAAGTATCTTCTCACTGCCCTCTCTCTATAATGTGGTGGTGTACCATCTTGCATAAACCACATATTTCGCCTTAAGTTTGATGACAATTCTTCCAATAAATCAATAAAATCATTTTATAAAAAATGTAAATAAATCTCACCGTTCAAATTACAAGGTAATTCGCATGTCCGTAAAAAATAATTACCAGTGGTTCCAAATCATACGTTTATTTAAAATTCAATTCAAATTGAAACGTCAATAAACGTACTTTAACCTTTAATTGTGTCTTATTCCCATAAGTATTTATTTTCCCAAATAGTAATTAATTTAAAATGCCACAATAAAATAGCTTCAGAACAATTGTCACTTCTTTTCTGATGTATGTGCCGCCCAGAACAAGAACCATACAATAGTTAGACTTTTTTCTGCATTAGTTTCAACCAATAGATTCAAAAAAGATTGAACAATATTATCCCACACGGGGACATTCATTTCTACCGTGTGATCGGGATTTTTTCGTTCTTAAAAGGAAAATTAAAAAATCAGACAGGATTTACACGTTAAAAAGTATGTAGAGCTTATCATAACATCTAACAAGAGTTTAAACCGATTTACTGTAGTTTTGCCAAATTCTGACAACATATTGAACTTTAAAGGACAGTGGCCTACATATTTTAAAAAGACGATGCTCTCCACTGAATCTTTGGGCAGAAATATTCCAAGAGATCAAAAAATTGCTTTTAAAATATCCAACTTTCGACACTTTATTCATTCGAGTGATTACGATGGAATTGTTATTACAATAGAGTACATAGATGGCTTGATAGATCATTGTAAGGATGTTATTAGTTTCCCTACAAGAAAAGCATACACCAAAGGAAATATTCCTATTAATATCAAAAAGATGCAAGACTTTAGAAAACTGGAAAAGTATCTACCAGATAATGAAGAAGTCAAGGACTTTTACGGAGAAATTTTTAATTTATAACTTTAATTTTTAATTTATTATTTTTAATTTATACCAACATGCGAGGGAGATTCAAATGAAATAATCCAACCAGATGAGTGATAACTACTGATATATTATTCTGTATGCCCATATTTTTGAATAAAAAATGTTTTCTTATTTTGACATCCTTGAAAAATGTGTATATTTCAAAAACCCAAAAATCCACAAAAGTAAAAAAGAAAAAAAAACATATAAAGCTAAAATTCACCACTTTTTTATGCAAACTGATTAAAACACATTAATCTCATGATTTTATTACAAAAGCACAACAGGTTTTTAAAAATATTTCATGAAATAAGGTTTTTTTTAATTTCTCAACATTTTATAAAAATGGAATTATGGGTTTTCTGAAATATGTAATTCAAATGCATTAAAGACTAAAAGAAAAAGGTGTAAACCAAATATTTAGAAACAAAATACAAATAAAAACTGAGGCACCTTAATGACAATTTAAAGAAAATTTATGTTTTTATAAATCTAAAAAGAAATGCACAACAGACGCTACATACATACATTAATCTAGAAAAAAATATACATATTAATCCTACCTGCAAGAGACAAAATTCCAAAAACAAACACATCAATGATCACTGGCTTTATCACCAACATGATTTGGCGAGCGCATTTAGTACTAAGAGCTTTAATTATTTAATTCCACGGAGATGCGTTTCTGGATTCAATTCTCGCACAATCTGCGGTAATGTGATGCGCGTTGACTTTAATCTTAAGATGTCACCCGGGATGTGTAAAGGACGAAATCGTGACGGGCAAACGTTATTTAAGAACGGAACCGTTATTTTTGTTACTCTAATTCATTTAAAAAAACTGTTTATTTAATTGTTATTATTATTATTTAGATTTAGCCATACGGCTCACACTCCCTCTAAGGGGAAAATTCACTCATCCCAGATACCTACGGTATCAAAAGGATTGAGCTCTGGTGGACTCTTTCCATGTTATCGAGTCCGAGGTGACTTGGTATGTTGGAGTATCTCCAAAAATTTTCGTACACATCTGGACCTCGCGAGGAGTACAGCTTTCTGTATGGCCTTATAAAGATGTTCATTTAGACCCAGCCTGTTTCATGTTCTCTAGGAGGTTTTTAGCATAACACCAGTAGTAGATAGAATAATAGGTACTGTCTGGGTACTTTTCATTCTCCATTGTCTCCTGATTTGTATTTCTAGATATCTGTACTTGGTGATCTTTTCGTTGTATTTAACACGTATATTATTGGTGTTGGGTGTCGCCACATCAATAAGTGTTAGTATCCTGTTAGATATCCCTGATCCTGAGTGGTAAGTAGAAAACCCTCAGTCTGGGGAAACATCTTTCCTAATGTTAACCAAATGTTGACGCTGTATTGTGGACATATTCTTGGCTGATGTTATTGAAATGTCGCCCATGCAGAGGTTTACTCATCCAGGTGCGCATTTTTTCCAGGTGGTTTATGCGCATTTCTTGTTCCCTTAGTTTAAGCGGCGTCGTATCATCTACTGCGCAAATTCCTCGATGTAAATTAGAGATCTCAGCCTGTACCTGAAAATAAGTTCTTAAATTAGCAATTTGTTTATCCAATTGCTCACCTATATCCATAAGTCCTATGTCCCCTTATTACGTTGTGATACGTGGTAATGATAGGTGGTTTCGAGTGGAAGCCGTTGATTTTAAATCATCCATATACAACAGACGATTAAGCCACAACAGTGTTGTTATTTTTAATTCTAAATCCTGAATCAGTGGAGTTCAGCAGTTGAGATAGTGGGTTTATCGCTAGGCAGAACCAAATTGGACTTAACCAATCCCCATGGAAAAGGCCCCGGTTAATAGGGATATCTTCCAAATAGCGTTGTTGTTATGAGTAGCTGGCGTCGACAGTTGGTTTCCCTAAAACTCATGAATTTCTTCTTGGCTTGGGTAGGATTTATTTGCATTTTCTACAGTGGAATTAAGTTTCCTATTGAAAGTCTTCTCTGCTAGCCCAAAAAGTATATTGTCGCATTTCCGGTTGTTACTAACTTTGTATCTCCTCAGGCTGCCTGAGTAAACAGATAGTTTTTGTTTTAATATGTCCAGGCATTGTTGAGGTGTGTTGTTTTCTGGATCATGCCGTGAGTGTCTTAGAGTGTTAAACAATATTTCTTCAGCTCTTTGAATGATTTTTCTACTTCTTACTTCCCTTATGTATTCTGTTATTTGTCCAATGTCCCTACGCAGTAATTCAATCTTCCTCAGCAGTCGTTTTTCCCAGGGTGCTATTCTATTACCAGTCCTTCAGATGTTGGTACCCTGTCGTGTTCTGATCTTAAAGCCCACAACATTAGCAATTGCTGTTGCTGCACAGTAAATCAGCATATGCAAATATTCCAATTTGTAGGCTTCCTCATTCTACTGTGGGTAGAACTTCGGTATTCACAATTTGTAAGAGAGCTTCTAGTTTCTTAGAAGAGTTTATTTTTGGTAGCGGAGGTCTGCTAAGTGGGTTTGTGCCACTAAACTCTTGTACGGCGTGTGCCATCTCGTTTACCAGAATATCGTGTAACTCGTTATTGTCCTGCTGTGTATTATTAGGTTGAGTTTCTTATATGAGAAGCTCAGGAATCTGCTCGTTAGGGATTTCTTTAGGAACTTGGTCTGCAACTTGCTCTTGGTTATGGTTCTCCCGTTTAATTTTGCTTCTGATAATGTCGCATCTAGTCTCTGGGATAAGATTGTTTCTTAAAATTACCCGGTATTGGTCTGCTACTCTTTGTTCAGATACTTGGAATTCTGGGTACTCCCTGCAAAATTCGGCATACAGCTGTTGTCGATAGCCGATCGTTTCTTGCAAAATATTTTCGTTCCGCTTGAGTGAGCCCCGGTTGATGTTCTAGCGCAGCACCTTCAGCGAGTGGAGCTCTTGTTGTTGTTTGGCTCATTTGTGGTTCTTCTTGTTGTTGGGTTGTAGCTGATTGTATGATCGGGGCCCGCCTCATCAACACCCTGCCACCGACGTCCCGCATGCTGTCACGTCCAGCGTCGGCTCTAGACGTGCCCTGGCGATCTCCAGGCAGCGACCCTAAACATAAATTATTAAACTCCATTTTCATGGGTGTGCATTTTATACCTACTGCCAGGTGTCAGTTTTTGTTCCACAACAGGTATCCCTGCTACCCTCTGGGTATCGGTTCTAAGAATACACAGAGAGCATCCCCCGCAGGGGGCCGCGCATGACAGAAGAACTGACAAAAACTCACCATTATTACCACTAAAAATAGTGCAGTAAAGTTTTCATCTCTGGTCCCAACGGTTGTTGCATTGGATGAAAACATCAAAAGAGATTATTTACAAACCCAGACATGGCTTGGAAATAAAGACATTCGTTTAGTTGCCTGGGAATGGTGCAAAATTAAAGAGTCTTTGTTTCCAACTAAAAATCCCAATCCACCTGCTGCAGGATAATTGTTAAAAATGATTTTTTGCAATTTTACTTAAATAAAAAATAAATGAACTTTTCATATATTTTAATATTTATTTTAATACGTTTTCCTCTTAACTAACCAGTACATTATTTACCGGGTAGGAAAAGCTTAACATTCCTGGACGACTGTGAAGATTGCTAAGTCGAGGCGCAAGCCGAGACTTAGCAACACAGAGTCCAGGAATGTGGCTTTTCCTACGAGGTAAACATACTATTTTTCCGCAAATCGTTTAAAATTCGACAGATATTGATTGATTTAAAAAAAAACGCGATAATTTTATTCCCAAATAAATGGTGCTTTGAAATTCCTAATAAAATTACTTGGGTTACTATGGAAACGTATTGAGATTGAATTGTCAAACTTGACGCTTATAAATTTAATTTATGTAGAACACTAACAACTGTACGGAAATATCATTTCCTTACAGTAAGGAACAAAATATCAAAATACAGAGAGGAGTCCGCCAGGGTTGCGTGCTGTCCCCACTACTTTTCAATGTCTACAGTGAAGCGGTATTTCAAGAAGCGCTCTCAGACTCAATAGAAGGTATATCTATCAATGGAGAAGTTTTGAATAACTTACGTTTTGCAGACGATACAGTAATAATTACGGATAACAACAATGATTTACAGAACGTAATGCAACGCCTTAATGAACGCTGTCATGAGTACGGACTGAAGATAAATTTAAAGAAAACTAAATGCATGATCATGACTAAATCTGCACATGCAAATATCCAATTGACTATTGAAGATACTGCAATTGAGAGTGTTAATAACTATAAATACTTAGGAACATGGATAACATCAGATGTAGACCAAACCAAAGAAATTAAGACACGTATTGAAATAGCACGTACATCATTTATTAAACTTAAAAAGTTTCTTTGTTGTCGGGATATAAGGTTAGAACTACGCCTGAGAATGCTTCGATGTTACGTGTTCTCTACTCTTCTTTATGGTCTGGAAGCTTGGACACTAAAACAAGTTCATCTGAATAAGTTGGCCGCCTTTGAATTTTGGTGTTACAGAAGAATCCTACGAATATCATGGACTCAAAGAATGTCAAACATGGAAGTAACTAGAAGGATAGGAAATGAGGCGGAAATAATATTAACTATTAAAAGACGAAAACTTGAGTACTTGGGACATGTGATGAGAGGGCAAAAATACGCATTATTACAACTTATTATGCAGGGCAAAATCCGAGGAAAGCGAAATGTGGGAAGACGAAGAATATCCTGGCTTAAGAACTTGAGGGAATGGTTTGAATGCAGTAGTGCAGAACTTTTTAGAGCGGCAGTCAACAGAGTCCGCATAGCCATGATGATTTCCAACCTTCGATAGAAGATGGAACTTAAAGAAGAAGACAGTAAGGAAATGACATTTCCTTACAGTAAGGAAGTCCTGAGTTTTTCTTCAAGAAATTTTGACAGGAATGTCAAAATTTCCTGGCGATTTGCGGAAAATTAAATTTTTATGAGTCACATAAGCACTGAAAAAATTATTCAGGAAATGTGGAAAGAAAAATATTAATAAAGTTTGGAATATATTAATAAAGTTTTATCACAACCAATAAAAAAGTTTCTAAATGATTAAAGCTAATAAAAAAACATTTTCCATTATTTTTATGACAAGGGGTAGTTTTTAAGGGTGCAAAATTACGCAATAGATAAATAAATACTT
The DNA here is from genome assembly GCA_918026665.1 of Diabrotica balteata. Lineage (NCBI taxonomy): Eukaryota > Metazoa > Arthropoda > Insecta > Coleoptera > Chrysomelidae > Diabrotica > Diabrotica balteata. The sequence goes on along the minus strand of OU898284.1, from coordinate 14,754,189 downwards.
TAATACTCAGTAAATGAGATTTCAATTCAGTAATGTATTATTCAAATAATTAAAGTTTCTTGAAATTAATTTTTTCAATGATTCTGCTTTAAGGGGTGGTTTTTAAGGGTTGAAATTTCACAGTCAATCAAAAATTATATCATAAACATTAAAGAAACTATTTGGGTAATATTAATATGCGATTTGATATTTCAGAAATATAAAAAATGATTTTTTCATGATTTTCGATTTAAGGGATAGTTGCTAAAAGGGTTGAAAAATTAATTAAAATCATAAATTATGCTTATAAATAATGCAAAATGTTTATTTTATTTAATTAATCGAGATTACTTATGCCAGAACGCATATTTTACCATTTTTAACAAAAGGAGTGGATTTTACCCCTAAAATACAAAAAGCGCAAGTTGAAATACGTCACTTTTGATGTTGAGGGTAAAATGTACTTAATCCCAAATTAATAGTTGATTTTTACCTATTAATCGAATACAATTTGTGAATTGTTTGGGTAATTATTAGTGTCCTAAGTACCTTACATAATTTCGATATTTTGTAAAATTAATTTGAGTTGCATGAAATCACAAATATAAAATTTATTTCAATATTTCAAGACCTAAACTTAGTTTAATGAGCAATATTATTAATGACCTCACACGATAATTACCTTAACAACCCTTGTAATGTAGAACCCCACAATCCGGTCCTGATGGTAGAGAGGAAATTGATTGGCCAGATTTTCTATTACAACATGATTGATTATAAACTGATAATAGTGTACCAGCAAGCGCAAGCGCTAATAAATACATCCAATATATCCGACTGCAATTGCAAGTTACGTTGCCATATTTCCTTTACATTAAATAAAGTAAGGATTTTCTGTTACGACATTAATAATTAATTATAAATTAACATTTTTATATCAAACTACTAACTATTCATAACATAATTAAGAAAAACGTATAACTATTATTTACGTTTATCCTTATCAGAAAGTGAACTAAAGGATATAAAATGGGATATCCTTGGTATATGCGAGACCAGAAGAAAAAGTGATGAGTATATAATACTAAAAAATGGCACACATTTTATGCATAAAGGTGGCGAATACACGGGAGTGGGATTCTTGGTAAAACAAAGCCTCACACAGTGTATCGAAGAATTCAAGCCCATATCAGACAGAGTAGCATATCTCATCATCAGGATTAATAAAAGAACCACTCTGAAAGTGATCCAAGTGTACGCTCCGACCAAAAGCCACGACGATGAAGAAGTAGAAATATTTTATGATGAAATAAGAACAGCTATAGAAACAAATAAAGCAAATTACGAAATACTATTAGGAGATTTTAATGCTAAATTGGGCAAAAAAGAGGAAGATTATGAACATTTAATTGGTAACTATGGCTACGGGAAAAGAAACGATAGAGGAGAAATGCTTCTCAATTTCATGAATGAACATAACATGTACTCAATGAACTCCTTTTTCAATAAAAAACCAAACAGAAAATGGACATGGATGAGCCCCGATAAAAAGACAAAGAATGAAATAGATTATATCTTAACGAAGAATAGAAACCTAGTAGAAGACGTATCAGTATTAAATCAGTTTGACCTAGGAAGCGATCATAGACTAATAAGAACAAAACTAATAATTAACAAAAAACTAGAAAGAAAAAGAATACATGAAAAAAGATACAAATGGACATCTGAAGAAATCAAAAATAGTGAATTTAATAAAAAGATAGCGCATGCATTAAATCAAGTTAGCATGCAGCAGATAAACTCCAATGATATTGATGATTTGAATAACCTTATTACCGAAACAGTGAATAAAAGCCTTCTGCAACTGAAAAAACCAAAAACAACATACAATGAATTAGACAAAGAAATATTACAACAAATAAAAAGAAGGAAGATCTTAAATAAATCTAACAAAAGGGGAACCGACGAATATAGAGAACTTAATAGGCAGATTAGAAAAGGAATCAGACAACAAAAAAGAAAAGAAAACGAAAAATTAATAACAACAGCTATTGAAAAAAATAAGAGTATGAAATGCCTCAGACCGACACTAGGACGACGTCAGATGATATCATTAATGGGAAAAGACGAAAATGAAATCACAACTAGAGAAAACATACTGACACGAATAGAAGAATTTTACACAGAACTTTACAGAACACATCAACAAGATGATGAGATGAGACCAGCACGGAAATTAATAAAAAATGTTGGATCAGAAATAATGCCAAAAGTAACAATTTCAGAGGTAACTACAGCATTGGAAAACATGAAGAGAAATAAAGCTGCAGGAGAAGATAGTATTACCACAGATATGATATTAGAAGGAGGTATGGAACTAATTGCAATTGTAGCTAAGCTTGTGGACAGTTGTTTACATCAGGGCAAAGTCCCTAAGAGCTGGAACAACTCTAAAGTAATATTATTGCACAAGAAAGGTGATAGTCAAAAATTGGAAAACTACAGACCCATCAGCCTACTGTCACACCTGTTTAAAATACTCACCAAAGTCATAACTACTCGACTAACAAGGAAATTCAGTGCTGATCAGGCGATCAGCACGGACGGCAACGCACCGCAGACAGAGCTCTTCCTACGGTCCGTGACAGTCTGTGTAGGTCCGTGACAGTAGTGTTTAATTATATCATAAAAAGGCCACTCAGGCTTGTAAACATCATCAGCCCCACTACCAGTTCCCATCGATTCTCTAACTTTTGTTTTTTGCCTTCTGTATGTCGACATTAAATTATCTCTCTTCTTTTTTAATTCTTTAATCGAAATAGTAATATTCTTCAATTGATTTTTTTATTCGGTTCCATGCATCGTATGCATCGTTCCGGTTCTTATGTTCTGGCGCCGTGGAATTCCATAAACTTCGTTCATCTTGATACAAATTTAAAAAATTAAAAACAACTTCGTTTGTCCGTTCCATTTTTCAGCAAAAAACTGCAAAACAACTTTGACAACACTACAGACAACTACTCGTGTCAGCGAATGAAAAACTTCTGACTTGCACTTGTCGTCTGTTAAAACACAGACGCGCTAGGATCGCGTCGCACGAGCATGTACCGCACCTTTGATGTTACCGACTCTAGATGGATAGGACGCACCAGCACGGACCAGCACGGACGAGACCCTTCCCACGGTGCGTGGTGCGTGCTGGTCCGCTTACGTCCGCAATATCGCCGACCGTGGGAAGCCGCTATATATAAGCCGAGACGTATGGTAAGCCTATGTATTATTTTCTATACAGGATATCTCTCACCAAAAACACGGCTAGTTCTGGATACTATTCTGTTACACTCACCGTAAATTAGAATTAAATTTAAAAAATCATCATTTGTATATCCTAAATAAGTAATTATTATTTTGTCAAGAAAATTAGGCAAATTATTATTATAACTGTCACCCAATCGCATACAACAAGGTTACTATTAATCATTAACAATAACTAATATTTTTGAAGAATATTCCATAGGCTACTTGATAAATAAATTTTTGTGACAAAAATGTATAAAGTTAATTTATTTAAAAACTGCGAGAGATAGGTATAGGGAATACTAATACAGATCGATATTGAAAAACATATTTTTTTATATAATTGATGGATTCGACCGTAACTTGATGGAAATTCATTTTATGTAACAATAAAACACTGAAAACTTTGTTTTCAAACTTCCACAAAATTTATTTTAACTTATCACTACAGCTGTTTCGGCTGATTGCCTTTCTCAAGTGATCTATTTTTGGCATGCGTTTACATTTTATAGTCTCTAATGAAATAGGTTGAGGAGGGGAGAACTGTTTGTCTCAAGTTGGTCATTCAGAATTATATCTGTGTTTTTTTAATTTGTTGATTTCCATAGATTCTAACAAGGATAGCTTAAGGCCTTTATTTTGAATGTGAAGAATTTTAAATTCGTCATTAAAAGAATGATTGTGATCTAGAAGGTGAAGTGCGTATGTAGAATCTGTTTTTCTATTATTGAAAGCCCTTTTATGTTCTGCTATTCGTTTATTAAAGTTTCTACCAGTTTGACCGATGTAAGTTTTTGGGCAGTCGCCACATTTAAGTTTGTACACACTACTGTGTAAGTGTTTTTTATTTTGGCTCTTGTTGTTTTTGATATATTTGCCTAGGTTGTTATTTGTTCGAAAAGCTGGTGTTATTCCTTTCTTTTTTATGTGTTTGGCTATTTTAGTTGATATTTTGCCTGTATATGTAATCGAGCAGAAGGTACTGGGCTTTTTCTCTGGTGGTGGAAATACTAATACTAACAAATTAAGCTAGCAGAAAATACTGAAGAGAACAGAAATACCTCAATATCATGAACCCACAGCCTCCTAAATTATACTCTTTATAAGAGTATAATATCAACTAAAATAGCCAAACACATAAAAAAGAAAGGAATAACACCAGCTTTTCAAACAAATAAAAACCTAGGCAAATATATCAAAAACAATAAAAGCCAAAATAAAAAACACTTACACAGTGTTATGTACAAATTTAAATGTGGCGATTGCCCAAAAACTTACATCGGCCAAACTGGTAGAAACTTTAATAAACAAATAGCAGAACATAAAAGGGCTTTCAATAATAGAAAAACAGATTCTACATACGCACTTCACCTTCTAGATCACAATCATTCTTTTAATGACGAATTTAAAATTCTTCACATTCAAAATAAAGGCCTTAAGCTATCCTTGTTAGAATCTATGGAAATCAACAAATTAAAAAACACAGATTTAATTCTGAATGACCAACTTGAGACAAACAGTTCTCCCCTCCTCAACCTATTTCATTAGAGACTATAAAGTGTAAACGCATGCCAAAAATAGATCACTTGAGAAAGGCAATCAGCCGAAACAGCTGTAGTGATAAAGTTTAAAATAAATTTTGTGGAAGTTTGAAAACAAAGTTTTCAGTGTTTTATTGTTACATATTTTTTTTTAATATTGAATCACGTGCAAGTTCGGAACAGCGACACCTGGTGTCGTAAATCAGCAAAATTTACTGCGCTTTCATGTTAGATCGAGGTTACCGGATAACTGTCAAGGACGTAGCCCCAAAAAAGAATAAGAAGAAAAAGTAAGATTGAGGTTATGTCGGTATGTTATTAAAAGGTAAACGTTGTATGTAGTGTAAATACAAATAAATATATTATTAAATTACAGCATTACTGTTAATATGGATGCAATAATAAAAACTGGATTTGAGAAAGTAAATCACCAAATAACTTTTCAACCAAGCACTGAGTCAAAGGGAAAAGCTTTAGTAGTGGCAAATGTCAAAAAAGAATGGAAGAATTATGTGGAAGAATTAAGAAAAATAAATTACCATAAATAATGCTAATGCATAAATGCATAAATTAGCAGGTTAAGCCCATGATATCATCATATTGGTTTGAACAATTAATTATTTCCCTGTAAACTTTTGGACAGCGAATATATCTTAATGCATCTTCAGAAAAACTTGAACTTGATGCATTTTTGTAAACTTCAAAAAAATAAAATTTAAACATTAAACTTGATTTTTGGGTTAAAATGAACTCTAAGTGAGTGTTATGAAACTAAAATTTACACTTAAAAGTGAACTTTTATTTATTATTTATTTCAAACTGACTTTAAAATCGGGCGCAAGAATAATGCATAATTTAGGTTATGTTACTTATGCTTTTTTATGATATAAATCCACTTTTCTCTTTGTAGTAGCTTTGTGCTTCGAAGTTGGAAACGAATAAAACTTAAATTGACAATTTTTTGTTGTATTTTTACAATTTATAACACAGCATTTCCTAAATCCCATTTTCTTCAGTGACAGAAGGTGTAAGTAAACAAACGAATATGAAATATGACAATTGACAATATGAATTTATGAAACTATGAAATGTGCAGTAAAAAATGCAAGATTTCTCCGCTACTCGCGCACGATCGTTTCTCGTATAACCTCCAAGTACTTGCACGTCGCCAATAGGTATAGGGAAGTATTAACAAAAAATCTTCAGAATAACATGAATATTTCTAAAATTAAAAAATATACAGGGTGTCTCATTAAAAAAGCAAGTCATATAGTCATAACAAATTTCTGGTATAACCGGAAGTAGCAAATAGATGGAAATATTTTCATTAAATAGGTCACTCTTCAAAACCCCTTCATTCCAATTTTTATAATACAGTTACCTTTGGTTTTTGAGATATTTGTAATTGGCCGTTTATCTGCCGCACCCTGTATATATATATATGTAGTATTTTAATGAAAATGAACGTTCATAATAAAACATCAGAGTTTTTATTTCATAAAAATTTGGCCAATAACCACCGAGTAAAGTCAAAATGAAAAAAGTGGACCATCTAACCCGGAATTACCCCATAACAGTTATTTTCCATACGTATTAAATGTATTAAACAAATACAGCTCATACTTTGCATCTATAACAACATTCTGTATTATATAATAACTATCTATTTTTGTCATAAATCCAGCTGTTATTTAAATATTTTTATTATTAGGCTACAACAACCTGTTCTCCAAGAATTTCCCTCCCGACATCGGCAACGCTGGGCACACTTTGGAACGGTGGCAGCTCGAGAACTTGAACTCTAGCTATCGTGGGTTGCCTCCGACCACACATATCGCGAATCCGCACCGTTCGCTCGTTTTCTTGACGAATTTCCTCAAAAGAAAAACCGACGCGTCGCTTGTAGGAAGACCGCAAAAATTCGTTACCATGCACCGGAATTGTTAGTATGATGAAGTTTGTGGTGTCCAAATGTGCGACCAAATATACAAAGTGTTTCCTTAAAAACAGCCAATATGGGTCAGATTGTTTTGATAGGGTTCATGTGTTGGAAACATAAATTAAAGTTGATACTATGTCTGCTATGAAAAAAGGATCGTCCAAACGATTCGAGTGAGTACAGATTTTTTTAGCGTTATAAAATAAACAAAGGAAGCTGTCCCATCTAGATCATGGTACCTTGTTTGAAGTCAATTTTATAAATATTTTACAGAACTTAAAACTTTTTATAGCTCAAAACCTACAATTATTAACAAAAAATTGCATTGTAAACTAAATTACATATATCTGAAATTTCTAGGTTTTTAAATTTAAATGTTAACCTCTTTTAGTAATAATAGAATATTATTATGTATCTTATTTAATTTGTAATAACATAAAAATATTGATAAATTAACAGTTGAACGTGGTAAATGTTTCAAAGTCTACTTCCAAATCATCTACAAATATTGTTTTGCTTATTTTTCAAAATAGTTTTTGACAGAGTAAATCACTTATTTATATTTGTGTGTGTTTAAATAATTTCAAAAATAAGTCGTAATATTCAAAAGTCAAAACATATAAAATAGTCCAAAGCTAGTGTTAATTTTTTTTGCCTTGTATTACGAAAAGATAGTACAGAATATAGAAAAAGGACAAGAAGTAACATCCCCTAAATATAACCTAGAAAGCTTAAAAGAAGATTCAACGAAATTTTTTTACAAATTACGACTGGCCACAAAACTACAAAATGTGGATCGAGAAAATATATCAGCGGAAGAATTATACCAGCAACTTAAAAAATGCATTCATGAGGCTGCAAGTGAAGCTTTGGGTTATAAAGACAAACATAAAACAAAAAATCAAGAATGGTGGTCGGAGAATATGCAAACGTTAGTCAACAAGAAGAAAACTGCTTATCAGAAATGGATGTCAACGAGAAATAAGGAAGATTACAAGATATATCAAAAATTAAATCGAGATGTAAAAAGAGAAGTAGTGAAAAGTAAAAATGAGATGTGGGATCGAAGATGTGCAGAGGTGGATAGGTATATGGGTGGAACAAGAGTTGGGCAAGCTTGGAAGGTGATAAAGTCTCTCCGGAGAGAAGGAAAGGAAAAATTTAACTTACAGTTAATAGATCTGAAACAGTGGAAACACCATTATGAGGTCTTACTGACAGAGGATAGATGTAAATTCCAAGAGATCGAAATGGAAGAAATATCCGAATACACACAAATAATTGAGATAACAACCGGAGAGTTAAACGATGCCCTCAAAAGATCGAAAAATGGTAAAGCAGCAGGACCTGGAGACATTCCAATTGAGTTGGTAAAGTATGGACCAAAAATATTACATGAGATGTTGGTTCAACTATTTAACAAATGCTTAAAAGGACAAAATATCCCTGATGATTGGAATATTGGATACATCAGCTCAATATTCAAGAAAGGGGATAAACGCAAATGCTCTAATTATAGGGGAATAACTGTTACCAGCTCAGTGGGGAGGTTGTACGGTCGAATAATAAAAGAAAGAATAGAATCAGAATACGAAAGACATAGAAGAACAAAATGGATTTCGTGCAGGAAGATCGTGCACTGATGGTATATTCGTTCTGCAGCAGGTAATCGAAAAACGGAAGGCAAGGAATCTATCTACCCACCTACTGTTTGTAGATTTAGAGAAGGCATATGATACGGTACCTTTGAAAAAACTGTTTCAAACATTGACGAAAGTAGGTCTCAGTAGAGAGTATGTGAATGCTATTGCAAATATATACAAAAATGCAAGAAGTGTCGTTAAAGAAGGAACCTTATTTAAAATATATATTTAATCATCGCTAGAGCAGTGGAGGAAACAAGTATCCGGAATGGGAATAGACAAAGGCGATGGTAAATGTCTAACAACTTTATTTTTAGCAGATGATTAGGTAGTCAAAGCGAATGCTGAGGAAAACATGGACTACATGTTTAGAAAACTAAAGAAAGAATATGAAAAGTGGGGCCTCAATATGAATGTGTCAAAGGCAGAGTATCTTAAAATAGGAGATGACGAAGAAGATCCAGAGTTAGAAATTTCAAACACAAAAACATGCAATGAATATAAATATCTCGGATCTATAATATCTAAGGAAGGCACTACCAAAAGAGACATCATGACATCAAAACAGGACGCAGCAGGGAAAAAAGCGGTTAACATTCTGAACTCTCTACTATGGTCTAAAGATATTAGAGAAGAAACAAAACTGACAATCTGTCGAACCTTGGTAGAGCCTATTATCAAAAGACTGATATTTTTTGTACACACTTATGACAAGTCGAAAGAAAATGCAAAAAAGTATTTTTGAAGTGTGTATATTTTAGGCAATTCCTAGCTGAGCGCTTTCGGCTTTACAAAGCCATCATCAGAGCTATGCTACAATAAAATGTTCTAATAAGTACTAATTGGTAAAGATTGTAATTTTTAACTTACGTCAATTTTTAAATACCACTACAAAGGAGAGATCTCATTTCCTTAAGTTTCACAATTATGATTTTGTAGGAGTTGGAATTTTTAAAACATATAAAAAACATATAAAAGGTCGACACTGGACGTCACAAACACGTTAAAAAATTGAAAAATTTTTTTGTCATGGTACGGGTTTAAGACCCGACCATCTATTGATGTGAGGATGTAGACTGAATAGAACTAGTGAAATCAAATGTCGGTCCTTTTAAACGATTTTTCAAAAGTGACAGGTGACAAATGTCATATATAGGAAATAGAGATTGTTTTTTAAATTCTTACAAAATTATTTAGTAGTTTGGAATTACTACTAGTCATCAAAGACTTTCTAAAAATTAAGTTTTTAAAATTAAATTTTATGTGTTCATCACATCATACAGAATGACATTAATTTGTAAATTCACTCAAGTCATTGCTCAAGGTCAATGTATGTTCAATCTGACAGCTATCCTTAAGGAACAAGGGCTCAAATTGTTCAACAACACTATAAAGAAGAAACCTGGTATTAATGTTATGTTATCTGATACTTAAGTGTATTAAGAATTGTATGTCTTGATGGAAAATTGTAAGAACTTTGCATAAAAAATTTTTTTAAGAATGTATTTTCATGTTTCAATTAAGAACAACTGTCAAATGAATTACAAAATGTTGTAAATTTTAATAAAGTTTAAAATTTGTTTAAAAAATAAAAGTATGAAAAATATATAACAAGATTGCATGAGGTCACCCTTCTTCCTCTAAAGTCTCCCATAATAATTTAAAAAGAGGTTTATAGTTGCAATTGAGGTTGATTTGTGTGTTTAAGCAACAATCAGGGTTTATTTTCATTTCTTTGGATATCTCTAGATCTTCCAAGAGATTCATGAGTCTAAAGTTTTTATTAGGAATGTTGTGTAAAATTTTACTGTTTTCAGAAGGAGAAAAAGAATGATTATTAAATTTAATGTGATATCCAAAGTTTGATTTTTCTGGGTTATTGAGGTGTTCTTTGATTCTTTGATTCAGAGTTCTCATTGTTCTACCTACATAAGTCATATTACAATCACCACAGGAAAGCTTGTAAATACCACTTCTGTTTAGTTTGTCAACTTTGTCTTTGGTCTTGCTGAAGATGGACTTGATGTTATATTTGGTTTTAAAGGAGATGTTTAAGTCATTAATTTTATTAACAAGTACTCTTGAAATTTTTTCTGAAATTGGTCCTAAGTAAGTTAAGGATCTATATATGGAAGTAGTGTTGGATTTGTTATCAACATTAAAAGCTTGGTTTAGTCTCTTTTTGAGTATAGATTTTCTAATGACTTTATCAACAGTAGTAGAAGGAAAACCATTGTTGTTTGCTATCTGTTTAATGATGGAGATTTCTTTATTGTAATTTTCTTGAGACATAGGGACATATGTCCACAGACTTCTTAATATCCCTATGTCTCAAGAAAATTACAATAAAGAAATCTCCATCATTAAACAGATAGCAAACAACAATGGTTTTCCTTCTACTACTGTTGATAAAGTCATTAGAAAATCTATACTCAAAAAGAGACTAAACCAAGCTTTTAATGTTGATAACAAATCCAACACTACTTCCATATATAGATCCTTAACTTACTTAGGACCAATTTCAGAAAAAATTTCAAGAGTACTTGTTAATAAAATTAATGACTTAAACATCTCCTTTAAAACCAAATATAACATCAAGTCCATCTTCAGCAAGACCAAAGACAAAGTTGACAAACTAAACAGAAGTGGTATTTACAAGCTTTCCTGTGGTGATTGTAATATGACTTATGTAGGTAGAACAATGAGAACTCTGAATCAAAGAATCAAAGAACACCTCAATAACCCAGAAAAATCAAACTTTGGATATCACATTAAATTTAATAATCATTCTTTTTCTCCTTCTGAAAACAGTAAAATTTTACACAACATTCCTAATAAAAACTTTAGACTCATGAATCTCTTGGAAGATCTAGAGATATCCAAAGAAATGAAAATAAACCCTGATTGTTGCTTAAACACACAAATCAACCTCAATTGCAACTATAAACCTCTTTTTAAATTATTATGGGAGACTTTAGAGGAAGAAGGGTGACCTCATGCAATCTTGTTATATATTTTTCATACTTTTATTTTTTAAACAAATTTTAAACTTTATTAAAATTTACAACATTTTGTAATTCATTTGACAGTTGTTCTTAATTGAAACATGAAAATACATTCTTAAAAAAATTTTTTATGCAAAGTTCTTACAATTTTCCATCAAGACATACAATTCTTAATACACTTAAGTATCAGATAACATAACATTAATACCAGGTTTCTTCTTTATAGTGTTGTTGAACAATTTGAGCCCTTGTTCCTTAAGGATAGCTGTCAGATTGAACATACATTGACCTTGAGCAATGACTTGAGTGAATTTACAAATTAATGTCATTCTGTATGATGTGATGAACACATAAAATTTAATTTTAAAAACTTAATTTTTAGAAAGTCTTTGATGACTAGTAGTAATTCCAAACTACTAAATAATTTTGTAAGAATTTAAAAAACAATCTCTATTTCCTATATATGACATTTGTCACCTGTCACTTTTGAAAAATCGTTTAAAAGGACCGACATTTGATTTCACTAGTTCTATTCAGTCTACATCCTCACATCAATAGATGGTCGGGTCTTAAACCCGTACCATGACAAAAAATTTTTCAATTTTTTAACGTGTTTGTGACGTCCAGTGTCGACCTTTTATATGTTTTTTATATGTTTTAAAAATTCCAACTCCTACAAAATCATAATTGTGAAACTTAAGGAAATGAGATCTCTCCTTTGTAGTGGTATTTAAAAATTGACGTAAGTTAAAAATTACAATCTTTACCAATTAGTACTTATTAGAACATTTTATTGTAGCATAGCTCTGATGATGGCTTTGTAAAGCCGAAAGCGCTCAGCTAGGAATTGCCTAAAATATACACACTTCAAAAATACTTTTTTGCATTTTCTTTCGACAGAGCCTATTATGACTTATAGGGCAAAAGTTTGGTAGATCACGAAAAAGTAGAAAAAGAATAGAAGTAATAGAAATGGATTTTCTAAGGAGAGCCTGTGGTGTATCCAAAAAAGATCATATCAGGAATGAAGATATTAGAAGAAGGACAAATACTGTATATTCCAGTGTAGACAGAATTGAAACGAGACTAATAGTGTGGTATGGTCATGTGAAGCGAATTAATGAAGATAGATGGCAAAAGAAAGTTCTGATAAAAATTCTGATAAAAAAATAGAGTTCTGATAAAAGTAAGGTCAATACCTCCTTTTTTTACGAAAAAATCGATGAAAACAACCCCCTGACCACCCCCACAATTAAAATCGATCTTCACCCTTCTGCAATTCTCTTTGTACATGTATTGTTAATACGTCCAAGAAGTTTGACCCATTTAAAATGCTTAGTTTTAGAAAAAGTACAGCATAAAGCGAGAAACGATTTACAATTTCATATTTTTTACCCTTCTTTTTTTAAATATCCCCGAAAATACTGAATATATGAAAAAAATAAAAATGTACTAAATTGTAGCTTTTTTAATGACTAAATTTTTCTTTATTTAGATTTGTTGTACAATGAATATTTGGCGAGATATAGCCGTTTAAAGCATCGATTTACGATCAAGCACCATCTTTTTCGAGCCCTTTAAACTCACCCTATTTAAAAACCAAGGGTTCCAAAAAGATTTAATTCACAGATCCTTGTAGCTCTTAAAAACCTCTACAAAACCGTTTTTGAAGAAACACTCTATCGTTAAAAATAAAGGAAATACGTTAAAAAAAGCAATTAATTTTTTTTCCGGAAAATTCCATTAGTATAGTACAGTACATTTCGGAGCATAATAATCTACAAAACCGGTATATTAGGTAGTGGGGCGTTATACATTCGAAATTTTAAGCGTTCTTATTTTGAAATCCCATACAACAGAATAAAACATCTGCTCATATGTCTATGGCTTGGCAATGAAAATATCAGAGCAACAGATTGGGGATGGTATTCCAAAGATGGTTTGTTATTACCCGTACGCATAAACAAACAACCTGCACCCGATGAACTTTTGTTGTTGTTATAAATGTAAATATTTTAACTATTATGTAAATGTATAAGAATATATGGTGCCTTTTTATGTTGATAAATTTTTTTGTATTTAATTCTACTTTTTTCAATTTATATCTATTAAATTAGTTTATAAAAACTGCAATGTTATAAAGGGTGATATTCAAATGTTGAAAAGTTGCAAAATTTTGGCAAAAAATTGTTTTCACCTATAGCACTCATAACAATTGATTTTTAAGAGTTGAAAATGTATGAAATTGTATTTTAAAGTATAAAAAAATCAATATTTAACTAATCCAAACCAAATTTCACTCATCTTAAGATTTGTAATGTTATTTTACAATTTTTGAAAATTAGGGGTAGTTTTCACCCCTAAGAACAATCAGGGTTCATCGGCATGACGTAAACTATAAAGCAGAGGGTGAGTTGAGCTTAATTCCAAATTTTTATCCAAATCGTTCCAAGGCGAAATCATTTTCTTTGCATTACTACTTTTTTTACATTAATCGCTAACAAGGGTCGCTTTTTAAGGGTTGAAATATGATGGAACTTTATTCAAAAGCACGAAACTATTATTATTTAATTAATTCAAACCAAATTTTACCCATATTCAGGTTTAATATGTTATTTTATAATTTTTGACAACTAGGGGTAGTTTTCACCCCTAAGAACAATCAGGGTTCGTCGACATGACATAAACTATAAAGCAGTGGTGAATTGAGCTTAATCCAAATTTTTATCCAAATCGATCCAAAGCGAAATCATTTTTTAGAATTAGTAATTTTTTTTACATTAATCTCTAACAAGGGTTGCTTTTTAAGGGTTGAAATATGATAGAACTCTATTCAAAAGTACAAAATAATCATTATTTAACTAATTCAAACCAAATCTTAGCCATATTCAGGTTTAATATGTTATTTTATCATTTTTGACAATTAGGGGTAGTTTTCACCCCTAAAACCCTTCAGCGCACTTCGGTTCGATATAGATTTTGATCCTTGGGCTATCACCTACCTTCTGTTAAAATTTCAACTCAATGCATGCAGGACGAAAAAATTGCGAAGTTTTAACTTTTTTCGAGCTTCATTTCCTGAACTATTATCGCTTCCTTTACGCAAACAACATTGTAACATTGTTGCGAGAAGATAGTTGAACGATATTTTATACAATGTCTATACCCAGGCATGGATTTATTTTTGTCCAAATTTTATATTGGTCCACTATTTCAAATGCAGTTCAAACACACATATATTAAATTGTATGATCCGTTTTAAATTCGTTCAATCTGTATAGGTACCTACATATAACAATTATCGCTATTGGATAGCGTGCCATGGTAATTTTAGTTGACAGATCTGTTTCCAAAATAAAAGTCTGTTTCTATGTGTATAATTATTTAGGTAATGGAAATCGAAACGTCAAAATAAACTTATTTATTGTTAACTGAAATTATTGTTAATTGCCATAAAGAATAGTAAATACCAGAGAAAGTTTGTGTCTACAAAAAATAACTTTTAATACATCTCAAAAATAGTATCAATAATGTAAAATTGGAAACTAAGCAGTTTCTAATCACACACATGTTTTCCTTTTTGGCGGTCAAAGTCAAGTTTTGAACTTTCTTTTAGATGAATATTATCGATGACAACAATATAAACAAATAATGCTAATTATAGAATGCACATTTAATAATAATAATTAACTTAAGTTGCAATGACATAATTGCAAGAAATAATAAACTATTTTACTAACAAACTTTTAAATTAAAGAAGGTAAGAAAAACAATAGGAATAAAATATGAATTGAACTTTATGCCAAACATTTAGAAAATAAAAACTAACAAGTTATGGCTTTAATATGCAATAAACCATTTGAAAGTGTTGTATGTATACGAAGTGTACACTAAAAGTTTTGAAAAATAATAGAACTAACACTTTCAGAAAAACTCAGTATCTGCCTGTAAAATCAACATTATTTTCGCACTTCCATTTGCAACAAATCCATCGTCGAAGTATTTATGCCAGTACGACAAAGCATTTGATCCTTATAGCTTGTTTTTGATTCTAGAAACACAAAGAAATCATATGGTACCAAGTCAGGATTTTTTGCAGAATGGCTTAAGAAGTCGATGTTTTTCGTCTTCAAATACTCGGATGTCATACGAGCAGTGAGAAAGCTAACATTGTCCTGATACAAGAGGACGCTATGATTCTGCTTATTTTGGAGTAAATGATCAATCACTATTGAGTATACCGGTGTTTCCCAAAGTGGGGGGTCGCCATAAGGTACTAGGGGGGTCGCCGAACATTTCCAAAATAAGACAAAAGCACCACTTTGTTAGATCATGTATTTTTATTTTAACAACGCCGTAAATAGAAATTAACAATTAATTATCAGACGAAATATAAAACTAAATATTAAAGTCCGTAAAAATAAAAGAGTAAAACAAAGTCAAATATTATAATCTTAATGAGAGCTATGCGCCTGTTTCTGTGAAACTAATCTTTCAAATCTAGGCTGTGTATTTGAGACACACACAATTATATCATTTTCAAGTACGAGACGATTTCTAACTCTTGTTTTAATGGCAGTCATAGACGAGAAACTTAACTCACACAAATATGATGTTACAAATGGAACCAAACATTTTACAGCTTCACTCGCCAACTGGGGGTATTCCTGCATCTTTTCGGTCCAAAATTGGTCCGAGTTCTGGGAAAAAAATTGGAGCTTCAACATTCCATCACTTGATATTTCAATAAGTTTTTCTTTCATGTTTATTGGTATTTCAACATGCTGAAAGGAATCGGCTAAAAACGGATTTAGTATCCATCTGCAACTGTCGTAACTGTTTTGAATTTCTTCGGGGAAATAATCACAGAGCTGTTGTTTTAAATTGAGCAAAGTAACATGCATGTCAGCAAAAACTTGTTCAAAATTTGTAGCACTGTAATTGGATACATTTTCCATAATTTCCTGAAGGCACTGGAATGAATCGAGTTGTTTTTTGCCAAGTGAGGTCGACCATAAATCGATTTTTCTTAGAAACGCCTTAATTTTATCTGTGGCTGTAATTATATTAATGTCGCGACCTTGTAAATTACTGTTCAAAATATTTAATTGCTCGAAAATATCAGCAAGGAAACCTAGTTTCAGAAGCCAAATAGGATCGGAAAATTGATTTTCATATGGGGACTTCTCATCTTTCAAATACATTAAAAGCTCTGCTCTTAAGTGAAATACTCTTTTTAAGACGTTGCCCCTTGAAAGCCACCTTACTTCGGTGTGATAGAGAAGATTTTCAAATAAAGCACCATGTCTTCGCAAATTTTTCTAAAAATACGGGTCTGCAAAGCTTTTCCTTTAATGGAATTTACAACTTTAATGATGGTTTTCATAACACAGTCCATTTCAGGAGGTAAAGCTTTGGACGCAAGAGCTTCTCGATGTAAAAAACAATGTCTCCATTTGGCATTAGGCATTATTTCTTGTAATTTGACGACAAGACCAGATTTATGTCCTGTCATAGCTTTAGCGCCATCTGTGCATATAGCAATACATTTACCCCAGTCAATATCATATTTACTTGTACGTTTCACAAAAGTGTCGAGTAAACATTTTCCAGTGGTATTGGTCTCCAATGGGGAACAAAATAAAATATCTTCTTGAATGCCATTATTTGTATCATATCTTACAAACGTAATGAATTGGGCACAGTTAGATATATCTGTGGATTCGTCCATTTGAAGAGAGAAGTACGTGCATTTATTAAGATTTTCCACAACTTGCGCTTGAATATCTTCTGCCATATCACTAATTCTTCTTTGGATAGTATTATTTGACAGAGGTATTGTATTTAATTTTGCAGCCTCTCTTTCCCCACACATTATATGTACCATTTCAACAGCTGCTGGAAAAATCAGATTTTCAGCAATTGTGTGCGGATTACTAGTTTTGGCAACACGATAAGCAACTTTATAACTTGCTAATAATGCTTTTTCATTAGTAGTGGTTGCCAAGGGAAAACTGTCTTGCTGTTTGTGAAGGACGTTCAGCTTTCTTTCAAAGAATTCTACGGGCTTGTCTTTTTTATCTGGATGTTTGCTATTTAAATGTCGAAGTAACTTTGATGGCTTCATGCTTTCTTTTGACAAGACTTGTCCACAAATAACACATTGTGGTTTATTGGAAATAACGGTAAAACCATATTTAAGATATTCATCAATGTAGAATCTGTTTTTCTTTTTATTGCTGCTACTGCCACTTTCAGACGTAGATGGTTCTGCACTTCTTTTTAAAAACTTATCCATAATTTATAATTTATCGTAGACGTAAATACGTAAACGGGAATACGTAAGTCGTAAAATATTTACTCATTACTCAACACCGCGTTCGCCACCATAGGCTGTTTGGATTCGAACTGAGGTTTCGTTGCGCATCGCCGCTTATATAAAGCCAAAACGAGGCTACGAGAACGTTCCAGAGTGCCATCTAGTAGCGAGCGCTTTCGCGATTATCATGGAAGAGTTTTGCGATGTAGACACAAGCTAATATGTCGCGGTGTACAATGTGCAGTCGACTTCTTATTATTTATTTTTATTGTAAATGCTATTCTGGCAGAAGTACCTACTACTAATTACTAGTGGGACAGATCGCAATCATTAAAATAATTGTATTAAAATAAAATAATTGTTTTTGATTTAAACTTAAACAGTAAAGTAAAATTAAATTTGAGAAACCATCAGATAATTGTAAATTAGGCACGCTATTTCTGTCAAATAATATTGAATAAAGCAAATAGGGGTCGCGGTTTAGATAAGTTTGGGAAACTCTGGTGTATACTATTTAACATTGACGGTTCTACTATTCTCTAACAAAATCATGACAATGTTTGTCAACGCCGCGAATGTGGACTACTTTTGTTGGCTTTGACTCATCTTGAAACACCCATACCGTTAATTGGTTTTTTGTTTCGAGCTCGTAGCAATATTTCCATGTTTCATTACCAGTCACGATGTTCGATACCAAATTTCAGCTACCTCCACTGAATAGTATGAGTCTGCCGCACCACCAATCGACATGTGTCTTCTTATGAGCAGCAATCAAATTATGACTAATGCGCCTGTACATACCAGCAAAGTGATTACAGACTTCTTTGAAGCAGAAGATATCACTGTTCTTTAGTGACCTGCTTGCACACCCGACCTAAATCCTAGAAAGCAATTTTGGGATATGCTTAAGAGAAGATTTACTGGTATTTTGCTAACCTACTATAATCCGACAAGCGAGAGCTGGCGGGTGAGCTGCGCGAAAATAGAAAAGGAATTATTCTAAGAGAGATAGGAGAGGTACTTAATCGCGATTATAGGTATATAGTATAGGTACTTAAACGGTTATACACGATGTGAACTCCTAGCCGACTGCAATAGAAATGAGCAATCTCTTCCACTTTTCAATTTGTTCTACGCGCAACCCGCCAGCTCTCGCTTGTCGGGTTATACCACTAGCAAAAGCTAGTGTATATGATGTCTGTTCTCATTTACAAACATTATTGAGTATGTTATCACACTGATGACATCGCTAGTATGATAAAAATGACAAAGAAACGTAATTTCAAAATAAAAATTGGTTTTTTTTTTGGAATTTGTCTCTAAAGTCGAAAAAAATAGGTTAGTAAAACGAGGTCACTTTGTGACAGATTCAGCAGTTTTTGTCAATTTTAAGATGTTTTTGATGGAATGATTATATTCCAAAATTTCCTGAAGAAACTTATAACTTTTAACTTCTAAATTAGATGTATATTACTGGGAAAAATTTACAAAAAATACAGCAATTTACAAAAATATTTGTCACAATTTCGCCCCTCTCATTGGGGCGACTTTGTGACAACGTAAATTCTGCATACAAGTCTAAAGTCGTCGTTTTAACGGGTCGGAATTGTAACAGAAATCGCCTGTAATTATGATCTGAATATTAGATCTGTCACAAAGCCGCCCATACACATGTGAGCATATGTAATTGGTCTGTCATAAAATCACCCCAACAATTGAACCAGAAAGCTTTATTAATAATAAAAACAAACGTTATTATCCACAAATGATACATAAAAGAAGTTAGATAAATTATTTTGAATCAGTAGTTGTAATTATTCACATAAATGTCCATCTCAGGCACTTGAAAAATTGCTCTTCGAGAAATTTGGACGGGTGCATTTATTTTGGCTTGTATTACATCAGCAAATTCGTACATAAGCTGGTCTTCCCGGTCTGGCCACTTCCAAAATCTTCCACATTTCTCCATGGCACTGACATTCACACCTTGCTTTTCCACTCCAGTGACCACTCCTGGAAACTGAGACCCCTCGTACTGGATAATGACGTATTCCCCTATATTTGGCTTATCTACTTCTTCCTTTGCCACAACGGTGGCATCTTTCTCTCCCACAGTGATCGCATTTTCTTCTTCCACACTCGTGGTATCTTCTTCTTCCACAGCGGCGACAACTTTCTCTCCCTCAGTGGTGTCTTCTTCTTCTTCCACAATCGTGGCATATTCTTCTTCCACAGCGGCGGCATCTTTTTCTCCCACAGAGTTGACAACTTTCTTCGACATTTTGTTGGCATCTTTTTTTTTCATAATGGAAGAGGTTTGTTCTAACATTTCGTAATTGGATTCGGATAAATTATTATCGAACTCACAAATAGGCGAATTATCACTTTCCCTGTAAGAAAGGGCATCTGAGTCTTCGCTCGTTTCAGAGTAAGTCTTATGCCGCTGGAGCTTCTTCTTTGTAGAGCTCTTCCCTTGATATCCTTTTGAGGTTGATGGCATTGATTGGAGGTCGTCGATTATAGTATTTTGTTCAGAAGCAGGTTTTATTTTGCGCTTTCGATTTACTTTGTCTGGTTGTGATGAATTGGAACTTAACGGTTTAGCGGCAAGATCAGCAGCACTTATACTCTGTCCAGGAGGTACATTTACTTTCTTACGTCTTTGGACTTGACGTAGTGCAGTTGTGGACTCCCTTTTCCGTTGGAGTTGTTCCAAAAAACTGTCACCTAATGACTTTTTTATATTCTCACTTTGTTGATTCATAATTTGTTCTGGCATACGACTCAACACTTCTGTACGGTTTAGCGGATGAATGCCACATTTTCTAAAACCAGCTGGAAGGATCTCAGTTCCCCTGTCATTCATGGCGACCATCAATTTCTGTAACAAATTTGGAAATTGGTCTTTTGGTATTGTTCCACATCTGCTACCAATCACAGTATCTTTCCATTCATGTAGAATTGCTCTCCACCTACCTTTCATTGGCCGAAAGAAAGCAACGTCTAATGGTTGCAAAAGGTGTGTTGTATTTGGAGGCAATGCTATAAAGGATATATTGTTGTTTTCACACTGTCGTATCACTTCAATATTTAAATGTGAACTCAAATTGTCACCTAGCAGTACTTTTTTGCCTTCTTGTCTTTTAAGTATTGGCAGCATCAGGTTGACAAACCAATCTTCGAAGCATTGGTAATCAAACCAGCCGGATCTGCTTCTGTTGTACCTGGCATTTTCAGGTCCATTCTCCGTCCAAGTTTGCCACAGTTTTTCAGACTTGTATACGACATAAACTGGTGCAACTTTTCCAGCTGCATTTCCAGCTACCATTAATGAAGTGCACGCCTTTGTTGCGTTGCGTATTTGCTCAGGATACTTTGTCCCTCGTCGTATAATAACTTTAGATGCACCAGGATCGTCAGCAAGATTCGTTTCGTCATAGTTCCAGAGATTTGATGGAGGGACATTCTCTAACTCTCTTTCAAGATTATCGAAAAAACTATTTATAGTTTCACGGTCTACTGAAGCTCTTGAAAGGCTTATGTTTCTAGCAACGCGATTAACCAATATATCGTTATGTCTAGACAGAAATGATGTTACCCATTCTTTTCCTGGAAAATTATCTTTGAAACATTTTACATTCTTGCCCCTCTTATCTAGGTATGTCTTTACAATACATCGCAGATCATGGGCTGTCACAGGGAAACCAAAAGTTGATACAGCAATTACGTGTGCAATAATTGACTCTTCTTCTTCCCTCTCTAGAGCTGTTTGTCCACCAGAAGGACGGCTATGTCGGTTATGGAGTTTGAGAAAGAGCGTATTGCGGTGAATTCCATATCTAAAAAGTTTAACAGGTAATTTTTAGGAAAACATTTTTGTTAAGACATATTCATACCTTTCCGCAGCATCCCGTATGCTAAGTGTTTTTGCTCTTATACTGCGAAGAGCTTCTTGCAACGTGGCGTCAGAATAATTTTTGTATTGACGAGTTCCCGGTAGCCTCTGGTATTTTCGGGGCATGACTACTTTCCTAAAAAGTAATAATAAAACGTAAAAAACAGTGTCACAATCTCACCTCATTTTTGTCAATCTGTTAATAAATTGTGTCACAAAGTCATCTCATGTTTTGTCGAAATTGTATTTAAGGTGACGCCACTGGCTTACCAGAGGTAATTTTGAGGTCATTTATGAACGACAACATAACCTAAACTATAACGCATTCTGTACATATCTTAAATTCTGGCTACATGAAACTGTTAGAGCTCCACAAATGAAAGTATACCAATAAAGTAAAAATGCTAAAATACTTACTTTTATTTTAATTACACACACGATGCAGTTACTTGTTTCAAAAGCTTTAATATGGCCAATAATCAACACACACAATCCTTACAAGGCCATTGAAAACAACTGCGGCGCGTTCAGTCGGTAAGTATGGACTTTGTATTGGATTTAGTGGGGGTACTACATGCTGTCACAAATTCACCTGGCTGTCCTAAAGCCACCTCGTTTTACGAGGTATTCAATCATTTTGGCCCACAGTGTATATATTCACAGTAAAAATGTAGTTTCTCATAGTTTTTCTATAAATATCCTACATCGGTTTTTTTCTGTTTTGTAAAACAGTTTAATTACCCAAATTGTTAACTAACCAACATTCATAAATAATTACTGAAAAACAAGTGAAACGCAAACTCGAAGGGCAATTAACTTTGTAAATCACATTTATAGTCAATTAAGTATTGACGCAGTTCGTTAAAATTTATACCTTATTTGTTTTTAGATAAAATTGTAAACTGTTCGTCCGACTTTGACTTAGGGCTCTAAGTCGTCAAATGGAAATATCGGGCCATTAACGTATCGACTTATTTATCAAAAACAAGACGGTTAGTCTTGGTCTATAGGCCAATCAAGTTAGGTTTTTACTCATCACAAGTGTATAGACGGGTTTGACAGTTGAAATAAGTAGTATGAGATATTACAAAAAGACTCTCATCTAGGGATTCATGAATTTTTTAGTGGAAATATTTTTAAATAAACAATTAAAACGTCAATATCATTATTTTGCTCATAACTTATAAACTTGTCTATTTAGAGATTTGACGTCCACAGACAAGTTGTTGAGAAAAAAAAATACACAAAATGAGATATACTAAATTAAAATGGGTTAATAAACAAAAAAGTTATTGCAAGTTAAGAAACCAGAACTGCTAATTCAACTATAATAAAAGGACAGCGTCAGCACGCTACACCTCGGCGTCACCGAGCTTACTTAATTTACTTTTGTATTGTATAGCGTCACTCTTATTTTGCATTTTACTGTAGTAAGTAGTCCCTTGTCAATAAAGTTATTTTTTAAAAATATTGTTCTTGGACTTAGAAACATCATTTGCATAATAACCAAGTAAAACCACTGTTTTTGATTATTGTTAATTACTCTTTTATTAATCAATAAAATTTATTTAAATGTATCTGAACTTAAAGACCTTATCGTGTTCGAAGTGTGTGCGAAAGATAGGCTAGATCCGTCGAATAGCTTTTGCACAATTTAATTTGTTTATAAGATTTTTTGAAAAACGCACAAATTTCTAAGGCCGGTCCAGATAATTTGACTGAATGGATCTTAATAATCCGGGGCTTATTTTCTTTTTTGAGACATATATTAATATCCTATGGAAAAAAAAGTTAAAAAAAATTACGTTTATGTACACAAAATGATTTAACAATAAATAGCACTTTTAAAGCTTATAAACATTTACAATAACTCCGTACTATTTAGTTTAAATTAAATGGCAATAAAATATTCGGAAAGCTGGCTAAAAAACACAACTTAAAAAAAAAGAAAAAGGTCCTGCGACCATTAGGAGCCGAGTTAGTCCTTTTTTTTTTTAAATCACTGTTACGTCAATTAACAACATTAAGGGCTGAAATTAACCAATCTTTTAGAAGAAAAGTCAAAGTTTTTAACAAAATATTTAGCAAACAAAATAATTGAAAATTGATTAAACAGGAGTGTTGTAAACCAAGAGTACTTTGCGTTCCGACTCAAATGGAAGCAGTGGGGATTGCCGATTGCACTCAAGCCGCGCTCTAAAAAAAGTCGAGCGTCGAGCGCACGTCGAAAGCAGATGCTGTTAGGCCGTTTAAGTTACAACTGCGACATTACATTTTCCTGCGACTATACAACCGGTTTGTTGTATTGAAATATTTAGTGTTTTGTTTTATTTAATAATTGTTACAAATAATTAATGGTAAGTAAAATTCATCTGAATATTAAAAAAAACTACGTGTTGTGATATATATTAATATAAACACACGGTTGTACCACGTTGTCTGAATAATATACGGTTAACTTTGAATATAATATTATTTTACTATTATAATGTACTAATATTTATGAAATTATTAATGAAGAAGAAAACGATACAACAGATGAACAAGAGATAATTGATGAAATGTATTTAACTGGGTTTGATGAGAATAGCGACAATGAAAATGAAATGATTTATGAAAGTTAGAATACAAGTGAAATTGAAGATGAAAGTGAAGATGAATGTTTACATAGTAGTAGCAGTGACGATATAGAAATTAAGCGTAGAAAATTACAGTAAATTAAATTATTTTAAAAAATCACTACACAAAATTTCAACTTCTGTAATAACATAAAATTAATTTATTATTTCATTAATAAATTTTTAGTAAACATTATTCAAAATGTTCATTTACTTATAACATTTATTTAATATAATCATATTTGAAATAAATAAATAGAAAAATAACAATAAAAAGACGACTTAAGAAAAAGTTTGTACATTCCGTAGTCATTAGCTGCTTTGTTTTGAATAATTTTGCAATGAAAGTACGTTAAATGTTATTATTTTAACGTTGTACCCCAGTTTAAAAAAAAAAGAACAAATTTGGTCCACTAGAACCCGAGATATGTCATTTTTTTCCAAGCACTCTATTTTGAAACCGTGCGCTCGACTTTTTTGGAGAGCGCGGCTTGTGTGCAATCGGCAATCCCCACTCCTACCATTCTAGTCGGAACGCAAAGTACTCTTCGTTTACAACACTCCTGTTTAAACAATTTTCAATTATTTTTTTTGCTAAACATTTTGTGAATAACTTTGACTTTTCTTCTAAAAGATTGGTTAATTTCAGCCCTTAATGTTGTTAATTGACGTAACAGTGATTTTAAAAAAAAAAGGACTAACTCGGCTCCTAATGGTCGCAGGACCTTTTTTTTTTAAAGTTGTTGTTTTTTAAACCCGCCTTCCGAATATTTTATTGCCATTTAATTTAAACTAAACAGTACGGAGTTATTGTAAATGTTTATAAACTTAAAAAGTGCTATTTATTAATAAATCATTTTGTGTACATAAACGTATTTTTTTTTAAATTTTTTTTCCACAGGATATTAATATATGTCTCATCGAAGAAAATAAGCCCCGGATTATTAAGATCCATTCAGTCAAATTATCTGGACCGGCCTTAGAAATTTGTGCGTTTTTCAAAAAATCTTATAAACAAATTAAATTGTGCAAAAACTATTTGACGGATCTAGCCTATCTTTCGCACACACTTCGAACACGATGAGATCTTTAAGTTCAGATACATTTAAATAAATTTTATTGATTATTAAAAGAGTTATTAACAATAATCAAAAACAGCCGTTTTGCTTGGTTATTATGCAATAACTTTTTTGTTTATTAACCGATTTTAATTTAGTATATCTCATTTTGTGTATTTTTTCTTTCTCAACAACTCGTCTGTGGACGTCAAATCTCTAAATAGACAAGTTTATAAGTTATGAGCAAAATAATGATATTGACGTCTTAATTGTTTATTTAAAAATAGTTCCACTAAAAAATTCATGAATCCCTAGATGAGAGTCTTTTTGTAATATCTCATACTATCCATTTCAACTGTCAAACCCGTCTATACACTTGTGACGAAAAAACGCTTATTTTCTACTAACTTGACTCGTCTACTAAGGAAGGTGTAGCAATGATAATCAAAACAAAATATAAAGATCAAATTAAAGAGTGCCAGTACATATCTCAGAGAATACTTTTAGTAAAAATTAGGGCGAACAGCAAAATTATTAACATAATAGGGATATATGCACCAGAAGACTGCAAACCTGACAGCGATAAAGAAGAATTCTATGATGAGCTACAAACATTAGTGGAAAGAGAAGTGAAGCAAAATGAATTACTTATATTATTGGGAGATTTCAATGCCAGAATAGGAGACGAAGTAATACCAGGAATAAAACAAAGGTTTAACGAAAGAGTTATCAATGAAAACGGAAAGAGAATGGTGGAATTCTGCACATCAAACGAACTGAGAATAACCAACACATTTTTTGATCATAAAATTCAACACAAATACACGTTTGAAAATACAAGAGGACATAGATCAATGATAGATTATGTGGTCACAAACAGAAATATTCACCATAAACAGATAGTGGATGTGAGAAGTTTGACGTCACCCAATGTGGGAAGCGATCACTATTTGGTACTTGGTAAAATTAGATTCAATGAAAGATGGAAAGAGAAGCTTAAACAAACCAATTCAGAGGAAATAATAAAAATAGAAAATTTAAGAGATGACTCCATAAAATCATTATATCAAAAAGGCTAGAACAGAAAATACAAATGGAGAATATCGAAAATGAAAGCAATGTAGAGACTAGCTGGAGAAAACTTAAGAAAAATATTCTGGATGCTGCCCGAGAAGCCCTTGGAACGAAAATAATAAACAAAAATGGCACCAAAAAAAGAAAGCTTTCCTAAAATATAAGTCAGAAAAAATGAATAAATGATATGAAGAATATAAAATGAATAAGAAAAACAAAAACAGATTACTGGAAAGATTCACAAAAGGACTAGAGATGGATTTCTATGGACAACAGAAACAAGTATGGCGCTTCATAAGACAACAAAGAAGCGAAATGAAAGAACTAGTTGAAATAGAACACATACAAGAGGATACATGGGTGGCCTTCCTGACAGAAATGTTTAAAAAACAAAACGAAGAACCTTTACCAGAAACGCCAAATATAATAACTGAGGAAAAGACCGAAATCTCCCAAAACGATGTGAAAGAAGGAATAAACAAATTAAAAAACAGAAAGTCACCAGGAGAAGATCAAATACCAAATGAACTCTTAAAATATGGAGGTGATCACCTTGTACAACAACTGCAACTTCTTATTAATAAAATAATCACCACGAACAGAATACCAGATGAATGGAGGAGAGCGATCATGGTGATGTTCTTCAAAAAAGGAGATAAGAAAGACCCCAATAATTATCGAGCAATAAATCTATTAAATACAACACTCAAATTGACAACAAGAATAATAGCGACAAAAATAAACGAACTAATATCTCTGCAAGAGGAACAGCAAGGATTTCGGACAGGAAGATCATGCACGAATGCAGTTTTTGTAATCTTCTTCTTCAGCCTTCATTTATCCAATGTTGGACATAGGCCTCCTCCAATTGCTTCCACGCTTCCCTATCTTTTGCAATTCTCATCCACTGCTTTCCAGCTACAGCAGTTATATCGTCTATCCATCTCTTTTTAGGTCTTCCCACGCTTCTTTTTGTTTCTCGAGGTCTCCAGAATGTCACTTTATGAGACCATCTGTTGGTGTCTTGTCTTGCTACATGTGCTACCCATTGCCATCTCAATGTCGCTATTTTTCCCATGATGTCGGTTACTTTAGTTCTTCGACGTATTTCGGTGTTAGGAATTTTGTCTCTGAGGCTTATATTTAACATGGCCCTCTCCATGGCCCGTTGAGTTACTCTTAATTGTTCTGCCATTTTTCTTGTTATTGCCATAGTTTCCAATCCATAAGTTGCAACTGGTAGTATACAAGTGTCATAGGTTTTTCGTTTTAAGTGAATTGGGATTTTTCTGTCTTTTAAAATGAAGCTCAACTTACCAAAAGCAGCCCATGACAATTGTGTCCTTCTTTTAATTTCTAGGTTTGATTTTCCTTCTCGTTTTTAATTGCATGTCCTAGATATATATATATATATATATATATATATATATATATATATATATATATATATATATATATATATATATATATATCATCATCATCTTGGTGCTACAGCCCTTAGAGGGCCTCGACCTTCTCAAGCTTTCTACGCCATTCTGTTCTGTCCCTTGCTTGAATTTTCCAGTTGCCGAATCCGATCTTCTCCGCATCTTGTGTTACCCCATCCATCCACCTCAGCTTTGGTCTACCCCGTCGTCTCATTCCCACAGGTTGCGCTGTTAGAATCTTTTTTATCATGTTCGATTCAGGGGCCCGGGCTACATGTCCTGCCCACTGCAGGCGGTTTCGCTTAATTATAGTGGTAATATCTTTACCACCAAACGTATGCTTGTAGATATTCTGCAGTTCGAAGTTATATCTACGCCTCCATATTCCGTTCTCACAGACCGCTCCAAATATCTTGCGTAGCACCTTTCTTTCAAAAATGGATAGAGCGGATTCATCTGTTTTCGTTAGCGTCCATGCCTCTGATCCATATGTGAGAACGGGGACTATCAGTGTTCTATACAGCCTTATACGAGTTTTTTGAGACAGACGTTTGTTAGCTAAGTACTTTGTTAGACCATCTTATATATATATATATATATATATATATATATATATATATATATATATATTAATATTATCTATCGTGATGTTTTCTAGGCTGTTGCTTAATATCTTTGTTTTGTCGAGATTCATTTTTAATCCTATTTGATTCGATTTGTGATTTAAATCTTGTAGCATTGATTTTAGTTCATGGATATCTGTGCTTATTAGTACTATGTCGTCTGCAAAACGCAAATGGTTAAGATATACTCCATCTATTTTTAATCCCTTTTCGGCCCAATTTAGTTTTTTGAAAACATTTTCTAATGCCAAAGTAAATAACTTGGTGAGATGGTGTCGCCTGTCTCACACCTTTGCCAAGGTCTATTTTCATAGTTTCCAGATCATCATCTATTTTTACGTGAAAAGTAGCATCATCGTATATATTCTTAAGGAGGGCAGCATATCTTGAATCTACTCTGGCGTCGTCCAATGCTGTTAAGAAAGCCCATTTCTCGATACTGTCGAATGCTTTGTGATAATCGACAAATGCCAGATGTAGTGGTATGTTGTACTCTATTGTTTTTTCAATAACTGTCCGGATTGTTTGCAAGTGATCGATAGTGCTAAAACCCTTACGAAAGCCTGCTTGCTCCACTGGTTGGTATGCATCTAGTTTAGCTGTCAATCTATTTGTTATTATTCGGGTTAGTAGTTTGTAAAGGTGTGACAATAAGCTTATTGGTCGGTAGTTTTCTATATTTGCGGCGTCCCCTTTTTTATGGAGTAGAATGACTTCCGCATTTTTCCATGCCTTCGGTATTTGTCCTTCCAATAGGCATTTATTCAGTAATGCTCTTATTGCCTCTTCTAATGCAGTGCCTCCCATTTTTAGCATCTCTGAAGTAATTTTATCTTCTCCTGGTGTTTTCCCATTTTTCATTTGTTTTAGGGCGGCTCTAATTTCTGATGTTATTATTTCAGGGAAGTCCTCTGAGCCCACATTTAAGATATGTTTTGTTGGTATACCGGGGTTCGGAATAGTAGAAGTATACAGCTTCTCATAAAATTTTCGGATTTCTCTAACGATCTCTTCCTTATGCGAGCACAATGTTCCACGGTCGTCTTTTATCTTTATGATTTTATTCCTGCCAGTGGATTTACATGTTTTTAGTACTTTCATGTTCTTATTGTTTTCTATGGTTTCAAGAATCTGGTTTGTTCTATAAGCTCTGAGGTCTTTTCGAATATTTTTCTTAACGCTTCTGTTAAGCGCTTTATAATCCGGGTTATCTCTGTTCGTTATTCTTCGTTTTTGTAATAAGACAAATAAAATAAAAGTCGCTGAAATACAACAAACCAGCATATATGTATCTGATAGATTTGAAGAAAGCGTTTGATAGAGTGAGAATTCGTGACGCAATACATTTATTATATGAAAAGGGAATATAACTGGATTTAGTAAAAACCATTGAGAATATATATAAAGATAACATAGCTATGGTAAGATGTAAAGGAAAACTATTGCAACCTATCAAATATGAAACTGGCATTAGACAAGGAGATTCGCTGAGCCCATTAATATTTAATCTGATAATGGATGAAATCATAAAGAAAGTTAAAAAAGAAGAGGATATAGAATGGGAGAAAAGGAAATAAGGATAATATGCTACGCCGACGACGCACGGCCGAAAATGAAGATGACCTACAAAGATTAATTAAAGAATTCGAAGATACGGCGCTCATATACAACATGGTGATCTCAACAGAGAAAACTAAAGCGATAGTGATATCAGCGGAACCGAGACGATGTAAACTAGTCGTAAATAACAAAATAATAGAACAAGTGATGAAACTGAATACTTGGAATAAAACTGTCAAGCTACGGAAAAGTGGAAGAAGAAGTACAAAAACAAGTGAACATGGCAAACAGAGCAGCAGGATGTCTCAACAACACAATCTGGAGAAACAAATACCTCACAACGGAAACGAAAACCAGGATATATAAATCAACAATAAGACTGATAATGACGTACACAGAGGAAAGAAGAGCAGATACGGCGAAAACACAAAGACGGATATTAATTCTTAAAAACATACCAGAAATGATTTTTAAACAAGGACTACAATTTGCACAAAAACAAATCTTAATTAATGAGGATTTTAAACTATATTAACTATAAAATTAATTAAATGTGAAATGTTACAGTTATAAAAAAAAGTGTAGAACATGAACACAAATATCATACATTTTGTTTTTATCATACGTTTATCTATTTCCTTTATCAAATGCTTTATTTTAATTTGCTTTAATTTTTACTCGGATTAGTGAGATTCTTCTATATAATATAAATATCCATAACAGAGAACTTCTGTCGCATTTCCGTTATTATTGCCTAACTTTCTTATTTACTTTAAAATAATAGTTTATGTAATACAGTGTTAGTAATTTACCGCGGTCTTATAATGTCCAATGCCACCTAGAAGCAACAAGGTACTTCTTAATGCTATTGGGGGAGTGTCAAGTTGTCAGTGTCATGTGTGTTATGTAAAAAATGTAAGTACTGTTATGCACTTTCGCTAATATCTAACAGTATTTATTATTTAATACATTACAAGAAAGTGAGGCTGTAGTAAAAAGAACATTTCAGGGTTAATGGTCAGGATTGGACTGGTTTATATTGCGTTTAGATAAATATATTTTAATTACACATTTTAATTATAAATTTTACGGTTAAATCTGGAGGCAGTTTTTGTCCTTTCGGTTGCTGGAATAAATGAAGGAAAATGCTTTTCCTTTATTCTGGATATATCCGCTGCCATGGTTGTGAGTTTTTCATATGATATTCATATCTGAAATTAAAAAAAAAGCTACAGTGTATGTAAATAACCACTGAAAAATAAAAACTGATGTATAAAATACATTTTACAATCAGCATGAAAACAAAGAAAAATATATATAATAGCATGACAAGGAGTATCCTAACTTATGGGTGTGAAAATTGGACAATAAATAAGAAAACCAAAAGCAAAATAAGAGCAACAGAGATGGAATTCCTAAGGAGAAGCTGCAGAGTAACAAGAAGAGATAGAATAAATAACATGGAGATTAAGAGGAGAATGGGAATGAACTCCGACATAATAGACTACATCGAACAGAAGAGGTTAACCTGGTACGGACATGTCAGAAGAGCAGACCAAAATCGGTGGATAAATAGAATAACAGAGTGGAGCCCGATAGGAAGAAGAAAGAGAGGCAGACCCCGAAGATCTTTCAGAGATGAAGTGGACGAAGCAATGAGAAGAAGAAACCTACAGGAAGGGGACTGGCTAAACAGGAAAAATTGGAGAAAACGGTTGAGTGAAGGAATACAGTGAAAACTGTGAAAATCCTTGTATATATATATATATATATATATATATATATATATATATATATATATATATATATATCATGTTCCTCGCAATCGTTCATGCTATCTTGTTCTGTCCTGTCATCCTCAAACAATTCTTGGACGTATTCTCTCCATCTGTTTAGTTTGCCTTTGACATCAGATATTATTTTACCATTCGTAGCAACCAGGGTGTTACTATTGTTGGACCGTCTTATACCTGCTAATTCTTTAATTTTTTTGTGCAATTCAAAACTATCATGATTTCTATTGAGTTCTTCTATCTCTAAACATTTGTCATCGTACCACTTCTTTTAGCTGTCCGTATTTTTATCCTGATGTCCTTGTGTGTGGCTTTGTATTCGTTTACGTTTTTGTTTTTGTATGATCTTCTTTTGTCCATTAGTTGCCGGATCTCATCTGTCATCCATGGAGTCTTAGCTTCATCGATTTTGTGACTACTCAGCGTATCTTTAATTGGCATCATTAATGTGTTCTTAAATGTTTCCCATTTTTCGTTGGAATCTTCATTATCAATGATTATTGTTTTGCTTAACTCTTCGTTAATTTTCAACGTTAGTTCTCCTTTTATATTTGGGTGTTTTAGCAGAGTGCTTATTTGTTGTGTCTGTTGTTTATTGTTTATTTTCTTTAAGTGGATTTCGAATTTTACGATTACTGGATTGTGGTCTGATGACACATTTGTTCCTGGATATGTCTTTGCCGATTGTATGAAGTTACGGTATCTCTTATTGATAAGGATATAATCTAACTGGTTTCTGATAATTTTTTCTTTGCTATCCGCAGGTACAAAAGACTAACATGGCAACAGAAAGGAATATCCATCGATGGAGAAAGATTAAACCATCTACGTTTTGCGGACGATATCGTGCTTCTGTCAGATAATCTGGGAGAGATCAAAGGCATGCTCCAAGAACTGAATGACATACTACAACAAACTGGGCTGGAGATAAATTTCGAGAAAACCAAAATGATGACCAATATGGTTCCCAGCGAAGAGATTCAGATCAATAACAACAAGGTAGAATTAATCGATAAATATACATACTTGGGTCATGAAATTAGAATAACCAGAGACAACTAAACCTGCGAGTTAAATAGATGAATCACGTTGGGATGGGCGGCATATGGAAGGATGAGAGAGATTTTTAAAACAATTCACCTGAAAAGGAAGGCATTTAACCAATGCATCTTACCAGTCTTCACCTACGGAGCAGAGACCCTAACTTTAACGAAAGCTACTGCCGAAAAACTGAGGGTAACACAAAGGCGAATGGAGAGATCAATGCTGGGCCTGACCTTGAAAGATCGCGTGAGAAATGAGGAGATACGCCGGCGAACTGACGTAGACGATATTATACTGCGAATCAATAAACAAAAGTGAAGGTGGGCTGGACATGTTGCTAGAATGGAAAACGGAAGATGGACGAAGAGATTATTGGAGTGGAGACCAAGAGCCGACAAGCGAAGTCGAGGCAGACCACGACCTAAGGAGAATAGAAACAACTATATTGCAGCAGCTAGAGATAGAGAGAACTGGAGACGTTTGGAGGAGGCCTATATCCAACAATGGATGTGAAAATGGGGCTGGATGATGATCATATCCGCAAGTGATTTCCATGTATATATCTATGTGGTGGTAACTGAAAGAATGTATTTGTCGCTATCATTTCAAACTCCTGACAGAATTCCGTCAGTCTTTCTTCTCTTTCGTTCCTTATTCCTAGTCCGAATTCACCAATAATGTCTTGGAATTTACCTTTTCCTAATTTGGCATTAAAATCCTCCATTGTTATTGTTATATCTCTATTATTGGTGCTGTCTAGTGCTTTTTTAATGTCATTGTAGAACTCTTCTATTTCATTTTCATCTTTATCTGCAGTGGGGCGTACACCTGTATGATATTAAGAGTTCTATGCACTGTTTGGGCTGTGATCATTAACACTCTATCCGATATAGGAACAAAACAAGTTACTGCCTGACAAAAACTGCAATCAACCACTATCGCGACGCCATTATAGTGGTGAATATCTTCATTTCCTGAGTAGTATATTTTGGCACCGTCGACTTCGATTTCGCCAGATCTAGGCCATCTGGTCTCGCTTAGTCCCATTATATTGACTTTAAGGGCTTCCCCTGCCTGGACTTGGTATCCGATGTTCATGATCAGTAGTTGTGAAATTGTCATTTGTAATAGCCATGATAATTGACAAGAGATATCTATTTAAATATCTTTAATGTAGTGGTTTCTCGTTGCCTTCTACATCCTTCTGCCGTTGACCACTTCTATGGTTCATCCGCCTTTGAGTCGATTTCTCAACTCCAGGACAAAAGAGTGCCCTATCACTTACCAACTCATCCGCCCGTGGCTGTTGGTCAGTAAGAAAGAGATTGCTTATACCGGCAATCACTCTGTCCCTATCTGCATTGGCCATCTATAGATAGATGTTGCCCTTCTTCTACCACGTGGAGGTTGCAGATTTGGATTTTTCTTTCATTGGGATTAAGACCTTTCGGCATTTCCTAATCCCTTCCAGAGCTTTAGAAGATGTTGCTGAAATAAATGAAGGAAAATGCTCTTCCTTTGATCTAGATATATCCGCTGACACGCTTATGGGTTCTTTCACTTGAAGATATATTAAAAACAAGCTATAATGTATGTAAATAACGACTGAAAAAATAAAATGATTCTCATGTTTTCCTTTAATATCTTTTGGAGCACAACTTTTTTAAAAAGTGCAAGCATTTTTTACCAATTCCGTAAAGTGCCAAAAGTGCCTTCTGACAAATTGAAAGTTCTTATGTTCCGTTATTTTATCTACAAAATACATAAACACGAGTGAAATTCTTAATTGCATAAACGTAACAACCTCATTACGTTCCTGATTATACTTGAGCTGCGTCTAGGTAACTTTAGTAATATAAATGCAAGATCTTATTCAGCGTAATAAAATGCAACTATTTCATAATATTCTGCATTAGAAATGAATTTTATATAAACGCTTCTTTTCTAACGGTTTTCGTTCAGTGGTGTCCTTAATTAATATGGATAAATCCTATATTTATTGATACTGTTATCTAGTGTTGTTCATACGTCTAGAACCAGATAACTGCTATTAAATACTGAGGTCTTCCTCAGTAACAGTCTTTTCGAAAACTAGCGGCGTTATCAGTCTAAATTTACTTCTCGCACAATTAGCTTTTTAATATGGGTCTATTATTAAAGGAAACCAACTCTCGCTAATTGTGCGAGAAGTAACACTAAGTACTTTTTGACTTGTTTGGAAAAAATGTAACTATGTTTGGATCGGTTGGAGTCAATAAAAAGAATTATTAGATAACTATTCTTTATTACTCGAGCTTTTAATTGTGTTTACAATTATTTTCAAAAGCTAAAATAAATGTACACAGCTAAACTAAGAGCTAGAATCTCCAATGCAAAGAAAGAAAAAGGAGTTAAAGAGGAAAGGTTTAAAGCAGAAGCGTTGAAGAACCCTGAGATAGCTAAGAGATTCAGGAAAGTCTCGAAAACAAGCTGGAAGGCTGCAAGATATTGACAACTATTGAAGGCAGTGTAGAGCCATATTGGAAGAAGTGGCAACTGAAGTTATCGGAAAGCAAAACTGTAAAAAAATTAAGGTCAGACTGGTATGATGAGGAATGCGCACAAGGAACGCAAAGAAAAAATCAGGCATATAGAAGACTCCAAGAGCGAAGAACGAGACAAACAGAGGAAGAGTATACGCAGCTGAGACGAGAAGAAAAACGAATACTTAAAAAAAGAAGAAAGAGCATATAGAGAGCCAACTAAAAGAACTAGAGAGCTATAAGGCACAAGCAGAAACGCGAAAGTTCTACAAGAGGATTAACCAGAACAGGAAAGAATTCAAACCAAGATTATCAATCGTTAGAAATAGAATCAGAAATAGTAGATCAGGACCAGATACTAGAAGGGTAGACATAAAACGTCGAGGAAAGGTTAAATATAAGAGGTGAGACAGAGCTCCATGAATCAGAAATTCAACTCGAGGACATTGACGACGAAAGAAAGAAAGATAATATCCCAACAGAGGTAGAAGTCATCCAAGCTATACAAAAATTGAAAGAAAACAAAGTTCTGGGGCAGATGGCATTCCTTCAGAACTTTTAAAGCATGGAAAAAAACCTGACATACTGTATATGTAGACTGGTACGACGATCGATAACAGTCATGGAACTAGAAGAAGAAGAAGCGATTGAGAGATTTTTATGTTTCCTTATCTTGGCGAGTACACCGAACACACTGAATCGTGAAAGTATAGTTAAAATCATTGGTTAAAGTAGGTTTTCAATCTGCATTATGTTTAAGCAGTTTAATAATAATAACAGAGTTATTAAACTTTATAAGAGAAGAAATAAGTTTTATTGCTTTACAAGTACAAGTGACCAAAGACCGGTGACAAATGACAAGTAATTCATCAATCATCAACAAAAAAGAAAACATTGCAAAATGCACAAAATAATTATAGCACTGAATTGTACAGCAACACCTCCTCTCAATTCTACAAAAGAATAAATGAATTAAGTACATACTGCAAACAGAATTACAATAAACTATAAAATAAAAATTTGTTTTAGAAACATTCAAACAATTTCTCAATAATTCAAATTGAGTAACAGGCAAAGCCTTTTGCTCTTCTTTGTCAACCATTTTCCATCCACTCCTGAATATAGGTATCTCCCAATTGCTTTCATCTTTCTCTATCTTGCGCCAATCTAATCCACTGTTTGCCTACCACTGCTCTTATGTCATCTACCCATTTTTTTTGAGGTCTGTTTTGTAATTTCTTCAACAATATCCCTAATCTTCGTTCTACGTCTTATCTCGGTGTTTCTAATCTTGTCTCTTAGTGATATTCCAAGCATGATTCTTTCTTTTTGGTAAGGGCTACTGTCTGCAAGCCGTAGGTACAAACTGGTAGTATGCATGTGTTATACACCTTTTTCTTTAAGTTTACAGGAATGGAGATGTTTTTCAAGATATATGCTAGTTTGCCGAAAGCGCCCCATGCCAGTTGTGTTCTTCTTTTAATTTCAGCATCTGGATTTGGTTTTCCTAGTTTGATAACATGACCTAGATATACATAATGTTTAACATTTTCTATGGTATGATTTTGTATTGTTATGTTTGTCTGGTCTCGGCTCAGTATTTTTGTTTTGCTGTAGTTCATTTTTAAGCCTATCGCTCCTGAAACTGCATTTAATTGTTGTAACATATCATTTAGTTCTTGGATATTATTGGCTATTAAAACTATGTCATCTGCGAATCTCAAGTGGTTTAAGTATGATGTAGAAACACACTCAATAACAAAATTTCCTTTATTTACCATAACTTGCACGAAATGATGTTTTACATCAATATCAAAAAAACTTACCCGAATAATTCAAAGTCCTAAGAAAAACTTACTTTCCTGAGCAATTAATAATAACTCAGAAGCGACACTGACTAGTAGGAAGCAACAATGTGTATTCAAGATTTCTTCTTGACCTTTTCAAAATGAATTGCTAATAAAATAATCGAATGGATAAGGACAATACGTAATTTCTGTAAATAGTAAACACCATTAGATAATTAAAAATCGTTAATTGAGTATTTAAAGCGGACATTTTATTCACTTCTTGTTTATGAATGAGAATAATTGGCAAACTTAAGAATGTTTTATGTTTAAAAATTATATGCAGTTAGCTGTAAATATAAACATATTTTGATTCTTTATGCATTGCTGTTAAACTTTGGAAATTTGGTTCACTAGTTTCGAAGATTTTCATTTTTTAGAAATTTTAGAAAAATACTATATTTTCAGAAAAATGCAAATTTTGAACTAGAACAGTAGAAATGCTCAAAACTACAGAAGAAACCGGAATAAAATGTCGTCACCTGATCTGTGACAAAATGTGACATCTCATATATCCGTGATCTCATGGGTCAGCAAAATAAAAAGCCAGCTTCCGAAATTCGACAATTACGACGGTAAGCTTTGAAAGAATCACCAGATGTATTTAGATTATATTGCATTTCCAATAATTTGTTGTATTATCATAATCCAATCCCGTCAGTTTATTTTGCTATGCATTCAGTAATATTTTCTACGCCTTCGGTGTTGGATGTTTTTTGGTTTTACTGTTAGTCATTGCACGTGTTTTGCTAAATACTTCAATTTTAAATTATTTTTAAAATGAGTGATGAATATTGCCAACCTTCGACTTCTAAACGAGGTAGGTGGGAAACTTCTCAGCCAATCTCAGATGATGAATTATTACACATATTAGAAGATTGACATGACGATAGTGACGCAAGTGATGAAGATTTATATTGTGATGAAGATGATCGGACAGACGATCCTGATTTACAAGAAGAATCTGAAGATGATGATGGTGATGATGAGTCTCAAAATAATATTGAATGGTCTTCAGATGTTCAACATCCTACAGTGCTACCATTTACAGCAATACCAGGATTGAAAATTAATGTGGGTGGCAGCAATCCTATTGATTGCTTCAATTTATTGGCATATGAATTATTGTGGATTAGACGATACAGATCTACGAATAATTACAAATATATACTGGCATCAAGTGGCAAGAATAAAGGTTGAACAAGAACTGTCGGATTAAATAAATATAAAAAGAGGAGTGAGACAAGGCGGTTTATTGTCGCCTTTACTTTTTAACTTATATTCGGAGGAAATATTTAAGGAAGCCTTAATGGAGACAACCGAAGGTATTATTGTGAATGGAGTAACCGTCAACAATATTAGATATGCCGACGATACCTTAGTGCTTGGTAATTGCGGAGAAGACCTTCAAAATCTAATGGACAAAATAAAACAGACTTGATATCAGTATAGATTAAAACTCAACGTTAAGAAAACTAAATATATGATAGTCAGCAAACAAAATTATATACAGGATGACGGTATAAAAGTCGGAGATGCCACACTGAACAGAGTAGAGAAACTCGTGTATCCTGCAGTAATATCAATGAGAGCTGGGATCCAACCGCAGAAATTAAAAGCCGAATAGAACAAGCCCGAGCTGCCTTTGTAAAAATGAGAAACGTACTTTGCAGTCACGATCTTAGCATTACCTTAGAGTTCGAATGACATCTTGCTACATCTTTCCTATCCTGCTGTATGGAGTGGAAGCGTGGACTCTAACTGAGGCTATCCTTAAACGCTTGACAGCCTTTGAGATGTGGGTATACAGACGACTACTGAAAATAAGCTGGGTCGACAGAGTTAGAAATGAGGAGGTCCTTAGACGGCTGAACCAAACAACACAACTGGTCAATATAATAAAGAAACGCAAGCTGGAATACTTCGGTCACATTATGAGACACCCGAAAAATATGATCTTTACATCTATTCAGGGAAAGATCCAAGGTAATCGTGGTCTTGGTAGAAGAAGAACATCATGGCTGAAAAATCTAAGGCAATGGTATGGAAAATCAACTATATCGTTATTTAAAGCTGCTATTGTTCTGAAGCTATTTTTATAGTAATTAATTTAAAGCTGCTGTCAATAAAGTCACGATAGCGAATATGATATCCAACGATCGATAACGGTCATGGAACTAGAAGAAGAAGAAGAAAATCCAACCAAAAATTGTCAACTGCAATAGTATTTAAATTTACTGCAATTTATTATAAAAAAAATGTTTAGGAGTAATTAGTTTTACATACCAACCTAATTCTCTTACAGCTTTTTAATATCTTTGATTGTTTGGAGAGTACAATTGCTTTAGTTTTGAATATACCCCTACATTGAGCTCGGTATAATAAAGTTTTTGCGTGCATTAGCATACATGTTTTGACATGAGATGACATGAAATATTTACAGTCTATTAATTTGCTAAAAACAGTCCTTCATAGCGTTCTAAATGTAGATTTTATGTCCATATTCCAGTTTGTTGTTTGTGAACATATTTATTAGTCCCCACAATGTTACCATTGAAATAAAAATGTGCAAAATCATTAAGTAGGCTATAAAAATAAAATGTATTATTTGTAAAATGCAAATACATATTGGATCTAATAGTACAATACTTATTTAACAAAAGTATCAATACACTTTTGTGTGACCTTAATACCAGGGGAAGAGTGTTTAAAGTCCTTAGCTAGTTAGAAGAGATCGTCCGTATGTTTAAAATACAATCCACTGTTTCATGCTATTTAGCATATTGTTTTAAACAAAAGACGGGAGTGGGGTGGGGAAATTCCCCAGCAAGGTCCAAAATTAAAGAAAACCATTATTGAAACATAAAAATAAATTAGCTGACATTAAACTTAAACCACGGACAGACAAATTCAATCCAATAAATCCAATAGTTAGGAAAATTAAGGGTAACTTAATGAATAATGTCTTATGTAGTTTAAGTTTATCTTTTTATGTCTTTTGTTGATAGCAACAAGTCCTCACAGACACTTTGTCTAAGAACTAGCAACACAGTGGAGTCTTACGTTGCCATGTGATTAATTATTTTAAAGGTAAACATCATAGAAATCCGTAAACTAATTTTCGAAACCAAATTCAGATTTTTGCTTTAATCTGTGCCTTCTAAGAATTGCAAGACAAAACAGACGTTGATAAAGATGTTATTAGAGACATGGGAAATCTAAAATTTGCATTCCACGACATATCTCCTCAACTAAGCAAAAATCCTTAGCGAATTGGTTTCTTGTACTCTACAGAGTATATCGGAATAAAAAAAAGGCAGTCAAGATTTTATTTCACGTGCAGTGCGTCCGTGTATCTGCTTATACGTATTTTGCCCTAATAGGGCTCGGCAGAATAGCTATTAACGGTCGTTCTGA
This sequence comes from Diabrotica balteata, assembly GCA_918026665.1. Classification (NCBI taxonomy): domain Eukaryota; kingdom Metazoa; phylum Arthropoda; class Insecta; order Coleoptera; family Chrysomelidae; genus Diabrotica; species Diabrotica balteata. The sequence continues at coordinate 14,713,588 of OU898284.1, read as the reverse complement.
ACGCGAAAATACATCTTTCCTGTCTAAGGAGCAACTCTAACATGGCTTCGTATAGACGCAAATAGCGACATCTGATATTAAATCCGTAAACTAATTTTCGAAATCAAATTCAGATTTTTGCTTTAATCTGTGCCTTCTAAGAATTGCAAGGCAAAACAGACAGTGTACATCGGCACTGGTGTATTTGGAAGGGATTTTTATAATATTCTCAGCAATTTCCACAAAAGAAGTTATTGAAAAAACGTCCACAATGTTTGTTTTGTTGAATTATGTAAACAATTGAAGTTAATACCAATTGATCAATAATGCCAGCTTTATTTTCGTTTTCTTTTTCAACTCAGCTGTGTTGGCATTACTTTTTATATTTTTTATATTAGCTGTAATGGGACTTGGGTTTTTTAGTAAGTAATCAGCCATGTATTTTATATGTTGAGCGAAATGATTTCCTCATATTTTTTTTAAGTTAAGTACTATTATAAGCGGTGAAAAATAAAAAAAAACAACAATTTAAAAGATAAAAATCACCTGTCATTGATGACGTTGCCCAAAATTTCCATTTCGGAAAATCGCCGGGTTCTCAAAATACAAACAGTAAATTAAACAAATTTTGTTTTTTGTTACATAGTGAAAAAATTCTTCTAATAATTTAATTTTATCTGACTCATTTATATTGACAATTCAGACATACATTATGCATTTTAAAGTAGACGACTTAAAATGATATTGCCAATATTGTTGAGTTGCGCTCCTGGGACGACTTTACTTATAAGATAGTTCATTCGATTACATGAAATCAACTTTAACTTGAGAATATCCGTCAGAAAAAATCATGCATGTAATTTTTTCCTGTTTTTTCCCTCATAATTTACTATGAATCACTAACAGAGAATTTTACTGTCATCATGTCATGTGTTTGTCTTTTTAAAGACGAATTACATGCTATGATTTTTTCTGACGGATATTCTCAAGTTAAAGTTGATTTCATGTAATCGAATGAACTATCTTATAAGTAAAGTCGTCCCAGGAGCGCAACTCAACAATATTGGCAATATCATTTTAAAGTCGTCTACTTTAAAATGCATAATGTATGTCTGAATTGTCAATATAAATGAGTCAGATAAAATTAAATTATTAGAAGAATTTTTCACTATTAACAAAAAACAAAATTTGTTTAATTTACTGTTTGTATTTTGAGAACGATTTCCGAAGTGGAAATTGAAACGTCAATAAACGTATTTTTATCTTTAATTGTGGCTTATTCCCAGTTTAAATAGTAATTAATTTACAATGCCACAAGAAAATAGCATCAGAACCGATATTTATTTAAGGTTGTCATCATGAACCAGTTTCACCCCGTGACATCTGTCCTTTTGATAACCAGTTGTTTTTGAGTAGGAAAATAGTGCGATAACCTGCTACGATATAATTAATCTTTATTAGAAATATTTGGGCTAGGTAATTTACATCATTATTATTGTACAAAAAGGATGTACATATGTGAAATTATGACTATAATTTCAGTGTATGAGGACTGTATTACATAGGGCTTGTTCAAATCAATTAGGATATGTAATAAAGGGTTATACAGACAATAAGTTTATACAAAGTCTGCGCATACACTCGCGGTATTGACAGGATTTCACTCGCGATCGTTCTTCGTACGGGAAGGCTTTTCGGGTTACCGGTTTTTGAACCCGTATCTCACTGTACTAATACTGAGATCATGATATAGAGCACATTTTGCGTCTGTATACGATTTAAACAGTATTTGCGGTATTTTTCAAGCATATTTAAACAAATCTTTTGAATTCATATCAGCACTGACACGTGAAACGTGCAGATGCCCCCGTCGAGGGAGTGTATTAAAATTAGAAGAAATTTTGCTACCGAAAAGCGGTTTGTTGTATTTATTTATTTTATTATGTGTCGCGGAATTTCTTTCGGCAATTATGCAATGGGTACCACCAAACCGCAGAAAGAGAGGAAGACCCAGAAATCTTGGAGAGAGGAGTAACGAAAGGCGATGAGGCAAGAGCTCTTAGAGAGGAAACAATGGATGATAGAGTGCCATGGAAATTAGGCATCGGACAACGTCGTGACGTTAAACCGATTGTATCATATAATAATCACTATATATCTATATATATTAATATATAACATATATATAATTCTAATAATCCTTTCGGAATCGCCTACTTGTTTTGAATTCAACCAATATTTGTTCCGTAGGTTTTTGTTCAGGTTCACTAGCCGACCCAAGTTTTTGCTCGTTTATTTTATATTTGCTTTTCTAGAATTTGCATTAGTTGTTGATGTTTTAATAGAATCTGATTAATTTACTGGTGTTATGGCGGTACATGTTGCAAAATTGAATTAGTATATTTGTAGTTTTTAACAATAATATTAAATCTTCTTGTTCTTGTGTCTTTTTTCAAGTAGACAAGACAGTTTAACTTACGATTTTTAGGATCTCTTTTAATAGCGACATAATCTAACGACATCTACTCCATAGACGGATCACCAAGCTTAGTCTATCCAAATTTTGCGCCACCTGGGTATGATATCGAACTATTTCTAATGGCAATGAAGAATTAAAAGAAGAAAGTATATATATATATATTATATAATGTGTTGAAACAAATAATACCTGACGCCGTTAAAGTGAGAGATAGATAATAGCGCCCGAAAAAAGACTAACTCAAAAACTATATATTTCCCATAAAAAATATTCGTGATTTATAACCCAAAATATGTAAATATGCCAAATTTCATAAAAATCGGATAGGAGCCTGTCTACTAAACAGTTATCAAAACTATAATAAAAGGCACAGGGATGAAATTATCTTTTTTTAAAGGAGGAAAAATAAAGAAAAATTTTAAGACTATAGAAGATTTTTAATTAGGATAAATACAATCCAAGAACCAATCGTTTTATTAACTTACCTCCAACAAGTTGATCGACAATAAAAATAATTGGTTAAATAATAGTCTCAAATATACACACTAAACAACTAATTAACACACTAAATAACTAATTAACACTAAAAATACAAACTATAAATAAGAATAATACGGATATAAGGAAGAATAAACACCAAATTAGATTAAAAACAATATAAAATGGAGAACGTAAACAAACGTAAACTGTTAAACGGGTAACATAAACATAAGTCATAGAACACTAACAAACATTTCGACTCTGTCATCAAACAGATACCATAGAACAATTGTTACCGTGATTGTTACTGTTCTCTGAAAATACTTCATTATCGCGACATCTATTGATGGATATCGGTAATACAATTTTATATTTGACCTTGGTCATCTGCGTGAAACGTCTATTGGTGTAAATGGTCTTTGGTCATAATCTATCCCAAGTCTTCCACAATCACAAGATAAATTTTCACTCGGGTCATGAAATTTGTCTTCTTTTACACTGTCTGTAGCTTGTAGTTTGTAGCTTTATCACTAAGCTTATTCACATAATTTATTAACTGAATGTTTATCACTGTCACTGGTAACTTAAAATTAACTAAAATGTCCACAAGTTCGTTCTTTTTCAATTTATTTAATTCCGTCGTTATGATGGCTGACTACTAGCCGCCATTTTGGAATTTTTTGAATACTTGGTATACAGCCAAACACAGGAATCTAGTTTCCTTGTGGAAAAAAATAGTTTTAACGATAGATAAATAGTAATGAAAAAAAATACATAAAAATAATTTTTTAACAGTTTGCAAAAAATTACCTAAACAATCTAATTTTTTTAAATTCAAATATTTTTCCTTGGCTCAATTTTGAATAAAAATGTTTGAAAAAAAAAAATAATAGTGTTTTTGGGCATTAAAACGTATATTTATAATTTTTTTCAGATTTTTTGGAGCAATGGATCGCTCAGGAAAATATTTTTGCGATATGGGACTCCTGGGGACACCTACAGGGGTCCAAGCTACCGGGCTTTGTGAATATGTTGTTTCGAGTGCTCAATCCTAAATAAAAATTCAGCCAAGTGCAGATTTTACATTTTACTTTTTACCTTTTTTATTTTTTATTAATCTGGAGTTGTTGAGTAATTAAAAATGTTATATATTAAGAACAACAAGCACAAAAAAGCACTCATACGAGTACTGACCGCCCAAAAACATACATCGGTCAAACTGATAGAACCTTTAACAAACGTATAGTTTAACATAAAAAGACTTCCATAATAGGAAAACAGATTCCAGGCGCAAACTTTACCTTCTAGATTATTCTTTTAATGCCGAATTTAAATTTCCCCATATTTAAAATAAATGCCTAAAGCTATCTTTATTGATATATATATATATATATATATATATATATATATATATATATATATATATATATATATATATATATATATATATGGAAATTAATATAAAAAATACAGATACTATACAGATACATAATATTTCCTCCTCAACTTATTCAGTAAGTGACAGTAGTAACAAGACTTAAGTGTGGGCGCATAGTAAAAATATATCACTTGCATAAGAAAGGCATGCTGCCAAAATAGCTATGCTGAAAATAAGTTGTAATAAATGTTGTGGAAGTATAAAAAACAAAAGTTGTCAGATTTTTTTATTCTTAGATCAAATTAACTTCCATCAAGTAACGGTCGAATCCATCACTCAATTATATCAAATTTCAATTATAGAAGAAGAAAATTTCATTCACTAACGTCAGCAGTATAGATTCCAGTCAGTTACGTTAACGGTGATTTTCCTTATTTAACGTGGTCTCTAAAATAAATTTAAGTTTGCATTTGTTAATAACGAATATTTGTAGTTTATATAAGTTTGTGAGGTGGTATATTTCCTTTTTAAATTTATTTATTTATTTTTAATATCTTTTAAAACTGGATCTCCCTGAAGTACTGATCAACATAAATATGAACGAGTTTTTCTTAATAGGCTTTATGAAAAATACTAATAATAATATCAAATCTATTTTATATAATACATCCTATTTGTAATCATGTTGTAACGAAAGTATTTTGCCTACCAAAGGGTTCATTAATACAGGGGGTAGAAAATTGAGAGAAGAAACTATTGGGGGTGGAGATAAGGCAAGCAAAATAATCGCTACTTGTGCGAACGGCACTCAGGGTTTGGTAGGAGAGCTGGGGTCGTGGATAAGTAGAAGATAAGAGGGGTTTGGAATGGGCAACTACAAAAAATGAAATAAAGGGGTCATTAATCTCTTGGGATAAACAAAATAAAAATAAACAGGAAACACCTCAAAGAATTTAATATAGGGCGCCACTTGAGGTGCCTAATTATACCTATTACAACCACTAGTTGTAACTAGGGAAATAATTATAAAACATCAAAAAATATCTTTTTCAAATAAAAATCAAAAAAGGGTTAGTTCAAAAAAATAAATAAAATGTTAAGAAAACAAAATTTAACATTTATTTTTGTATCACCACAAACAGTTACAACATGAAGAAATACAAGAATACAAAAAACTTACGTGTTTCATCCGCTTATAAACTCCAGGAGTTGGAGATACTACATAAAACTTACAAATGTTACCGCATTACAGTTTTTAAATGTTACAATTTCTAAATTTTAACGAAAGCAATTATTGTTCTAAAGAAATATCTGTCTTTACTTTGAAATTAAACAAACAATAAACAGTTACCTGGATTCATATATTTCCACTTAACGAAAAGAAAAAAAAACTTGTTACATCTTTGGATTAGAGCTGCTGGGACGAAACTCTGGAACAAGGGGAAACCAATTCCACACTGGAACGAAGATCTGACATAGACGGGGTTGGATTAAGCAGGCAAATGACCAAAAAAAGCTGGTGGGCCATCCTATATATCTTCAAAACTGTACCATGCTCTGGTACATCACACAAATTATTTTTTCTACTGCCACATATTTCCACAAAAAGGGCCAAAACAGGATAAACACGAATTCGACGACGAATTCGGACCCATACCTGACAATACGAAGACCCAAGTATGAATTAGATCCATACTTAACACTACGAAGGCCCAAGTATGAATGACGAATTTAAGAATTCGTTCATATAAATTGAAAACAAAACACATCAACACAGAAATTAAAACGTAAAAGATTCCACTTCTACAACGTATAAAAATTATAATGCGACTTCGAATAAAACATTAAAAGAAATTGCCGAAAAAGTTAAAATAATAAACAACTCTAAAATGGTTTATTTCAACATCTAGCAATGCAAATACAATTATTGAAAACACTTTTGCGTATTTTAACTTGAAAGATACGAACTAACAAACACGGAAAAAATTCTTCGTTTTATTTTTTAAACATATATAAGGAGATTTCAATATATTTCATATACTAGGGGATCTCAACCCGCTTTTGGAATAATCGGTTATAACCGCCAAGTAAATCCGTAAGTAAAAAAACTGATATAGCCGAAAACCGGTGTTTTGTCCACAACCGCCATCCCTCCTGGAGTTCCGCCACCAAAAACGTTTGAGAACCACTGATCTAATTTATGATACTAGAAAGTTTTTGTAAATTTGGTCATACAGTTTCCAAATCTCTCTTCCATAAAAATATTTCCGTTAAGTTGTAATTTTTTAAATATTATCGTTCTTTTTTATTTCAGAGACCCCATGGATGATGATTCTGACGACAAGGACTCAAAACGGTAATATTATTTTAAAATATCGAAAAAATGCATTTTCATCTGTAATTGCTTTTAGAAAATCTAGAAATTTAAGCGAGAAAAAACGAAGAGACCAATTTAATATGCTCGTTAACGAATTGAGCTCAATGGTGTCTACCGGTAGTAGAAAAATGGACAAATCAACTGTACTTAAGTCAACTATTTCGTTTTTAAAAAATCATAATGGTAAGAAGGTCTATAAGAGGGTGTCTTAAAAATCACGCAAGAAGTAATTTGTTTGAAATAATGAGAAACACAATCTTTGATTGAAAATATTTGATCGATTTATAAAATATACACTGTAGGGCTTCATATGCAGTAACATGTCAGGTATATCATCATCATCAGTAGCTCGACAACCCATTCTGGGCCCTGGCTTGTTCTAGGATTTTCCGCCATTCTGTTCTGTTCTTTGCTTTGTTTTTGACGTCTAGAACAATTTATTTATTGCGTGAATTTTCAGACACTTTCACTTCTCTTTTAAGATTATTGGTAACTACTTATAAATTATTTATAGAAGTTACTGTGAGATCTCGAGTAAATGAAATTCAAGAAGACTGGAAGCCTACGTTTTTAACCAATGAAGAATTCATCCATTTAGTGTTAGAAGCCGTCGATGGTTTTATAATCATATTTTCTACTTCAGGACAAATTTATTACACGTCAGAAAGTGTTGCTTCGCTTCTAGGATATTTACCCGTGAGTGATTTATTTGTGTACTGTAATTTAAGTTTAAAATATTTGCAAAAGGCTTCTAAGGGAGAGCCCCCACCAAACTGGTATGGGAAGTAGAAAGTAGCGCGCGTCTAGCATGTTACTTATAATGTAGCCAATGTAAACGAATGATTCAGCGCACACCAAAATGACAGTTACAGTGGCGTCATAAATGTCATTGCCATGCCACGTCGTTAAAAATAGAGCTTATTCTACTTGTTGCCATATGCTATTTGCATTTGTATATTATGTGTTAAAAATTTTAAATATGAAAGACAGTCCAGAATTTAATATTCGTTTTGTCACATTAATTGAGAAATTTTTAGGTATCTATGACAACACAAGTCCGGAATTTTTTAATTCTTTAAATACATTAAATCTACTATGCCTTTGCATCTCTTTACAATAAGGGTGTACCTACTCAAAACTGATGTTGCAGATGAGTTGTGTTCATATTGTTGACGTTTAAAAACGTTATAACTTTATCTTCAGAGGGCGATATTTTGAATTTAACTAGTCTTTTTATTGTCATGCTACTTTAGTGTGCGCTACCTGCCATGCTAGTGACGTGCTCGTGCTATGTAACTCCCATGTTACATGTCACGACAGTTTGGTGGACGCTCTCGCTAAATGAAACAGCTGTATTATGTAAATTTCTTTCAAAATTAAGTCTTCAGTCCTGTTTGGGCTGAACAGTTGGATTTTTTAAAAGTAACTCATATTTTATAATATAAACATGGTACTAGATTTTTAATTCAATACAGAGCGGCGGCAACTGCTTATACAGACAAAATCGTTTATAACGAACTTCAGGGGACTGGTGGTTGTTGTACGTTGTAGCCAGTGTTCTCTGTAAGCGGTTCTATCGGTTATAATGAACAGGTTGCTATAAACGATATTACACTAGTAGGGATAGTTAGTTCGTTGTACCTAGGTTTATGATGCAAAATGTGGTACTTTATCTATACTTATAATATGTTATAATAACATATAGGGGAGAGTGTTCCACAATCAGACACAAAATAGATTTTGCTAAGTGTTGACCTTGTTTATTGAACCAACCAAAATATGATTATCACTAAAATAAATTAAGGCTAAACATAAGTTTTTATGGTAGAACAAACATCATAAACCAAAAACTAATTTAAAAAAAGTTTGTTTAACAAAGGAAGGACAGTTGCCTGATAGTGGAACACACATGTTCCACATCCAGACACTGCATGTTCCACAATAAGACAAAAGGTAATAATGTTTTAACGAACTTCTAAAGCTGAAAAATTTACTTCAAACTTCAAATAAGATTGTTGCCGCTTTGTTGTTCCCACATGTGCTGGTTTTGGTAACACCATCTTAATGTTTTCCAAACATACCAATGAGACGTCTTCTATTTCGGGGTAAATGAAGCTGTTATTATACTTAATGGACTTTCTCAAAAATTTGACCTCGCATTCCTTATTCTTTTTACAGAACACTTCAGCTATGTAATAATTTTTTTTCTTTTTGTCCATAAATTCTATTAAAATAAAATCGCCAACTTCTGGCTCTTTATTAAGCTTATCTAGAAGTGGTGGTGGATCGATTTCTCCTACAAAATCAATATCATCTTCGGAACTTTCGGTTACAAGCATCGCCGCGTCATCATTTTCTTCGTCTGTTGAGTCTTCATCCATTACTTTTCTTTTCACGACCTTATTCTTCTTAACACTTTTTTTTCTTTTTCGCTCCATTTGTTTACCTTCTAGGGCGATCTTTTCTGGAGTGTCCGTGGCGATAATACTTTTAGCTTTTTCTCTCTTCTTTCTCTGATTTTTTCGTTCTTCAGCTTTTGGGTATCCTTTAAATTGTTGTGGACTTACGAAAGTTTCTTTGTGATTTTATGTAGGTGTTGTGTTTAAACTAACTGATACTGAAACTAAGGAGTCTGACATTATATTTTCTTCAATGCATCTTGATGTTGATGGTTAATTTGGATCCATAAGTCGTTGAGCTTCTTCATTGTTTTGATCCCCATTCCTGTCAGTTACGCTGCTAATTGCAAAGTCGTCATCTGTAAATATGAATTTATCGAAGGGATAAATCCCTGTAACCGAAGATTAAATTATTCATTTATTGTTATAGAATCTAGGTATATCTTTAAAATACAAAATCTTATCTTAATAGTAATATGTGACATAAATATCTGTAGAGCAAAAATAAGTTCGGCTAATGGATTAAGACCACAGTCAGGAAATTCGATGACACACACACACACACACACACACACAAGGGATAAATCCCAGTTTTTCGAAATCCGGATTTGATATTACCGGGCGTCATCGATTTTTCAAATGCATAAGCAACACAGCCAGCGATATCAAAAATAGAAACAGGTATCCCAGGGTACTCTAAAATCCATGTTTGTAAGGCAGTATTGTAGAATGATTTAAACGAAAAAAACACCGAGACATCTAATGGTTGCAGCTTGTTGGAAGTATGTGACGGTAAGGTCAAAATGATCACTCCATTTTCCTTGGCTAGATTTATTCCTTCTATCGTTAGATGACTCTCGTGATTGTCAAAAATTAAGAGAGAAGTTGTCATCCCGAATCGGAAACCAATCCCAAAGTACCATGCGGTGCTCCATAAGTCATTCGAGGATTAAACTTTTTTCGTGGAAAAATCATGACTGGTGGTATTGTATTCCCGGATGCTGATATAACACAACAAGTGGTGACCAGTAAACCTCGTTCGGCGCTCGTACAGGAGGAGACCTGCTTGATCCCTCTCTGAGCAAAAATCTTTTGCGGTTTTTGGACGGTTGTGGTGGTAGTTTCATCTAAATTATAAATTCTTGTACCGCTGCAAAAATTTCCATTGTTCTGAAACACTTTTTCCAAATTTTTGAAAAAAAGCCCAACATTGTGTTTGTTGAATGATGTCGCTCTGGAGAGGCTACATCTTTCCGGCTAGCAAAGACTTAATTCTGCATGTCTGGACATAAATCCAAGGAACCATTCGCGTCCAGCTTCCTTGTTTGTTTGCCAATTTTCCGGAATTTTACAATTATTAATAGTTGCCATTTCATAAGCCAGTTCTCTGATATGATTGACCGTTTGTCCGTAACACATTTTTAAGCAAGTTAATACGTAATCGGCTAGGGCTTTTTTTTATTTTCAGAAAAAACTTTTCTACAAGCATAATTTGGAGCCATTTTAATCTCTTTGGTGGGATTCTGTTTTTGCCTTTTTACATATTTATAAACCGTTTGAAATTTTAAATTGTATCTTTCAGCTGCTTGTCTTAAAGATATCTTCTCTTCGGTGACTGCTCTAACATCAGCTCTCATGGATTGTTCATCAAATTGCCCTTTATCGCTTTTTCGCTGACGTCCTCGAGCCATTTTTCCTGAAATATAAATTAAATTTTTACAAAAACAATTACTTTTTCAACAACACTCCAAACAAGCGTTGTGTTCCACAATCAGACAGTGTCTGATTGTGGAACAAACATGCTGTCTGAAGGTGGAACACAACCTACAATACAAAATTAAATTTAACTGTGACCTTCATACATAACCTACAAAAGTAAACTTGCTTATAAAATGCCGACAAAATAGCCAAAATCTTATGTAAAGGTTGTTTTTGTAATACTAGTTTCAGAAGAAAAAATAAAGCATATAATATCATATCAACGATAGAAAAAACTTACCTTGAAAAACGATTTTTTATTAAAAAATGCACAAAACCAAGAGTACAGCGTTCAAACTTTGTTTACCACATTGGCGTGTATAACCTCACTATCCGAACGAAAAACGTCAAACTTACGGCGGGAATTTCAAAATTCCATGCTTTGTCTGATTGTGGAACATGTCTAATTGTGGAACACTCTCCCCTACATAACATTTAACATATGTGTTTATTGTACTTACACAAATCTAAATATATACATACATATATGTATAATATGTATTGAAATAATATATAAGTAGTCAATAAAGTATACTCATCATATAAATGTAGGCATACATATACTATTTATTTTAAAAAGACAAAGAAAATATATACATTTATGTATTACAAAATATGTAAATACAACATTTTACCTCAATATTTAATGAAAAAAGTGTTAAGTCAATGATTTAACAGGTAGTTTGGTTTAGATATGTAGCAGTGTCTGAAGAATCAATTGGAATTATTGTAACACCCTGTATGTAGGTCCCCCACTTATATCACGATAAATATATAACTTGTAGTTATTACAGCGCCTTGAATATAATCACAAATACTGTGTCTAATATGATGTAGGATAGCCGATAAACAATAATTAAATATTTTTCTTCGATTTGTTGAGAAAGCACACCTTAAATGTGATAACCTACTTGCTTATGTGTTCAAGGGACCGTAAAATCTCCCAAGAGGTTGTACTCATTAGTTACATGTCCCCTGAAGTGGACCGATTTCGTAGTCAGCTAGGCACAAATATTTACAAAACATTAAGTACAAATATTGTTGTATTATTTTATGCTTTTGATATATATTTGTTAATAAAGATAGTCATTGGAATAAATAAGAAAATGTTTTATTTAAAGAAGGCTTATAAGTAAACATACAGGGTGCGCCATTAATGCGAGGAATTCCAATTACTTATTTGTAGTAAGAGATACGAAAAAAATTATTATGGTAAAAGTTGGAGTACAGGTAGGACCATAGTCCAAAAATATTTTCATATATACAATGCCATCCATATTGACGAACTGGAACAAATTTATCTGTTTTTTAATGGAACGCCCTGTATATTTTTGGGCTTTTCTTGATGTTCTCGTTTTTTCAATATATTGTAACGATAAGATTACTTTATCGTTACTTAGAGAGATAAAATAACTTAATTCTACCAGTAAAGTATGCAACCAACTATACATGGAATTGTATTATCAGTTGTTTATCAATTGGTCAAACTGCTTACCTGCCGTTTCCATAGAGGTGTCCAAAAGATGGAGTAATAACTTTCCATAGAGGTATTAATCCGCCAATAAATAAACAGAATTGCTTACAAATGGTAAAAACAAAAAGAAGAAGAAATAACAGTGACAAATCAATAAAAAATTGCTTTGAATTCAATTGTTAACGAAAATCACTAAAGTAGCGTCACTTAAGCACTATAATTTCGTAAATAACATTGTCATCTGACCGACATGAAATTTTGACAGTATGCTTTTGAAGATTAGGACTTTCGAGATATCAGACTATAGACATATAATAGGTAGATACAAAATATGTCTATGATCTGACATCTTGATAGTCTTAACCTTCAAAAGCATTATATGTGTTAGATAAAAATTCACTAGAGTCGCCATTTCATGGTTGGACATGGGACTTATCGACCGATGTATGATATGATTGGAAGTAGTTGTGTTTTGTTTCTTACATGATTTATTACAAATTTTATTTTATCAAAAAATACAGCTGTTTAAAAAAAAATAATGTTACATATAAAATAATTAGTGTTTTTGGTTCTAGTACACGTTTTCTTTCTAAAATTTCAGCGGGACATACTAAAGATGACAATATATGAGCTTACAAGTGAAGAAGAGCACTCTAGTCTATACAATGTACTTAATCCGTCCGAAGAAGAAAAACCAGTGGCCTTTTCCTGTCACATGAAAAGAGGGGGTCCTGGATCCAAAACTGATGCATTATACGAGTTGGTGCATTTTATGGGATACTTTAGTAAGTAGATTTTTTTAATACTTTATGACATGACATAAAATTTGTTAAATTAATTATCTTTTATATAAGTTAAGTTGTGTATTCAAAAAGAAAGAAAGCCAAAAACAACAAAGGGTCAAAACCAGGGAAGATAGAAATGGAACTGCTGGAATATGGAGGCGCAAGGATCGTGTCATTTATACAAGGAGTGTTCAATAAAATCGAAGCAGGAGATTCCAGAGAAGTGAAATATTTATTATGAGACACGTGATAGAAAAGAACAAAAAAAAATATTGAAACACATATGACCTTTATACACTTGGAGAAAGCATATGATCGGAGCACTCTAGTTCGCTCCCAAGGTCAAAAACCCATCTTAATTACATACTAGTTCGCTCCGAAAACTATAACCTAGTTCGCTACCGTGGTCAAGCGGATTAAGTATTTATCTATTTTACTTGCCTTTACCTCGTTTCTTGTTTATATTCTGTCCCATGCCTGGTTTGTTACCACGTTTTCCTTTTCCCTGTTATTGCAGGTCTAATTTTTTGCTCGTTTCGATGAGTTTGTCTATGGTTTTTGTCTACATCAGGTTTGATGTGTCATGTGTCAACAGGTGTGTCAACCTATTTGGGCAGGTGTTTTTTATGGTCTGTTGAGTTTTAAGTTTGAGACGAATTTCGACAGGAAGGAACTGAAAGGTTAGGTGATCTCTGTTGCAGTCTTTGCCTGGATAAGTTTTTGCGTTTTTAATGAAGGTTTTGAAAGGGGTCTTAATCAGGATATAGTTATTTTGGTTCCAGTATCTTTCGTCTGGTGAGCGACATGTGTAAAGACGTCTTCGATGGTGTTTATAGAATATATTCATATATTAATACTGTATTATTTTAGTCTCGGATATACGCCACTAAGTCTAATAAATTGTGAATTGACCTTTACCACAAAAATATTATATTCGCACTCTTACTTGTCACACACGTATATCCACTCTCGTGTATTTATTAATAATTAAGATTAAATGTTACGCACCAATTGCAATTTTAATGAGGTAATAATTATACAAGGATTACAGTAAATTTCTACAATGAATAAATACTATTAGTAGATAATTTTACGTCATATAACGGTACAAGAAAAGCGCGGAGTGTGTTAGAATGTCAAATGATTTTAACAATAAAATTTAAAATATTAGCATACTTATAACACTGAGTGTACAATTATATATAACCACTGTACAGAATAATGCCAGTTTTATTTATTTTCATAAATTCTGGGTCAATAAAACTTTGAAGAAGATTTTTTAATATGACTGTTTTAAGTCATGTTTGATTCAAGATCACTCTTAGATATTTATCTTCTTGAAAAAGCTTATTTGATATTCTCCACCATTGAAGTGTGTTCTTTTCTACTTCGTGTCCAATTTGTTTAAGTACAGAAGCAAGGTAAAGCAACATTTTGTCTAACGCAGATATTAACCGATGGCTCTGTTTTATCTGAAAACATCCGTATTAATTTACATTCGTTTTTATGTCGGAATTTAACAAATCATGAAAGGTAAAACAGTAGCACCAGATGATATTTATGGGAAAGTGTGAATAGCTTTAGAAGAAACAAGAACACGTTGTCTAACAGGTTTGTTAACAGGTTGTTTGTTTGTTTGTAATAAAATGATAAAGGTGAACCAAATGCCAGCGAAATGGAGAAGCAGAATATTAGTAACTATTTAACTGGGAATAAGCCACAATTAAAGATAAAAATACGTTTATTGACGTTTTAATTTCCACTTCGGAAATCGTTCTCACAATACCTGCTTATGTTTTGTTCAATTTTAGTAGATTTTTCCAATTCAAGTTTACATAACACTCTGTATTCTTCCTTTTCGTGGGTTGGTAAGCATGGAGATATTTTCTCCACTGAGCTTATTATGTCTAATTTTGGAACGGACGGCTGAGTAATAACAAAGTTTAGACCCTTTGACAGTATTAAATTCTCCGTTGCATTTAAATGTCTATTTGATAGATTGACAACTGTCGCTAATATGTCATCATTTCTATTGAGGTTATCTTAAGTATGTATACTGTTTTGTTCTAAAAGAATATTAAATTTATTTAAATGTATATTTCTTTGTTTTCTATATGAATTGTCATATAATATATGTAAACTAAAAACAATTTGAAACTCTTCTGAATACAATGTACAAAATATTCTCCAACACCCTGTACAGCCGTTTAAGTACGTACGTGGAAGAAATCCTTGGTGAGTATCAAAGCGGTTTTAGGCCAGGTAGGTCAACAATTGACCAGATTTTTGTGCTACGTCAAATCTTAGAAAAAACCAATGAATTTAATATTGACACGTTCCATCTCTTTGTGGACTGTAAGTCAGCGTATGATAGCGTCCTAAGAGGTAAATTATACGAAGCCATGAATGAACTTAACATTCCTCATAAATTAATAAGGCTCGTAAAAACAACTATGAGTAAAGTGATCTGCAGAGTGCAAATACAAGGCGATATGTCACAAGCGTTTGAAACATATGCAGGGTTACGGCAGAGAGACGCGCTGGCGTGCCTTCTCTTTAATATAGCGTTAGAAAAGACTATAAGAGATGATGAGTTACACAATAGGGGAACAATCTTTAATAAATTAACGCAGATTATGGCTTACGCTGACGATCTGGATTTGATCGCACGTACTACACGAAGACTTAAAGAGATGACTTCCACCTTCTTGACAGCCGCACAAAATATGGGCCTTAAAATAAACGAGGAAAAAACCAAAATGTTAGCATCTATTCCAAATAACAGAGATAGAGCTAGAATCGCCGAACAAAACTTCAGTATAGACCAATATAATTTTGAGGTAGTAAATAAGTTTACATATTTGGGTTCTCTCATAACAAACGATAATGACACATCTGAAGAAGTTAAACGGAGGGTACTGCTAGCAAACAAATATTATTTTGGACTAAGCAAGCAGCTAAAAAACAGAAATTTAAGCCAGAAAACCAAACTAATAATATATCGAACATTCATCCTACCAGTGCTGACATATGGGTCAGAAACATGGACCATCTCCAAAACAGACGCAAATCTTCTGCTCGTCTTCGAAAGGAAGATACTAAGAAGAATAATGGGCGCATTCTGTGAGAATGGTATTTGGAGAAGGCGATATAATTTCGAATTGTACGAGAAGTATAAAAAAATAGTAAATGGTAGAGATGTAATATCCTTCATAAAAATAGGTAGGCTTAGATGGGCTGGACATGTGTCCAGCTCTATTATCGGTCCCAGTGGAAAATAGGAGTAGAGGTAGACCACGACTGAGATGGAGGGACGATGTGGATGAGGACGCAAGGAAAATCGGCGCGGCAAATTGGCAACGGTTGGCGATGAACAGAAACGACTGGCGAAATAGACTGGGGAAGGTCAAGGCTCAACTAGAGCTGTAGCACGTAGCATTAAAATGAGAATTTGATATCACATTAAAAAGCAAATCTTCAGTACTTACAATATCTTGTTCAACAAAAAATAAATTCGATCTATGATATTGTAATCTTTCTCGGATCATGGACAAACTGGCTCTATGTAGAATGTTTTCCAACCTTCTGCTTAAATATGCTGGACGTAACTTCAAGCCCTTTGGTATTAGGTTGTTGTCTCTACATCTTCGTAAAAATTTAATTGAATTTTGACAATGTGCCAGTTTCTTGTATAGAATTTCCAATCTCCGAAAATTTTGATTAACGCTGGGCCCAAAGGATTTTGAGAACGATTTCCGAAGTGGAAATTGAAACGTCAATAAACGTATTTTTATCTTTAATTGTGGCTTATTCCCAATTAAATAGTAATTAATTTAAAATGCCACAAGAAAATAGCTTCAGAACAATATTAAGAATATTAGTACTTGTACAAGGCTCAAAACCAGGCTCGGTACTTAAGCGGGGATCTGACAAAATGTTTTTTTATTTAACTTCCAAATATACTTACAATCTGTAAGATAATTACAATAAGTAAATTGTCTGACAATATTTAACAATACAAATATTATTAAAGACAAAATGTCAATTATCACAGGACAATTTCTCCTGTGTATTCTTAGCACTGGAATAGTGTCACAAATGTTTTAGGGTTTGGTTAGGCTTCTGCTTCTAGATTCTATTTGGCTTCTGCAACTAATTCATAGTTAACAGGTCGGCTGGGTCTTTCGTTTGAGTCTTCGTCCGATTGGATGTGCCATTAAATTTTAGACTGTTAGTCTCTAAAAATTTTATTTTAAATCCTTTATAAAAGGTATATAATAAAATGCCCAAACGGGCTATCACAATTACATTACAGAACGTTTTCGGAATGTTAATTCCATCATCAGTGTAAACGGAGTATACATGCTATGAGCCACCAAAATATATGGGTCAAAACCCTTTAAATGTTACAAATTTATAGTTGTTTTACATTATTTATAATTACAAATTAGGATGTTTAAGTTACCGTTGGAATTGGTAACATGGCGACGTATGACCCTACATAGGTTATATGGTCCTGAGGCGAAGTGTCTTCGAGGACCTGTTGATACCTTTTATAAAGGATTTGAAATAAAAAAAATTGTGATATATGGTATACAGCCAGCTACAGGAATTTAGTTTCCTAGTGGATGTTAGTCTCTGTTCATATCGTTGGCAGATTTTGGTGAATTCGATGACAGTTGTCATGTTAGTTGCCATCGTCTTGTTTGGAGCATTGGTTATTATCCAGAGGAGTTTGGATTGAAATTTATCAAGAATATCAATTCTGGATCTGGCTGCTGTCCCCATAGCTGAATTCCATAGATCCAAATTAGTTTTAAAATAACTTTGCATGTTCAAATTTATGTTCAAATTTTCTCGATTTTTGACAGATTTTGTTGACATAATGTGAAGCGGTTTTCTTCATCAACGAAGAAAAGTAGAAAACAGATAATAGAAAAAGACAAAATCTAAAGACGGTAACCAACGTAACGTGGAATACCGTGTTTACTATCAATATTTGTATTGTGTATTGTATTTGTATTTGTGTGTTGATAAATCAACACGGTTCAAAGGAAGTTGGAAGCTGATGTATAGTACGTACTTATCACTCCAATCGTTCCGACGTTACTAAGGACGGGTACGGTCAGTGTCGTGGTACTTTTATTATGGAGTAGTGTAACAAAGTTGTGTTGGAATTTTTATCACTGTATAAATTACTCAACTACTAAAATTTTTACCGGAAACATTGGTCGACAAAACTACACTAAACACTTAATCTCGAGGGGACACGCTTTATTGGGGTACTTATCAGACCAGATATTTAATAATTTCACACTAACATGAGCTAACCATATTAAAGAAATATTAAAAAATAAATATATTAAAGAAATTTAATGTTTTCGTAAATATCATATTGAGTACCTTAAATTTTTTTATAAAAAAGTTGACAAAAGAATGATTTCTTATGCACGTGTTAATGATGCAATAATTTCCAATAGATCCACGTCCTTCATTCGTTCAACAGATTAAGACAAGAGTAAAATGCAGATATAAATTAAAAGTAGCACGTGTATTATATCATAGTTTATACAGTGTGGTTAATTCAACTACGAAAAGAGAAAGATTAAAAGAGAAATACTGTTGGAGAAACACCAAAATATAAAATATATTTGAAAAACATCGAATTTAATACTTGAATAAAGTGAAATCTATTCAAGAGAAAGTTTGTTCTGAAATATGAAAGATGTGTTGTTAACAAAATAAATAAAAGTAAATAAAGAACTAATAATAAAGGTTGAATAAAAACAGAGACGTTAATAGGTTGACTGCCATGGCTTTCGAACCGAAATTTTATACCAGTCGACCAAATATTCATTTCTATTGAATAAATTTTCATTTGGATTGTGGTATTTGTGAGTTTTTCTTGATTGGATATTCTGAAAGTCTTGTTTAGGTGATTTTGTCGCCTCTTCAGGTCGTGTTTTGTTTTGTGGATGGCTGCAGTAGTTTCTGGCAGTTGGTCCTAGTGGTGGTTCGTTGGTGTCCTGTGGAGGAGGGCGTCTTTAGAGGGGTTCAGGGGAGAAAGGTTTTGGTAACGGTTCTTTTTAGAACTTTATTGTGTTATATTAGTTACTGAATTGAATGATTACGATTAAATGATTGAATGAATTTAATTATTAATTTTGGCTCTAGTGTTCGCTTTGAGGGCAGCTGAGTGAATTCTCGTTCTTCAGTAATGGAGAAACTTTACGAGACAGAGATTATCAATTAGAATTACTAAGGGTCTAGAATATGAGCCAATTCTACACAGCTTCCAAGTTTCTAGAAAGCCACAAACTTCCTTAACGGTAACTTCGTCACAAAGGTTTTTTAACCTTATATATATATATATATATATATATATATATATATATATATATATATATAAATATATATATATATTATTGTGATATTTAAAGTCTTAGTGCGCCAAGCAATTAATCAGCTAATTAATCAATTAATTAATTAAAATTATTTAAATGATATGACTATGATTCTATCACACTTTATAATTCTCTTATCTCAGGGTTCTATTCGTGCTTCAATATCTAATGCTATTGCATGTGAAAGGTAAGGTCCAAAGAATACCGGAAAAATAAAAAAACATATAGGATCTAACATTATATATTAAAATAAAATAATGAAATAAAATTCACACTCAAAAATTTTCAATAAACAAAATCTCATGTAATGATTCTCAAAATTTTGTTCTACGTACGTGAACCTTCAAAATTAATGGTACAAACAAAATTAGTTGAAATCTCAAAATCCCAAATATTATTCTAAATCTCCTAATCAAAATATTTATATCTTTTCTAAAATAAGTGTAAAAATTGTGTTATCAATAAAAGAAAAACTGCAGAAAACAAAACTATCTCTCTTTGATGATGAGTGGTCCAAATCCTTGTTCCTTGTAGTCTATACTATCTACTCTTAGTCGCTCCCTAGGTAATCAGCAATCTTACAACAAATTATTGCAAGTTTATCGTCCTTAATGATCTCCTTCAAATGCACGAATCGTTCAAATTATGCTAGCTTCTTCTTCTCTCAATAAACTGCATCTCTCGTTGGCCTGAGTGAAAAATGACTCTTGGAATATCTTTTCTTTACGATAAACTGAATCTCTCGTTGGCCTGAACAGTGACTCTTGGAATATAAGTAGAAAATATAACTTACAATCTTTTACTGGATCAGCTTCTGTCAGATACACTAACTACACGAAAACTCACAAACTTTCACTGCTACTGCTTCCTACCTCTGAGGAAACTACCCGAGAATAAACGGACGTTCGCCTTGCACCCTTGGAAACCAACTGACTCTCTATTTTTCTTCCGAAACTAACTAAAGTCTCATTCTCAAACCAAACCTCCCACCTTTTCCAATCTCATCCAATCAAAACGCGTCATACCTCTCCCATTTCTTCATTTCGATAACACACAAATTTTTACCTACAATTATAAAATTTCCTAAAACTTATTTACAAATAATATTTTTCTACAATTCTTAAAAACTAACAAAAACCTATCTTTCTAAAATCTATTCTATTGAACTAATCACTGCACTAATGTATTTGGAAAACCTGGTTCAATTGTCTTTTATTTCACTTAAGCTTATTCACGTCATACAAATATATTTTAACAAAGAAAATAATGTATGCATATCTTACGTTTTGTTCAATACAGGTAATCCAAAAAATGTAAAGACTTTCCTTCTTCGAAATGTTTGTTGTTTATTATCCTACCCATCTGAATTATTTTAATTTTTTGAACTTTGAAATATTTTTAAACAAACCGATATTTTCTCGATTTTACATATCATAACAATATATATTATATAAATAGAATTTCCATTAAGTTACGGTCGAATCCATCAATTATTTAAAGTAATTTTAAAAAGCCTCACAAATGCGTATTTCCCCATTGTGTTTGACAACTGGGGGACTTGGGGTTGCCCAATCCGAAAACTCTACTTTTTGTAAAACACCCTAACTAACGACTCTCATTCAGCTTCCACTTTATGACGTAATGCAAAAGCAACTGAGCGAGCCTTATGAAACCTTTTTATACTACCAGGCTTTAAATGAATTTCGGCTTCTAAACCTATAATTTCACCAACTGACTTTTCGAACAAATGTTTGTATTTATCTAATAAACTTAAGACTTTAGACTTCTTATGTAATATTGTATTTGCCTAGTGTAGTTTAATTCCAAGGGCACGTATCCACTCTCTTCCACCTAGTGAATGACCCTCACCATCCACCACGTACAACTTTAACATGCCACTATGCCACTAACCACTATTTAAGTGTTTTGAAGAAAACACTTAAATAGTGGTGTGTACAAACTTGAATGTGGCGACTGCCCAAAAACTTACATCGGTCAAACTGGTAGAAACTTTGATAAACGAATAGCAGAACATAAAAGGTCTTTCAAGAATAGAAAAACAGATTCGACATACCCACTTCACCTTCTAGATCATAATCATTCTTTTAATGACAAATTTAAAATTCTTCACATTCAAAATAAAGGCCTTAAGCTATCTTTGTTAGAATCTATGGAAATCAACAAATTAAAAAACACAGATATAATTCTAAATGACCAACTTGAGACAAACAGTTCTCCCCTCCTCAACCTATTTCATTAGAGACTATAAATTTGTAAACCCAAGCCAAAATAGATCACTTGAGAAAGGCAATCAGCCGAAACAGCTGTAGTGATAATATTTAAAATAAATTTTGTGGAAGTTTGAAAACAAAGTTTTCAGTGTTTTATTGTTACATAAAATGAATTTCCATCAAGTAACGGTCGAATCCATCAATTACTTTAACATTTGCCTTATTCCCTGGTGCTCAACCTCCACTGGAATTAACCCTAAAACATTTAAATGATTTTTACAGTACAATTAAGTTATACAGTACATACATACAGTATGTAGTTAATTTTACATCAGATTCTTGTAATTGTAGCGTAGAAAAATACGTTTCAAATACATTTTTGTTTACCATTGTAACAGCAGCACCTGAATCAATTTCATATTTTAAAATATTGTTGTTTACTCTTAAGTTTATAAAAAATTTGTATTTTGAATTTACAGTACTAATCTTAAAAATTTCTTGAACTGAGCAAACTGAAGTTACTTGGTTAGACCTAACATTTTTTGATTTTAAAAAAACTTTATGAATATGTCCAACTTTTTTACAAAAATTATAAGTTAAATGTTTTTTTGAACAAGAATTTACAAAATGTGAAGGATCTCCAAATCTATAACATACATTACTATTTGTGTTTGAAGAATTTGCGGCAGAGTTATTCTGAAATTGCATCATATTATTATTTGCACTCCTTGCTTTTGCATTTAATATATTGACACTAGAATTATTATAATTTTGATTATGAAAAAATTGGTTACTGTCCTTTTCTGATGCCTCCATGCTTGTGGCAATCTCAACGGCTCTATCTAGGTCCAGTCCTTTTGATTCTAGAAGTCTAGCTTGTATTCTTTTCGATCGCAGGCCAAAAACAAATTGGTTTCTTATAGCACTTTTAAGATATGTAGAAAAATTGCAGTTAATTGACAACTTTTGTAGTGAATGAAGGTATTCTTGTATTGTTTCTCCTTCGGCTTGCCTTTTTGATTGGATTCTAAAGATTTCTGCAATTTCGAGGGGTGCAGGGTTGTAAAAATTATCCATTAAATTGACAATGTCGTCGTATGACTTGTCTTCAGGTACATCTGGGGCTAACTTGTCGCATAGGGTGTCGTAGGCCTCAGAACCCATGTAGTGTAGTAGATAAGGTAATCTCATTTCGTCTGGAATTTTAAATACCTTGTAAGCACCTTCCAGCCTCTTTACCCACCTGGACCATTTGGTGGCAGACTGGTTGAAAGATTCAACGGAAAATTGAAATGTAGATACTTATGTAGACATAATTGGGGCTGTAGTACCTGTAACTGTATTTGAAGTTGAGGTAGCAATCGTAGTAGTCGTAATAATCTCTTATGTATCCCATCCTCGTCGTCAATTGTTGTGTATTTAGTATTTCTTACTTAAATAAGGTAATAATTATTAATACAACGTGGTTTTACATCATTAACCTTTATTTCCCTTTAACTAACTAACTTCATTCCCTTGTGTCAGTGAGCGTTGTTGCCTACCTGTGTTGCCAAGTATATAACAAGAACAATTCCATATTTTAAGAAACATCGTAGAAAAACGTAGAGAATATCAGATCCTGACATTTATATGTTTTGTCGATTTACTATTGCCTTTGACAATTTTAAATGGGCCAAACTGTGAAACAACCCAACGACAAAGAGTATACCTGAAAACCCGAAACTTGACTCACCTTATTATTCAGCTATATTAAGATACATACAGCATCTGGCATACAGTCGAATACATGGATGCCTATAATTTATAATGCGCAAGGTTTTGGATGATTGGAAGCAAGAAGTAAATCTAGGCACTGTCAAGATATTTAACTTGCGTTTCGCAAGAAGAACTCACTCACTTACTAAAAAAACTCGAGGTAGAAAGTGCTAAGTTTGTCTCATGGTTAACAACAACACAGCCAAAATCATCGTTATTGACCGCTAACAACATTTTACTGGGACCTAAACTATCGCCGGATCTAAACTATCAAGGTAGTCTCTGAAATAGCCGCT
Organism: Diabrotica balteata; assembly: GCA_918026665.1. Lineage (NCBI taxonomy): Eukaryota > Metazoa > Arthropoda > Insecta > Coleoptera > Chrysomelidae > Diabrotica > Diabrotica balteata. The sequence goes on along the minus strand of OU898284.1, from coordinate 14,689,793 downwards.
TTTGAAATGTGGGCATAGTGACGATTATTTCGTATTCCATGGACGGCTCGAATATCTTATTATTTTAGATAAAACATAAACTCAATTACCATATTTCTAGTACAGTTTACTCTAGAGTTTAAAAGTTTTTTGGTAATTTCCATCGAAGTGATCACAAAATGGAGCGGTTTTTAGTCCAAGGAATTATTTAGTCACCGCCAACGTGGTAAGTCTCCAGAGCTATAGACAGATATTACAAAAAGGCTTTTGCACAAACAGTGTATTGAGATAGTACGTATAGCAGTTGATGCTATGAAGCCAAGCCAATGAAGAAAGATCATTAATCAAAATGTCCGAGCTTCTGAAGCTCAATGATGACCACAACATATCTGTCAAGATGTATGTTTAATAAAACTATATTCGAACGTTCTTCAACATCAGAGTTCTCATAAGCCCACGTTTTTCTATATATTCGTTATTCTTCTTTCTTAATTAGTAAAATTTAGAAGTTTACTTTTAAGTTTTCTTCTAGTCTTCTTTAGAAGAAGAATTCCAATAGCATAAGATTTTGTATTCGTAGCTACCATTATATTACTTCTCACCTACCTATCCACACAAGTGTATTTATTATAGTTTTTTATTCAATTTATTCCTTATAAATATTTTTTATATATGTGTGTACAGAATAGTTGATTAAATCAATTCTGAACGTTGAGACCAAGCTGAAATGATTTTAAATATTATAGAAATAGAACAATGTTCTATTGTAGTGTTTGTACTGTCATTGGTCACTCTGTATAATATTATCATATTTGGATTGTTTTATCAAAAATAGTTAAATATTTTTAGCCAATATTATTGTTTAATGATGTGATACTATCAATATTTAAAAATCGCCATAACACTTAACGTAAGGAGAATGTAATGAATTATTAACACGTTGGAGATAAGGTCAACGACAAATCATTTTAATTATCTACTACATTATGCTGCAGCGAATTTCAGATCAGTGTTTATAGGTATTATGCAATATATGCCTGATCACCATATTATATTTATTATACAAAGATATTATATATAGACAAACAACACAATTTATTAGGGTTGCAGTAAGAATATTGACCGGGGGATGTTAAAAAAACACTCTTTTGACTTTTTGTCTAGCTTTCGGAATGGTTTTATTCCTTTTTCAAGACACTGTAATAAGACAAATATGTAAATATTTAAAAAATATCACAATTCTTCAGTGTAACTTACTAGTCGTTGAGATTATTTATAAAAGCATTGACACTCAACATTGATAACACACATTAAAATATAAAATCATGGACAAAATACATTCTAAAATTTTTAAAATTTGGGTAAAGGTAGTAAAACTTAGTTTATGACATATTTTACTGGTGTGTTTTAACTCATATGCATAGAGAACAGAAAGTAAAAACACTGTAATTAACATGTAATTAGGTGAACTTGATATTATCTTTCTTTTCAAGAAACACTAGAGGCTCATCTTGGGTGATTATACTTTTTAAACCTGTCTTAATGGTATGCAACATATTATACATGCAGGTGTAATTTATGTACAGGTAAATATTTATTTTATTTTTGGCATTTTTTTAGTAAATGACAATAAATGTTGCTTAGTTTATCTATGTCAGACTTTTTATTGATGCAAAATATCCTAGATTTTATGAAACACATTTCCAAAAAACACGTTTTGAATGGTTCTTTTCGTTTGCTAAAATACAGAAATCCTCGAAATTGAATTCATGTTTCAGAGTTATTGCATGTTCTGTCAATGCACATGCATCGATTTTTTTGGTTTTTATATCACTACGATGTGATATCACCCTGCTGTGAAAATTACGAGATGATCCTCCTATCTAAATTTTATTACAATTAGTACATGGTATAGAATAAACAGCATTCGATGACTCCTGTCTTGTGAAAGTATCTTTTGTTTTCATGTATAACTTCGATACCTCTTTCACATTTTTGGTTGTAATTTTTAAGCCACTAACATTTTTAAAGATGTTCATTAACTTAGGTGTCAGAACTGGAATGTGGGGTAGGCAACCATAAGTTATTTTAGATGGTAATATTGATGTGTTATGTGTCAATGTCAATTGTCGGATCTCATTATTATGAAAATTTTGGTTAACAGAAACTTGCGAAGGAAAAGGAGAACCGAAAATGAGTTTATTTAAAAGCCCTATGGGATAGAAATCTAGTATAGATCTTAACTTTTTTAGTCCCTTGTCCCTGAATTCGATGTGTGACAAGTTGGTAACCCTAGTTTTTAGAGAAAAACCCAAATTTTTTTTCATCTTAGATGGATGTTGAGAATAAAAGTTTATGAAACGGTTACTAAAACAAGGTTTACGATACCACTCCGTCCTTAGCATGCCATCATTGCCACGATGGATTAGCATGTCCAAAAAAGGAATCATATTATCAGCCTCTCTCTCAACCGTAAACTTTAGGTATTCACATTGGGCGTTAAAAGTGTTTAAAACATCAGTTAACTTGTTTTCAGGGACCGATAAAATCAAATCATCTACATAACGTTTAATAAAAGGTATGTGAAAAGGTGTCTTTTCTTTTCAACGTGTAAAGTGGAGAATCATCTCGTAATTTTTACAGCAGGGTGATATCACATCGTAGTGATATAAAAACCAAAAAAATCAATGCATGTGCATTGACAGAACATGCATTAACTCTGAAACATGAATTTAATTTTGAGGATTCCTGTATTTTAGCAAAGGAAAAGATTCAAAACGTGTTTTTTTGGAAATGTGTTTCATAAAATCTAGCAGAGCTTGCATCAATAAAAAGTCTAACATAGATAAACTAAGCAACATTTATTATTTACTAGAAAACACCAAAAATAAAATAAATATTTACCTGTACATAAATTACAACTGTATGTATAATATGTTGCATACCATTAAGACAGGTTTAAAAAGTATAATCACCCAAGATGGGCCTCTAGTATCTCTTGAAAAGAAAGATAATATCAAGTACACCTAATTACATGTTAATTACAGTGTTTTTACTTTGTGTTCTCTATGCATATGAGTTAAAACACACCAGTAAAATATGTCATAAACTAAGTTTTACTATCTTTACCCAAATTTTATAAATTTTAGAATGTATTTTGTCCATGATTTTATATTTTAATGTGTGTTATCAATGTTGAGTGTCAATGCTCATTCGTAATAGAACAAAAGTAAAAGATTCGAACGTATTAAGGATTGGCGATGTCCCTCTTTACCAGTGGATTACTGGCAGCATCTGTGTACCTTATTTTTTTCCGGGATTGGGACTTCCAGTGATAGCAATCCAGCAGCCTCCTGAACTGCTCGATCCACACAGTTAGCTACACCACTATCCCCGGCGGAGTTTAATGTTCAGTACCTATTAAGCGTGTCCCCAATCAGTTCAGTAAACTACAAATAAAAAATTACAAGCAATCAGTTTATTTCAATAATTCTCATATTTTTATTTACATATTCACGTGAAAAATTATTTACGTAATAAACAATGCTTGAGTCAAATAACTTGTAATAACACATACTTAGATATGTTGGAAAAGTTAGAGAATGATGTTTTTCAAAGTATAAAAAATTTTAAGTTTCCAATTCATGTCCCTGAAAGTATCGCTTCCAGGAACATGTGTAAACAATACAAACAGGGGCAAAATCTTATTTATAACCTTTTTCAGGGTCAGACGAAGATTGCGTTCACGGTGAAAATCGATACAGCGGATACTCCGGCGAAGGGGACACGAGGTAGGATTTAAATTTTTTCTCTAGCAGTTATGTAACAAGATTTCAGTAATAAGACTTTAAATTGAACGAATTTAAAAATATAAATCACTCTCTATATTTCAGGGTTCGGATACTATTGTTTCATTTATAAAATAACTACAACATGAAACTTCAGATTTATATATGTAAAATTTTATCAGATAATTTTAAATTCATATTTATCTATATAGGTACATATTATATCGTTTGGAATTTATCTTTTTATTCTTTTATTATATTTAAATGTCTAACGATTTTTTAATTTTTAATTTAATAGAATAGAAGAATAGAATATTCTTTATTAATCCCATCAGATCACAGTGTGATATTGGACAAGTCATATAGTACATAAAGCATGATCAACAAGTTATATAGGACAATTACATAAAACAAAATCAATAAAATATAGATTAATATAAAAATAAAAAACAAATAAAATTAAAACAAATAAAAATAAAAATAAAATTTAGATCCTGCAAAATCAGGACTAGTTTCAAAGAGAGTTGTGGAGTGTTTACACACGCTTATCAACCTCCCGTGTCTTGTCGGGTAATTATGAAAGTCAGAGTTGAGGGTAAAATTTTGAAATTTAGTTTTGACGTGAATAATACACTTATAAATATATAAAGCATGAAAAGTCAACAGCCTGTGTTCAATAAAATATTTACGACATGATTGTCTATTATTAATATTGAATATCAATCTAAGAATTCTCTTTTGAGTTTATAAAAACTCTAGAAGAGTTTCTAGAGTTTCCCCACAAGATAACATTATAGGCCATATATGAATAAACCAATGCATAATACACACTTATCAATTGATTGGTATTAAATAGAGTTTTCAACTGAAGGATCGCATAGTAACCCTTATTCATTGTTTTGCAGACTTTAGTGACATTTTCATCCCATGTCATATTACTTTCTAGAATGCTACCAAGAAATAATGTTGTATCACTAAAAGGTATTTCCTCAGAACTAACTGTGATTTTATTACCATGGGATGGCTTAAAGCGCGAGTAGAACTGCATACAAATAGTTTTCTTTGCATTTACCATTAAAGAGTTTCTTTTACACCAGGTTGTAAATTCCTGTGCTACTAAGTTCATTTTTGATATGAGTTCGACTTCATTTGACTCGTCAACTACAATTGTTGAATCATCTGCTTAAAGAACTATATGGTCTGCGTGTCAAATCAATGACATATAAAAGAAATATTAGTGGTCCCAATACGGAGCCTTGCGGTACACCTCGATCAAGATTAAAAACAGATGACTTCTTATTATCGACTTTTACTAGGAATTTACGATGTTGTAAGTATGACCTTAACCAGTTCAAGAAATAACCCCGAAAACCAAGGGCTTCTAATTTATGCAGTATAATTTCAATGTCAATAGAGTCAAAAGCCTCAGTTAAGTCAAAAAAGAGTGCACCCACATACCTTTTTCGATCCAAAGCAGCGTGGATATAATTAAATAATGAAATAGAAGCACTCTCTGTAGATTTATCAGGAAGAAACCCATGCTGGCATTTATTTAAGATATCATATTTATTCAGAAAATTTAACATTTTACTATAAATACACTTTTCGATAATCTTAGAGAGTACACTTGTTACTGTGATTGGCCTGTAATTATCAACCAAACATGGATCTCCCTTTTTGAAAATTGGACTGACTACTCCCGTTTTAAGGTTACTTGGAAACTTGCCATCCTTAACAGATAGGTTGATGATGTGAGACAAAACAGGAGATATATATGAAGAAATGTATTTAATTATTTTAGTAGGGATTTGATCAATACCTACTGAGCTGGTATAGTTTAAGGAAGATATAGCATTCTCAATATCAAATGGTGAGACTTCAGAAAAAAAGAATGTGTTGTTAATTGTCATAGTTGTGAAATCGTTAAAGGTATAGTTATTGAAATGTTTTAATAATGTGTGTTTGATTGATGTACAAAAATACTCACCAAATTTGTTTGCTATGTGTTCTGGATGTATCAATAATTTATTATTATCAGTAATGCTCCACTCAAAATTGTTTTTATTTTTACCAATTTGACGATTCACAGTTTTCCATATCTCCTTCCTTCTTTTATTATTATTTTGATTATGTAAATAACTTTGATATGATGCTTTTTTTATATCCTTTACCTTACGAATAAAGTTGGCCTTTTGTATTTTATAGTTATACATTAAATCTGAATTACCACTGACATTTGCTAGCCAAAATAAATCTTTCAGCTTTTATGAATGTCAGCTAATATGAATGTCATCTTTACAGTGAAATTTAATTTATCATGATGGTTGTTTACATCATCATATTTGGCTCGACAATCCTCTGTGGATTCTAGCCAGCTCTAAGATTCGTCGCTATTCTGTTCGGTTTCTGGCAACGTGTTGCCATCTTCTGATCTCTAGTATCCCTAAGTCGGTCTTAACTCCATCTATCCACCTAATTTACCGCCGGTCCCTGCTTCGTTTTCCTATAGCTATTGCTGTCGTTAGCTTGTTAGCAATCATATTGCCAGGCATTCGTATTATATGTCCAACCCATCCAAGGCACTCTATTTGAATGAAGGTTACATTTGGTTCAATAAAGAGTTGGTATAATTCGAAATTATATATTTGGCGCCACTGGTATTGATCATTTATAGCTCCAAATATTTGACGGAGTAGCTTACGCTCAAATATTCCCAGAAGTATTTCATCTTTCTGCGTTATAGTCCATGTTTCCGCTCCATATGTGAGAACTGACCTCAACAGAGTTTTGTATATGATAACTTTAGTTTTTATTTGGATATTTCTTGAGTAGAATTGTTTTTGGGGTACACAGTATGTACTATTTGTAAGGTTTATTCGTCTTTTAATTTCTTCATTTGTTTTGTTGGTAATAATCACTAGCAATCCAACGTATGTAAAGCTGTCAACACACTCAAAGATATCGGTTCCAAAGACTCTCTTCCGTTCCTCATTTGCTATCGGGTCCTTAGTAACCAATATGTACTTGGTTTTGTATTCGTTGATGACTAAACGGACCTGTTTCGCCGCTGTTTCCAATTCTATTCAATTTCGTCTTGTCTGAGTCCATCCTTTATCTCAAATGATCGAAAAAAATTTTATGTATCCTAACGCTGGTGATGGTGGATGGGGAGGTTGGAGGTTGAAGGCAAGATAGATGGTAAAAGAACTCGATTAAGATCGACACTCCGATGCTCAGACCAAATAAAGTGTACTACCGGTTACTCTCTGTCTGAAGCAGCACACCACGCCCAGGAGAGAGAAGAATGAATAGAAACCATTCATCAAATACCATAAGGTCACCACATCCTTACGAAGGATAAAGGATAGAGAAGGAGAAGGAGGATCCTAACGCTGGCTTTTAAGTTAGACATTGTCATTCTCGTTAATCGGATAAGTTTTTCTGGTATACCAAATTTACGCATTGATTGGCATAGTACTGTTCTCTTGACACTATCATATGGGGCCTTGAAGTCGACGACTAAGTGATTGTTTTCAATATTAGGTCCTAATGTTTTCTCTAGGTTTTGTCTTATTAAGTGAATCTGGTCAGTTATTGATTTTTTTTAGTAAGTCCGGTCTGGTATTTACCAAATATGCTAACTGTGTAAAGCTGTAGCCTTTAGTAGATAATATTTGCTTGTATTTTGTAAGCTGTTGTACACAGGGTTATATCTTTGTAGTTGTCACACTGGAGGTGATCGCCTTTTTTTTGTAAAGGGCATATCACGCCTTGAGACCATTCACAGGACCTGATCTCATTTTGCCAGACAAGAAGTAAACGTGTATGCAGTGCTTGTTGCAGGGCGTTGCCACCATTATTGTAGAGCTCGTTAAAAATTTGGTCAGTTCCTGGTTATTTATCATTTTTAAGCTTTTTAATGTCTTGGGCAACCTGTTCAGTGGTAGGTGGTCTTACGTTTGGGTTGAATGGATTCCAATCATTTCGATCTGCTACGGTGTTATCTGTTTCGTCCATCTGATGGCCATTAAATTTTGTATCAATATATTCAACCCTTCGGTTCAAAATTGAGCTTCACTTAGGATATTTCCTTCTCTATTCTTACAGCTCCCTAAACTCTTTACTCACTTTGTTTACATTGCTGTAGAACTTTCGAGTTTCGTTTTGATTTCTTAGCCATTCTATGTTTTCTAACAGCTTTTCTTTATATTCCCTTTTGTTTCTTCTATGTAATATTTTTTGTTCCCTTCTTAGGGCTTGGTATTCCTCCTTTGCTCTTTTTGTGCCTCTAGCTTGATTTGTCTTTCGGTATGCTCCATTTTTGTTATCTGTTGCTTCTTGGCACTCCTCGTCAAACCATTCGTTTTGTTTAACTGGTTTAGTTGTTCCCAATATTTCCGATACTTTTTCAGTTATTGCGTTTCTACATTTCGCCCATAATTCCTCCATATTTCTCCATGCTTCCAAGCTCTCTATTTCCTCATCTATTTGTCTCCTATACTCTCGCGCAACGGTTTCAATGGGTAGATTATTAACATTAATTATGTCTGTGTTATATGTTTATCCTTCTTTAGGTTTGATATTCTTCCTCTGATTTTTGCCATTACAAGAAAGTGGTCATTATCCATGTTTGCATCTCTGTAGTTTCTGACATCCATGAGGTCAAAACAATGGATTGCATCTATTAGGATGTGATCTGTCTGGTTAACGGTTTTGTTGTCAGGTGATTTCCATGTTCCTTTGTGTATTATTTTATGGGCAAATCTTGTTCGTCCTACTATCATGTTTTTGGTGCTTGCAAAGTTTATTAGTCTCAACCCGTTATCATTTGACTCTTCGTATAAGCTCAGCCATTCACAGAAAATGTGAATGGCTGAGCCACACTCTCCGGAAGATGACATTGCCGGGACAGCGCTGGATTGGAATCCTCAAGGTCAACGGAAAGTAGGCAGAGTTAAGAAAACTTGAAAAAAGGCAGTACTGGATGAAGGGAAAGAAATAGAAAAATCCTGGCTTAAAATAAAAGCACTGGCCAGAAAAAGAGTTCTCTAGACACACTTCGTGAAAACCCTATGAACCTTGAGGGTAGATAATTGGAGGAGAGCAGCTAAGGAAAGGGTTGTTTGGAGGCGGATTCTGGAGGAGGTACGGTTCCACTTGGGCTGTAGCGCCATAGGAGAGAGAGGCCTTGGATGTTTAGAAGAATAAGTTTAGTTCCATAAAATTGAGTAGTTATCCAGGCCATTGTAATAACCAACATACATAAAAGGTACACAGGAGGAAAAAGCCTTGGAGAATATCAACTGTTCGTATGCTCTACTGTTGGTAAAATTAGAAAATTAGAAAATAAAACTAATATTATATCAAAGAGTAAAATTATTGCTTAATAAAATGAACTGCAATCAAGTAACGGTCGAATCCATCATATAATATTATATATTGCTGAAAAATTTTCTACCAAGGAAAGTGCGGTAAGTTAAGCGTGAGAAGAAAATAAATATTCTAGCTAAGGAAATGGCATATTATTGCAATTATAACTTGGAACTCTTCCAAGCAGCAACAACATCTGTATTTTAATAAAAATATACAGGGTGTTTCAAAAAAAGGTAACCCCGTTTCTAGGGTAGGTAAAAAACTGAAAAATAATTGGGGTTTGCTTATAAAAAATTTTTGTAACGCCATCCGTTTTCAAGATACAGGGCGTTGAAGAAAAAAAATTTTACGCATTTTTTACGATTTTGCCGAAACTACTGGCAACATTGTAATGACATTTTATACGAATATGTTTTGGAAGCTGATACATCCCATGAATTTGTTTTTATATCTGATTCTCATAGAGGGCGCTAGTTACACGGATCGTACTAAATATTAGTCAATATAACTTTTTTAAGAGTGTAATTATTAATCAAAATTTCAAGTAAACTTAAACATCATTCAATTTTACACGAAAAAGGTACTCTTGGTAAAACTCGATACTGTGTACCGTTTTTGGAATATTTTGATTTGAAAATTCTGAAGTAATAATTGATGCTGAAAGTTCTAATAGGTATACCTCTATTTTCTCCAAGTGTGCCATGGAAATCTGACATTTATTGATTGTTATGACGATAAATCAACAATAATTAGAGTTTTGCAACCTTGTTATTTGTAAAATCAAATCAAAATGTACTCAAATGTTGAATACACTGACATGTTATTAACCTTAGGCGAATGTTTAGGATGTTCTAGTGCAGCTGTGACACGTTATGCAGAAAAGTTTCCTAGAAGAAACTTACCAAGTAAAAAAACATTTAGAGCCGTTGAACGACGTTGTCGAGAAACTGGGAATGTGAGACCAAATAAAATAAATTCTGGTAGACCAAGAACAACAAGAACAATTAATAAAGAAAATAATATTTTAAATTTACTTGATCAAGATCCAACAGTTAGCGTAAGGAATATAGCAAGACAAACAAATACTTCTTCTTCAAGTACTTGGCGGATACTGAAAGAACAGCAATTACATCCTTATCATTACAGACAAGTCCAAGAGCTCTTGCCAGATGATCTACCGGTTAGAGTGGATTTTTGTGAAACATTGCAACAAAGGACAGCCCACAATCCAAATTTTTTAAAATGCATTCTTTTTACGGACGAGGCCACCTTTACGCGACAAGTATGTTTAACTCCCATAATGCACACTACTGGTGTGATGAGAATCCACGAGTCAAAAGGGTATCACATTACCAACACTCATTTAAAGTTAATGTTTCGGCAGCAACTTTAGGTAACAAATTAATAGGTTATCATATTCTACCTGGAAATTTAAATGGTGATATGTATCTTGATTTTTTAAACAATTCCTTATTCGAGATATTAGAAGATTTAACGCTAAACGAGCGAAGATCTTTATTTTTTATGCACGATGGAGCTCCACCACACTTTGATAGAAGGTGTCGTAATTGGTTGAGTAATCATTTTCCGAATCGATGGATTGGTAGAGGTGCAGAAGCTCCGATTCATTGGCCTCCTCGGTCATGCGATTTTAACCCTTTGGACTACGCAGTTTGGTCGTATATTAAGGAAAAAGTCTATGCTACAGAGGTAAATTCACGCCAAGAATTGGAAGAAAGAATTCAACGTCAATTTAATGACATCATAGCTGATCCCCTACCGTTTAGAAGGTTAATGGAATCTTTAGAAAAAAGAATAGACTTGTGTATTCGCGAAAACGGAGGGCATTTTGAACACTTACTGTAATTGAATTTTATTTTATGTTCTTAGTCATTAATTTAATTTTCTTCTTGTGAGTTTTGTTTAATTACTAACTATTTTATACCAGCATCAATTATTACTTCATAATTTTCAAATCAAAATATTCCGAAAACGGTACACAGTATCGAGTTTTACCAAGAGTACCTTTTTCGTGTAAAATTGAATGATGTTTAAGTTTACTTGAAATTTTGATTAATAATTATACTCTTAAAAAAGTTATATTGACTAATACTTAGTACGATCCGTGTAACTAGCGCCCTCTATGAGAATCAGATATAAAAACAAATTCATGGGATGTATCAGCTTCCAAAACATATTCGTATAAAATTTCATTACAATGTTGCCAGTAGTTTCGGCAAAATCGTAAAAAATGCGTAAATTTTTTTTCTTCAACGCCCTGTATCTTGAAAACGGATGGCGTTACAAAAATTTTTTACTAAGCAAACCCCAATTATTTTTCAGTTTTTTACCTACCCTAGAGACGGGGTTACCATTTTGAAACACCCTGTATATACCATATGAATAGAATGAAAATTTAATCAATACTATTTCAGCTTTAAAAGTTGTAGAAAATCAAGAGTATCTTTTCGTCTTTGCTATTTATTATAGTTATATGGAACCCATCCATATAACTATCACAATTTTATATTTCTTAAAAAAACTATTTAAAACTTTGTAATAAAACATATCATTTTGATTGGTGATACAAGGATAATCTTTTTTTTTTGTTGTTTCAATTTATCCATAGGTTAGTTTTCATCGGAACAGGTAGAATGCAAACCCCGCAATTAATTAAAGAAATGCCACTGGTGGATTCAGCGAAAAATGAATTTTCTTCTAGACACAGTCTCGAATGGAAGTTTCTTTTTTTAGATCATCGAGCTCCTCCCATCATAGGCTACCTACCTTTTGAACTATTGGGTACTTCAGGTAATTATTATTCCATCTGAACATAAAAAATAGCTAATGATGCTTATTATCATATTTATATTTATCATATACAGTGTGTAAAAGCCAAATGGAATAAATTCATTATTTAGGTTACTGTACATATTTATAAAAAATCCCGAAACACGTCAAATTTAAATTATAACTTGACATTCTTTAACGTGAAAATGCAACCCCTACCTTCAAACCCCTTAGAATGACAGGTATAACCCCCAATTTTTAAAATAGGAAGTATAGGCTTGTGATATATCGTTTGAAAGGTCTTTTCATTCTCCATTCAAAAATGTTGTCGCTTTCAAGTTTATTAAGATTAATTAAGATAAAATAAATTAAAATCATGTGGTTACCGAAATTCGCTACAATACAATCAAAAACTAAAATGTAATGCAAAACGTAATAAAATGTAGAACACGAAAAAGAACTATGAATGTTAATGAAGTAGATGTTCAAAATGTTCACCGCGAACGTCTTGGCAACATCCTAATCTCAAATAAAACTGTCTTCTAATATTATTTAACATAACAGGCGTGATCGACCTAATCGCAAGCGTTATTCGTTCTTTTAAGTCATTTAAATCAGAAGGTTTAGTTTTGTACACATGGCTCTTCACATATCCCCATAAATAGAAATCTAATAATGTAAGATCAGGTGATCGCGCTGGCCATTCAATCGATCCTCACCTCCCTATCCACCGATTGGGAAATATTGTATCGAGGTACTGCCGGACATTAAGTTGGTAATGTGGTGGTGCTCCATCCTGCTGAAACCATATCGTATTCGCTGGAACTTGAGGGTTTCCTGGATCAGAATATAAATTTGCCAACGTTGGAATGACATCATTTTGAAGTAGTGCCAAATAATTGTTGCCATTCAAGTTGCCCTCAATGAAAAGGGGACCAATGATATTGTTTCCTACAATCCCTGCCCAAACATTAACCTTTTGAGGGTATTGAGTGTGTTCTTCTCTCATCCAGTGAGGATTTTCCGTGGCCCAGTAGCGGCAATTTTGCCGATTAGCATGACCGTTAAGTGAAAAAGTACACTCATCAGAAAACATAACGTCTTCTAATTGGATAATATTGTTATCCAACATGTCCATCATTTGCTCACAAAAAAAAGTTCTCCTATCAAAATCGTCTTCCATGAGCTCCTGAGTAGGTATCATCTTATAAGGATGCAATTTATTTTCTTTTAATATGTTTACTATCGATGTATGGCTAGCATTGAATGTAGTGGATGCCTGTCTACTCGTTGTATGTGGATTTTCCTGAAACTCAAGCAACACTTCTAATTTGAGTTCATCACTCAGTGCATTGGCAGCTGCTTTTTTTATCTGCCTGACATGACCAAACTCGCGAAACTGCTTCTCTATTTTACTTATTGTTCCTTGGGATATAGGCGGTAAATTAGGAAATTTCTCATGAAATAGGCGAGTTACTTCCTGTTGTGTTCGGGTGTTATCTCCGTAACCAATCATTTGTAAAACTGTTATTTTATGCATGTCCTATCTAACCATTTTTCAGAATTGAATTGAACGAACTTTTTACTTAAATTAAAATACTGACAACTTAAATAAAACAATTTACTAATGCGTGTTAAAATAACGTTGCCACGGAAATTTTTTTAAAGTTTTTTATTGGTTACCATCTAAAAACCACACTGCTATGGTTTTTGTTCACTTTCTCATTATTAAGACCTAAAGGGGAAATAAGTTTTGAGTATATTTTAGCGAATTTCGGTAGCCACATGATTTTAATTTATTTTATCTTAATTAATCTTAATAAACTTGAAAGCGACAACATTTTTGAATGGAGAATAAAAAGACCTTTCAAACGATATATCACAAGCCTATACTTCCTATTTTGAAAATTGGGGGTTGTACCTGTCATTCTAAGGGATTTGAAGGTAGGGGTTGCATTTAACCGGTTTATTAATAACCTCTGCCTTGGTATAAAACTAAGAATGCAGCGATGTTACGTTTCTACACTCTAATAATCCTACGTGGTTGATGCGTCATGTAAAGATAAGAAAACGCAACTACTAACAGGACATAGAGATATGAATAAACACACTGTGAACACTGCAACGATACAGAGGACCAATAACATATAATAGAAGACGATACAATAAAACAAAGGCAAACACCACGACAAAGGATACTAATATAAGACGATACTAACACAGACACAAATGACCTACCCACCAACAGACATCAAGACAATTTAGATCAAATACTGAACGACGACGACGACGACACATCGACGGAAGGCAAAAACATCATAAATCTCATTTAAATTTAAGTAGTGATAGAGGATTACAGTAAAATTTAATTTTAAGTGGTAGTGATATTTTTGGTGTACCTGATATGGTGACCATGTCCTAAAATATAAGACAAAAATATGTTAAAGACAAGAAAGGTTCAATTTTATGGACTTCATGCTCAATACATAAATCATTCTCTAGAAAATAATTAATATTAGCTCAAAGGTTAAAGACTAGGTAAAATGTGATGTTTAACACAAGAAAAAACTAAAGGAGGTAAGAACCAAGCATCTTCATGTGTCTGGATACCATATGATCAGATGTCATGATCCATAAGATATTCCTAATTTCATTTATGATGTTGATTTGTCCTGATCGATGTATTAAGTGACTCAGGCTTTCTTATAGTCGATAATGTCCCAATATATTCACAGATAGTCAAGTGGGACTTCTAATAGCCCCTTGGGCTAGTGTGTCGGGAATACCGATAAGAACTCGATAGACTTACGGAATATAACATTATCGGACAATACATGGCAATGATAGAGTTGATGGACTTAAACAAAGAGGATCAGCTATAAAATACCTCGATTGTAAAGATAAAAAGGTACGCAAAAGAATAATAACAAAAAGTTTGATATAAGAAGACTAAAAGATAATGGTAGAAAGAAGATAGTTGCACGGATTCCTTCAGAAAAGCTAAGTAATATGAACCAAACATATGACCCAGAAGAATCACTCCAGAATATATGTGAAACCTTTAACAAGATCAGAGAAGAACATCTAATAGAAAATAAAGAGAAGACGACAAGTTGAATAAATGACAATATACTGCAACTCATGGAAAAAAGAAGAAAATCAAAGAATAACAAAAGAATGTACAAAAATATTCAGAGACAAATAAGAACCGAAATACGAAAGATCAGAGAAAATTAGTTAACAACACAGTGTGAAGAGATAGAGTTGTTGGAACAAAAACACGATACATGAAAAAAACAAGCAGCTGGTCTTCAAAAATGCAGCTAGTAAACTGCAAGATCAACAGGGGAACATCATCACAAATAAAAATCAAGAAATATGAATATGAGCCAAATACATACAAGAATTCTTTGATGATAATAGGTACAAACAACCTCCGTCCTACATATGTAATATCCAATTACCAATCACATCAGATGAAGTGGAAAAAGCAATATATCTTGGTACGAACGTCAATGAACATTGGGATCATTCTCTAATAATAAAATCTAGGTTAGAGACTGGAATATCTGCATTTCACAAAATGGCTAAGCAATTCAAATGCCACGATTTATCAGTACCCATAAAAATCAGGTTACTATGGTGTTATATCTTTCCTATACTGTTGTACGGAGTTGAGTCGTGGACTCTCACAGACGCTACCTGCAAGAAAATTAAGGCTTTCGAAATGTAGCTTTATCGTAGATTACTGAAGATATCCTATACCAACCACGTTACTAACCAGAACATTTTATTAAAAATGAAAAAAGGAAAAAAGTTGTTAACCACAATCAAAACAGCCAAAATTGAATACCTCAGTCACATCATGAGGAACAGTGAAAGATGTAGGTTGCTGCAATTAATTCTTCAAGGAAAAGTAGAAGGAAAACGTGGACCAGGACGGCGAAAGATTTCTTGTCTGTAAAATCTGCGTACGTGATTCAACACAACAACCACAAATCTTTTCAGAGCCGCAGTTTGTAAAATATAGATTGCCATGATAATGAAAAAAGCAGAAATCGTATTATCATAACAGGCTTTATTACTGGACAAAGTAGAATTTTCTTCCAGAAAAGAGAGTCCTGCACACTACACAATATTTACTGGATACCTCACTGTTTCTTTACTCTGTTGTTGTAGAGGATACTGTTGAAGATACTGAAGAAGTGACTTAATCGCCCCTATTTTCCGAAAAATTCCCCAAACCGGGACCGCTGTTACTGAAGAAGTGACTTAATCATCCCTATTTTCCGAAAATTCCCCAAACCGGGACCGCTGTTACTCAAGAAGTGACTTAATCATCCCTATTTTCCGAAAATTCCCCAAACCGGGACCGCTGTCACCAAATGTAATACCAAATACCAAATTTAATATACTGGGGCTCCGCTGTCACCACTGTACATTTAGCGGGAGGTTATATCCCCTATTGTAACATCTGGAACTAGAGGGTAAGAAAATCTTCACCACTGTACAACGCTGTTACCACTGTAATATACTGGTAATGAACCTTCTTTTCCACATTCGAAGCATTCCCGTCCCGTTTTCTTAGCTAGATTGGCTCTTTACCAGCATTCCTCTCTGAAGTGTACCTTTTTCCCACATTTGTAACATTTGACTTCCGGTGAAGATTGTTCCCTTTTCTTCGTCCTTTGACTGATCATTTTCCTGTTGTGTATCTTCATTGACTTGGTGTACTGTTTCTTCCTGATTGCGTTGTGCTGTTTCGCCTTTGTTTAGAGGGTTTTCCAATGTGTCTAGCCTTTTTCTCCTATCGTCCGTATCTTGTTTTATGGCGTTCATTCATCCTTGCTTCGTTCTTTTGTTTGTCGGGGTAAATATTCTCGTTTTTTCTGTACTTTCTTGGTACTCTTGGCGATTGGGATTTCTTTTGTGTCTCACCTTGCTTTTTGGTTCGCTCTTCCTTGATGTATCTTTTCTGTTTGCGTTAGGTAAGATTTTCCTGTCTTCTTTTATATGGTTTATATGTACTTTTCAAGAAAGACTTTTACTATTGATAATCATTTGTTCCATTCTTGTCTTGTGGTTTTGTAGCTGTTGTCGTATGCCTTTACCGTCATTACTTCCATTATTTCTCCTGCTGTTATCATTGGGATTGATTGTCCCCATAATATTAGTGAAGGTTCGTCTTTATATGAGATGATTGCTTTGTGGTTTGCTAAAAAGTCTCTACCTAACATCATTGATACCTCGCCTAGCGTTATGTCGCTACAGACTATGAATCTGGCTTTTGTTTTCCTGCTTTTGGGTGTTGTCTGTATATCCACATATGCTGTTCCGTATATATCTATCTCATGTCCTGTTATCCCTCGTAGCGATAGTGATTCCGTGATTTCTGGGTTTATATCTTCATCTTGTATTAGTGATTTCCTTATCAATGAGAAAGCGCCGGTCGTGTCTATCATGGCGGAAAGTTTTCTTCCACTAATTGTAAGTGTTATTACATAGGGTTGTTTTGTTTCTGTGTCGTCCTCGATGTGGTCTATTTTGTGTGTGCCCCTCGTACTTCTTCCATTTAGACCACTTGCTGGGGGCTTTTTAGTGGCCATGGTTAGTTTAAATTCTGATTGCGGTTTCTGCTATGTTGGCTTTCTCTTGTTTCATATTCCCTTCTATCCTCGTGCCTGTTTCTGTTGCTGTTCCATCTGTTTGTATCCCTTCCTTGCGGATTGTCTCGTTGCTTGCTTGTGTAATTATTCTTTTCATATTTTTGCGTGTATGTTTTTGTTTCTTGCCTGTTTCTTGGCTGAGTGTCGTTAGATTGGCCTCTCCTTCTATTAAGTAAGCAATCTCTTGCCTAGTGACCTTCTGTTTTTCTGGAAATCGGATTTCTTTCAGTACCCGACACTTATAAGGAACTATACCCCGTCGAAATATAACAATCGCGCCTGCCTATTACTGATCGCGTACTGGACGCTATCGCGTCCGACCCGGAGCCGGCGATCACTGCCTGAGCGGGCAGTCACGGTGCCCAGCTATCACTGACTGCCTCGCTATTACTGACTGCTCCGACTCCTCTGTTCTTCTTGTTTTTATTAAGCTCGTATTTTCAATGCCGGTTATAGTGCCAAGGTCGTGTTTTCGCTGAGTTGTAAGTCCTATGATTTATTTGGGTCACGAGCGGTGTTATTTTTACAACAATAGTTTTTGTTTGACGTGCTATTTCTACGTTTAAACAATTATAAAACAATGCACTAACTAGGTCAATTTGTTTGTGTAATTTAAAATGTATACTTTACTGTATTAATTATCCCTTATTTGATTTGGAACATATAATAATTATCAAATGATCATGATTCTCCCCTATGTTACTAACCCCCATTTTAATGTTCTACTCTCTTGCTATGTTTACATTACAATGCACTAGTAAATGAGCACCTTCATACAACAAGGCTGATTCATGTAGACTTGTGGGCTTGTAGACCTGCAGGTCTGGGGTAGATACTTGAAATAGTTTGCATGATTACAAGGCACTAGATGGTACCTGGCAAACACTCTTTAGGAATTACCAAGTGATTTAATACTGCAAATACTAGAACTGAACTCGTTTGTTCATCAGAGACGGCTTACGGAAAAAAAGCCACTTCCAAATTTTAGTTTCTTCTTTTTTTTATTAACTTGGTAAATGGTTTGAAGATTAATAATTATTTTACGGCTCCTCTTTAGTTGTAATCAATACCATTCTTTGTTTCAGTAAAATCTACAATCTTTGTTTATTGTATTTGTTGCTATTATCATCTTACATATACATTCAGAATTTTTGAATATAAATTTATTTTTATAGTTAGTTATTTTCTGGTTTAAGGTTATGATTACTACCACGTGGACGACTTGGAAAAGGTAGTATTGTGTCACGAGTCTCTCATGCAAAAGGGTGAAGGTACTTCGTGCTACTACAGGTTTTTAACGAAGAGCCAGCAATGGATTTGGCTGCAAACAAGGTTCTACATCACCTATCATCAGTGGAACTCCAAACCTGAATTTATTGTTTGCACCCATAGAGTAGTAAGGTAATTTTTTTAATATAAGTATAAATATCCTGCGTTTGAACTAATGCAAGAATTTGGTATAAATTATATTATTTTTGTGTTTAATTTATATTTGTAAATGTTTTTTCACTGGATCCCTTTGCTGAAAACCTAGTGAATCTTTATTATTTAGTATACGCTGTTCAGAAATGTAAAATAATGAGAATTATTTAAATTTGCCGCGCATTTGTAGACGGGGTCTTAGCTGTATTGGCGGTTGACACTTCATGTCTTGCCGAAAAAGAGAAGAATCGTCACCCGCCAGCCGAGAGTGACAGTCGGTCGAATATATAGGTTGAGGTTAACAGATGGCATGTCGATATTAATTTTGTTATAAGAGTTTGGATAATAAATTTGGTATCTGTGCACATATCCTTTAATTTTTACTAGAGATACAGTCCACTAGCGAAGTTAAACCAGCTCACCAGTTACAAGGGCGAACAGAATCATTCAAGAAAACAAGAATGGTCTAACCTACGCCAACATAAAACATTTGATCCGGCTCGAAGGACCAAATGTTTTATGTTGGCGTAGGTTAGACCATTCAAGAAAACAAGACTGGTCTAACCTACGCCAACATAAAACATACGCTAGTTTTAATATGTTTATAAGTTTCTGATTCATTTAACAATTAGTTCTCTCCAAAACATATACTATCGATTTATATACTGTGGTACTGCTAAATGAAATAAAGTCGATAGAAACGTATATCATATCCTGCATACAATTTTGGACATGAGAAAGCTGTCGGCGCGATGGGTGTCGCGTTTGCTCCCTCCGGACAACAAGTGCATCTGTAAGACTACTTCAGAGCAGTGTTTGACGCTAACAGTCGAAACAATGGGTGGCACCTGGCTAACGTGCTCCAAGAAGGCAAAGACTCTCCTATCGGCCAGAAAGGTGATGGCCACCATTTTCTAGGATTCACAAGGGGTGATCTACATCGACTACCTGAAGAAGAGCAAAATGGTCACAGGGTACGCAGAATTATTGACCCGATAACCGAGCCGGGTTACAAACTGTTGCCCCATCCACCGTATTTTTCAGATTTGACCCCGTGCGACTGCTTTTTGTTTACAAATTTGAAAAACGCATTCGATGGCAGAAATGTAAGTCGAATGAGAAGATCATTGCTGCCACGGGAGCTACTACTAAAAAAACGTAAGTGTATCGAGTTAAAATGAGACTTTGCTAAAAATAAATCGCCACTTTTCCAAAATTTTCGTTTTTCTTTTGTAGGCCGCAAAAGTACTGATCGGACCGCCTTGTATTGTGTAATTTGTGGATTCCTGAGAACATTCTAAACCTATTTTATGCACAATATCCTTTACTTATTTTTAACTGTTTTAAAAATATTAAGCGTTTCCGATTCATCGAAAAAGTAACATTAAAAAATAGAAAATTATCTCAGTACCAAAATTTGCTACAACACACTGAAAAACTAATAAAGGGTATTGTTTATTTATTTATAAAGTAAAAAAACAAAACAAAATTACATTAGTGTGACTGTAAAAGATGTTCAAAATGCTCGTCGTGGATGTCTTCCTTCTTCTTCAAGTGCCATCTTTGCGGCGGAGGTCGGCAATCATCATAGCTATTCGGACTTTTGAGACAGCTGCTCTGAAAAGTTCATTCTATTTCTTTATTCATCCTTCTCAGAACCTCTTTGTTTGTGACGTGTTCTGTCCACGATATTTTCAGAATTCTTCTGTACACCCACAGTTCGAATGATTCCAGTTTTTTCATTGTTGTCGCATTCAAGGTCCAAGATTCCATTCCATAAAATAAAGAAAAAAGTTAGTTAGTTCCAATTTTAAATCTCTTGTACATATCACTCTAGCCTTTTCTATTCTCCTGATTTTGATATCTCTTGAAATGATGATGATGAAAAGATGAAATCTCTTGTACATAGCACTCTAGTCTTTTCTATTCTCCTGATATTGATCTCCTGGATGTAATCATTTATGGAGTTAATCATTGTTCCCAGATATGCATATTTGTCCACTTGTTCAACGTTGATTTCATTTATTAGAAGATTCTCGTTATCTACATATGATATCTATTACGATACATCATAATCTTAAATAGAAATTTCTTTGAACGTTATTCAGCATCTTAGGCGTGACCGATCTAATCTCTAATCAAGTTTCGTCCTAAGTCGCGGATTTAGTTTTGTGTACAATATTTTGACATATCCTCATAAGAAGTCTAATGGCTCCAGATCAGGACATCGTGCTGGCCATTCCATCGATGGTCGCCTTTCTATCCGCGGATTTGGAAATAGAATAGAATAGAATAGAAATATGCTTTATTGTCACTGAAAATTATTGAACAATTTTATGGACAAAGCTAAAAAATAAATCAGTCAAATAATACAAAAAGTATAAAACAAAAACAATATAGTAAAAACAGAATAACACAATTTTAAATTAGTAAAATTATTGTATAACCTACATAATTTGTACAGACAACAACAAATGAGACAAATTGTAGCCACTGCTTGAGACACCCAAATGTAATTATAAACAATACTAATTTTGTTTCTTTGTTATACATTAAGAAACTCGTCAACTGAATAATATGGTCTTTCTGAGAGATAGATTTTTGTCATCTTACGAAACTTAATGAAGGATGTTGCGGATTTAATTTCTCTTGGAAGGTGATTATAAAACTCTTTGTCGTGTAATACGAAATATATTCAGAAATGCCTTTAGGCAGACATTTACAACCATATTATGACTTAAATTAATAAGATATTTGTATATTGTTCTTACATCCTGTAGTTGAATACTATTTAATATAAATGCATCTTGTGTAATCTTTGTTGAATTGGAGTAGAATCTTTTGTTGACTTCTGTCAATACACTAAGCTTCAATTATTTGCACTCAAAAGCTGTTGATTTGTGCTGGCACTGAGGTTGTTTTGGTACTTTTCTGATGAAACCTCAAATAGAATGAAAACTGTTTTCAAATCTCCTGAAAAATTGGTGGATCAAAAACAAGAAATTCAAATAGAGGTTTAAGCCATACTCTTACAAGTGGTACACTTACCTGGCACGTTTCTTAACATTACATTTCGATTTTTTAGGTTGTCTTATTCTTTTTCGGCATTTAGTTGGTAACTGTGCTGGTGTTACTGTATTAACTTAAGCGAGCAACATCCATTTGAGTTCGTGCATTGTCTACGTAACCAATCACCTGTAGACTTGTTATTTTGTGCATTTATTTTAAAGGAGCTATTGTTCTGATTTGTTAACGAAATTCAAACGACTATAAAGCCAATAACTACTGTCATGTTGGGCCATATGGGCCAACATAGATGCCAACAGCATAATTTTTTTATTTTATTCCCTACTGGTCCATTTAGATCACTAAGTATTATTATTTATCCAAATTTTCGAATTGTTCTCCTTGCGTGGTCTATACTCGGTTCACAATTTGTTGATAGCTCACTACAAGTTTAATCCTAATTAGAGAACTGAAATACAGAGAGGATAGGTAATACGATATAATAGTAAAAACCAACCTGAAACTGACGATTTAAGATGTTTTCGACTAACCCACCTTGTATCTGCCGGAATACAATACAGCGGTCAAGCTTATAATCCGATTAGGAACGTATTTTGGCCGACCAGTGTCGTAGAGTATATGATTGAAACATTTATTTGAACTAAATAAATATATTTTTTAAATTGTATTTTTGTTTTAATAAAACTTATAATAAAATAAAATATTTTATTCAAAAATAAAGTTTTTTGCCATTTGTAAAAGATACATTTATTTAATTAAGGGGAAAGGCACCAAATGTGTTTTAAATGTATCCATTATTTTCGAATTCGGAGAAAACTAATAAATATTTTTGAAAAATTTAAAAGCAGAATGAAAGATTACATTATTACTGAGGGTATTATATATGTGTATACTGATGTATATTACAGAAAGTCCCTGAAAACTTCTACAATGTTTATTTTATTATGTTATGCAACAGGGGTGAAAATAAAAGAGAGAATATAGTATAATTTTTAATTGAAAATATTGCATGCAAAGGAAACTTTTTATTTATTCTAATAAATATTTTATTCTGCCTTTAAATTTTTCCAAAAAGGCTTTTTAGTTTTCTCAGGATTTGAAAAAAAAATCGATACATTTAAAACACATTGAACATTTTGACAGGCGACGTTTTGCGCCTTTCCCCTTTAATACCTTACGATTACAACTACTATCACTTACCTTATATAATTACGATTAGAAAACTATTCAAATTCAAAATAAATAAAATCCCACATTTTTTGTTGTTGGATTTATTTCGCAGTGGTAGGGTGGAAGTCTAAGGACTGTGATGTTTCTCGTTTCCGCCATTTTGTCAACTACGTATTTCTTGAACTTAGATTTGTGTTGCCGGGCAATTTTTAAAAGTTCTGCTTTTACCATTCCATCTTCGTAAGGCAGGTACTTATTCCGCAGCCAGTCAAGAATATCCTGTTTTTTCCACGCAGTCGTTGGAAGTCTTTCTACTAGTCGTGAATGATAAGGTGCATTATCTAATACTATAATTGAATTTGGTGGTATGTGTTCAATCATCTGCACAAAATACTCTTCGAAAACATCAGCTGTCATCTCCTCGTGATAGTCTTTTGTGCTTTTGGACTGAAATTCCAACAAACCATGCTTAACAAATCCTTTTTCACTGCCAATGTGAGAAATTATTAATCTACTGCCTTTACCAGAAGGTGGGGAGATACCAATAGACCAACCTTCCATAAAGGCTTGCCTGGAGCTTAATATATTTTTATCTGACCAAACTTTTTTTAGAGTATGACCTGAGTTTACCCACGATTCATCCTGGTAGAAGATTGGCCTTCCTTCAGCCCGGAATTTTCGTATGGATCTTAGATAATTTCTTCTCCAACATATTATCTCCTCCCGGTCAATCAAAAGTGATTTTCGGTCTGATTTCTCCCACCGGAAATTTAATTCTTTTAAAACTTGCCACAATTTAGTTCGTCCGATATGAGGCAAATCCGGATCATCTCTAACTTCTTGTAAAATTTTATTTAGGTTTGGTATTTCTTTTTTGAAAAAAAAATCCATGAATTTTCCTTCGAATACCATTTTTGGCAAATTCATCAAGTTCAATAGGCTTTTTCCCTCTCTTTAAGTGTTCGTTTGTGTTTGGGTTAGCTATACCGTGTTTTTTTCTTTCTGATAGGAACCTATATATAGTTGACTCCCCTACGCCAGTCATGTTGGCACAACTTTCGACTATGTTGCGAACAGTGTTTGTGGGATTCTGAGAAACCAGAGCATCGTGAACATTCAGGACAATAGTCTTCTCTCTTGGTGAATAGACAGACTTACTGACTGTACGCAACAGTACCGGTGTAAAACTTGATGATGTTGATGATGAAGCCATCACAAACAATCCAACAAAACGAGCACGAGCGAAAGGTACGTATATGTTCGTAGGTATATGGAATAAAAAATCACTCACGCACTGCATATAATTCGCAAAAGAAATATTCGAGACGCTAATTACTGCCGTAGAAGCGGAAACACCGACGAGCCGTAAATTACATGCGATCAAAAACGTACTAAACAAACAAATTGTTTTCGTTCGTAATAACTTCACCCTTTTAAGTTAAGTTTCGAATATAAACTAAACAGACGAGGTACGTGGCCAAATCCGGCATCTATACCCATTATATTATTAAAAATCTGGGAATTCCATCCTAATTATCTTGCAACCGATAGTACCTTCGGATATAAATACCAGGTTTTCTAGTAAAGTGATTAAACGCGAAGATTAGTATTGAAATATCCAAAGAGATAAGGTATTCTTATTTACAAAATTGTTAATGGTTAAATTATTATTTTTATTAATATAATATAATAACCAACATTAGCCGTGAAAGTTTTAATTGTTTTTTACTAAATATATCAGTATTAAAACATTATTAATATTAATATTAATTTTAATGAATAAACACCTCAGGAACGCCTATGATGATACAAATTTTACGACCGTTTGATGATTTTGAGGCATATTTCGTGCTATCAACAATTTGTGAACAGAGAATAATTGTTCATATAAATCGTCTTTTTCTCAGCCGTTGCATTATAATTTACATCGTAGATCCCCAGGATTATCAATCTGTAAGCCAACATATCTAGGTTCATTTTTATTTTTAGTTTTTAGTTATTTTTTAGTTTTTTCATTGGTATAAAAACTAAAAAAAAAACAAATAAAGATAGTCTGACACTATATTAAAATAGCAGTGTAATAATGTTAAAAAATATTTGTTAACTTTGCTGATAATATTTACCAATAATGTAGAATTTGTTGAAAAAGAGCTTATATAAATATATTATATCAATTCCAAAGTCACTTCAGTTGGAAACAATTGTCAACATACAAAACCTGCATTTATATTGTTTGCATAATTATACACGAGTGTATTAATGCTACACGATAAAGGTTTAATTTATGTAACGATTTTCTATCAGGTAGTTGAAATGCATTAAACGTTTTGTAAATAACTATTTAATTATCCAAAATGTAAGTGTTTTATGGTAAAATAATGTTTCCTGCATTATAAAAATGTATGAACTTAATTTTCAATATTTTTTCTTCTTCTTTCTGTTTCGTATTAGGTCCTTGTCAATAATTGTAAAGATGCCAATTACAATGGCGGTAATATACTCCAGTCGTCAGAGACAAAAATGCCACCGGACCTCTAAAAATCGTATGAACAAGAACGAGTTGAATTTTGATGAGACAGTGTCTCACTGTTGGGCAAATGTGACCAAATATTTTTCTGCAGGCTAATTATGGATCCAAAGAAAAGAAAAATTGGAAATTACGCAGAGGAAACAATGAGAGAAGCAGTAAGTCTGGTCAGAGAAGGAGGATCGTTGAGAAAAGTAGCTGCTTTGAAATATAGACCATTTCAGACATTGGCTAGATATGTTGAGAAAGCCAGAGACGTTGATGACATTAGTCAAATACGGATGAGTCCCAACTACAGTATTAATAAAGTATTTACGTCCGCAGAAGAAGATTCCCTAGAAAACTATATCATAAGCTGCTCACGCATGTTTTATGGGATGTCTGTTGACGGTTGTAGAAAACTTGCCTATGAAATGGCAATCAAAAATAAAAAGAAATTCTGTCAAATGCATGAAAGAAAATAGCAGGCTGAATGATGAGAGGTTTTCGCCAAAGACATGTTCGACTGTCACTTCGCACCCCCGAAGGATGTAGTTTATTTCGTGCGACGTCATTACATAGACATAATGTTTCAATTTTTTACCAAAATTTGAAGAATATATATTCAAAAACTGATGCGTTCGCTGACGGAAGAAGAATCCACAATTTGGATGAGACTGCGACTACGACGGTTCTAAAATCAGCAAAGGTTGTTACTGAGAAAGGGGTGAAGCAAGTTAGCAAGGTAACAAGTGGGGAGAGGGGTACATTGGTTACCACTTGTTGCATCGTTAGTGCCACGGGACAATGCCTACCAGCAATGGTGTTTCCTTATAATGAAATTTTGATGTAAAATGTAGAACATTAAACTTAAAAATCGACGTGTTTTAGATTTTTTTAAAAAGGCTTTTCATTTAGAAAATATCGAATTTATTCCATACTTTACGGACACACTGTATAAAAATACTTTATCATCACACAGCCAAATTTGTCCACTGTCGAACATAGGCCTCCTCAAGATGTCTCCACTCTTCTCTGTCCTGTGCAGCTGCGATCCAGTTTGTCACTATTCTTTTAATGTCGTCCGTCCATCTGGTAGGTGGTCTTCCACGATTTCGCTTGTCTGCCCTTGGCCGCCATTCTAAAATCTTCTTTGTCCATCTGTTGTCTCTCTGTCTTGCGACGTGTCCTGACCATTTCCACTTCAACTTCGTAATCCGTTTTATGACGTCTTCCACTCCAGTTCTTCGCCGTATCTCATCATTTCGTATTCGGTCTCTCAAAGTTACGCCAAGCATAGATCTTTCCATTTTTCGTTGTGCTACTTGTAACTTTTTTATTGATGCTTTAGTCAATGTCAGTGTTTCAGCTCCATAAGTGAGCACCGGAAGTACGCACTGGTTAAATGCTTTTCTCTTTAGCTTTATTGGGATGTTTTCCTTAAACACGTCTTTTAGCTTGCCATAGGCTGCCCATCCTAAAGCTATTCTTCTAGATAATTCGCATGTTTGGTTGTCTCTACTTATTTGTATTTCGTGGCCCAGATATATGTATTTGTCAACCGTTTCAATATGCCAGTTTTCTAGTTTCAATGGTCCACTAGGTACTAAGTTGGTCATCATTTTAGTTTTCGCAAAGTTTATTTCCAGCCCTACTTTTTGGGAGACTCGTTGTAAATCTTGTAGCATTTCGTTGGCCTCCTTTAGGTCGTCGGTTATTAGAACTATGTCATCTGCAAATCGTAGGTGGTTCAGCCTTTCGCCATCGACACTCAAACCTCTGTTTTCCCATTCTAACATCTGGAATGCATGCATAAAAATACTTACTTATACATAAAAGGTACTGTAATTTCTTAGTTATTCGTTAAGAAACTCTTCTACTGAATATGATCTTTCATAATTTAGATAGATAGGCTTTTGTCATTTTACGGAACTTGGACAAAGATGTTTCAGATTTAAGTTGTAAAGGGAGATGGTTGTATAGTTTCTTTACCTTATCTTTAAGGAATGTATGAAATATTTTATCTTCATTGTCACTATTGCAACAAGCAAATGCACAGCGCATTTTGAAAAAGGCACAAAAACCAGATATACAATGGCAAATAAAAACTTTTAGTTTTACAAAAAAAACTACTATGTAGTATAATAAACTAAACAGTAACTAAACACCTTAAAAACAGTGTCTTAAAAAGGTACTTTGAAAGTAAATTTAGTAAAGTACTGAAGAAAAACACGGTAAATTGATACAATGTCAAAAAACTCATTAACTATCATTAAAAATAATGGGTTCGAGCGTTCTTGACTACGTCACACGCCTGGGTCAGCTGTCAAATGTCATGCGCAATAGCAATAGAAATAATATAACGCCAGTAGTCCAGGCTGTGAGGCCGCTCCCGTTGGGAAAATGTTTCTGATTCGGTTTCTTCGCGGATTCCGGTTCAAAAATGTCCCCTTTAAACAAATCTGAAGGGTGCCGGGCGAAATTTTTGGGCAGAAATTGTTTAAAACAATTTTTTTTAAACAAATTCCAAAAATATTTTTTTTAATCTGGAAAACGTTTTTTTAGGTTTTTTGGGTCATTTTAAACAAAAAAGGTCTCTTGTTATTTTTCTCTAAAGTTGATAGTTTTCGAGTTATGAGCGATTTAAAGTCTGAAAAACGCGAAAATACGCATTTTTGAGGCTTGAAAACACATATGTAAATTATTATTTTTGAGGTTACCAAGTGTCTAAATTGAAGTTTAAACATTCAACTTCAAGATTGTGAAGAGTAATCGGGGCTTATTTTAATTTAGACCATTGTTTTTTAATTGTTAAATATGCGCGTACACTCGATTTTTCAGCCGCCGCGGCGCGGCGCGCTAGAGTGCGCTTCTATCGTACTTATGCATAGTTTACATATACACTTACGCAAAAAAACCCGAACAAATCCTTGAAGTTTATTAACATAGTTTTTTCCATAATTTATTTATGTAGGTATTAATTATTGTCATTGGGCTAATTAAATAAAGCAATCATCGCAATGTAATAACCGTATATAGTTTTTTTTCTTCCAAATTTGAACAATATAATTATTATTTATTGAGTATATATTTATTTATATCAATTGTAAATAATATTTTTAAATTATTATTTAAATAATACAATGCAGTAAATATTAATATTAGTAAACTTAATTTTAAATTGCGCGGTGTTTAAAAACAATATACTATCGCAAAAATGCAAGTTTTTACCTGTTTAACAATCGCGCGCTCATACTTGATTTGTTATTACTTAAACGACCATTAGGAAGACTATTGTTTAATGCCCATTAAAAGGGTATTATATTATTAATGTGTTATTAAAAAAATTGTGAATGGATTTAAAATGTCTTTTTCCGTACCTCTTCTTAAATGAAAACTTACCGAAGAAAATTTAGTTTGTATTTTTTGTAATAACATCAACAATATTAAGTTAGTGCAAAAACCTAAAGTAGATTTTTACATAACAATACAAAATGCTGCTCTTCGACGAAAAGACAGTGTGACTGAAAAATTTAATTTAATCTAGCCAATATACCTTGTACCTCTGACGCACTTTACCAACACTTGTTAAGAGCTTTCGCTAAAACATATATTTGGCGAAATGCCATATATTCCCGCTATCAAACTCTCGATTTTACACAGTATGGATATTATATGTCTGATAGTGGTGGGTTGGGAAACCGTGCAAATGCAAAAAGACTTGCAAAACTAATGCTTGCAACTGCAAGAAAAATCATGTCAACTGTGTACCATTATGTGGATGTGATTTAGATTTTTGTGAAAACAAAGATACTTTTACTGAGTGATATTAGTGTGTTATTTAACAATCTTTTGTACAATTATTTTATGTAACTATTATTAGACTTTAGACGAAATTTATATTATAACTCAATTGATATAAATAAATATATACTCAATAAATAATAATTATTTGTAAGTATATGTAAACTATGCATAAGTACGATAGAGGCGCACGGTAGCGCGCGACGCCGCGGCGGCTCAAAAATCGAGTGTACGCGCATACTTCACAATTAAAAAACAACGGTCTAAATTAAAATAAGCCCCGATTACTCTTCACAATCTTGAAGTTGAATGTTTAAACTTCAATTTAGACACTTGGTAACCTCAAAAATAATAATTTACATATGTGTTTTCAAGCCTCAAAAATGCGTATTTTCGCGTTTTTCAGACTTTAAATCGCTTATAACTCGAAAACTATCAACTTTAGAGAAAAATGACAAGAGACTTTTTTTGTTTAAAATGGCCCAAAAAACCTAAAAAAATGTTTTCAGATTAAAAAAAAATATTTTTGGACTTTGTTTAAAAAAATTGTTTAAACAATTTCTGCCCAAAAATTTCGCCCGGCACCCTTCAGATTTGTTTAAAAGGGACATTTTTGAAGCGGAATCCGCGAAGAAACCGAATCAGAAACATTTTCCCAACGGGAGCGGCCTCACAGCCTGGACTACAGTCGGTAAGGCGAAAACCGCTGGGAGCATTCCATTAAGGTCAGTACCACCACCACTATGCAAGCGGCGTTATCGTAAAATTTATCAAGGTTCGGTCCTTTTAACTGACACACGTGTTTTCCTGGGTTAAATCGAGTGGCGATTTTGAAAGCCAGTTTCGCGTGTGAATTTTTTTAAATAATGTTTATATTAACACAACGGTAAAAAATCGATATCCTTTGAACAGTGTCCTATCAACAAAAATCAAAATGTGTTTTGAAAGGTCAAAAAAACATTTAAAATTGCCGGTTGCTTCAAGCGTTGTTTCTAAAACAACGGTTCATTCTACACAAAAAGTGCAAATAAACATTTTTTAAATTAAATCAACTACATTTTTTATTTGAAACACTTTTTTCTACACCACAGATTTAATATAGAAGTATTTAACTTAGAAGTAACACAGTTTTTATATATCACAGATAGAAGTAGAGATTTTAGAAGGAAGCCCTGGGGTAGGAGTAGCAAAATTTTTTGCATTTTTTTGGGGTCCCAAAATTGACATTCTCAGCAAAATTCAGCTTGTTTGTATGATTTTAAGAGGTTCAATGGCATTTTCGTCTCTGATGACTGGAGTATTATACAGTTTTACATTCCAATTACATAATAAAGAACTAAATAAAAATTATGTAAAATGAGCTGTCCAAATCT
Source organism: Diabrotica balteata (assembly GCA_918026665.1). Taxonomy (NCBI): domain Eukaryota; kingdom Metazoa; phylum Arthropoda; class Insecta; order Coleoptera; family Chrysomelidae; genus Diabrotica; species Diabrotica balteata. The sequence continues at coordinate 14,658,895 of OU898284.1, read as the reverse complement.
CTAAGAGCTCTATATTTTTGAATATCTATATATAACTACTTTATATCAATAGGTTTTTCCCTTACTCTTTTTTCTAGTTACATAGACGTTATGAAGCAAAGTCGTAAAGGCGAAGCTGATTCTAGCGAAAATTTCGATCAACCCGAAGAACCGTCCCCTTCGGCGATTATGTCATGGACAGCAACTAGTCCAAACGCCAGTGTCGCTGGTACGGGTACGGCTAAAAGCGTGGTTCACCATGGTCCTGCATCAGATTGTACTTCGATGTCTGCAGATTCACCGGGTTCGAGACAATCCATGAGCACTCATCAATCCACTACAGTAAGTAGATAGATAACTCTTTCAGAGTTAAACAAAATTATTTTTTTCTGCTTTTACACATGTTGGTTTATAAATTTGTTTGAATGACAATATATAATTGAGGACTTGTCCAAAAAAACTTGCAAACGATGTAGCATTTTCAATTTCATTGATTCTTTGAAGTATATTGAAATCCCCTCGTATATGAAATATATTGAAATCTCCTTATATATGTTTAAAAAATAAAACGAAGAATTTTTTCCGTGTTTGTTAGTTCGTATCTTTCAAGTTAAAATACGCAAAAGTGTTTTCAATAATTGTATTTGCATTGCTGGATGTTAATAAAACCATTTCAGAGTTGTTTATTATTTTAAAGATATTTACTTCGGCAATTTCTTTTAATGTTTTATTCGAAGTCGTCTTATAATTTTTATACGTCGCAAAAGGATATCTACGTCGTTTCGTTGTGTTTTGCTATTTCAGCGTTTTGTTTATTTTCAAGTTATATGAACGAATTTTTAAATTCGTCATTCATACTTGGGTCGTCGTAGTGTCAGGTAAGAATCTAAATTCTTACTTGGGTCGTTGTAGGCTCAGGTATGGATCCGAATTCGTCGTCGAATTTGTAGTTTTTGTGTTTTTGGCTCCTTTTGGAGAAATAAGCAGCAGTAGTGGTGGATTTTATATGTTATGAAGTGACCACCGGCATTAATTTGCCAAAATTAGTGGAGTTTTCGCTCGATATTTCAAGATGTTTGAAAAGTCTAGTTCCTGTTGAAAAGTTGAACAAGTTTAGTTCCTGTTTTTTGAGAATTCCCGTTTTAGAGTCTGATTAGGTCTCTTCGAGACTCTTTGGTTTTTGTTAGACGATTTTCGTGTTTTCCACGACAGTCAAGCAACTTTTGATTTGACTTGATGCTTCCAAATAAAATTAGAACTTTGCCTTTTGTTAAATATTAAGTTTCACAAAACATTTTTTTGGCATACCTGTTATATTTTTTCAGGAATTCATCTACCCTCCTTCTCTTTGGCTCCTCTACTTCCATACTTAACCCCAAATATTGTGACTGTTTATTGTATGTTTTCTAATAGATATCATTAAATAAGTTGTTTCTCATTTCAAGGGGTAATTATTATAATTAACGGTATTTAAATTGTGATATTATTATTTGTAATTATATTAAAATTGCACATTGTATTATTCGTTTCAAAATCAGGAAAACGTTTCAATGTTCAAGCCACTTCGGATGCAAATGCAAGTAATCATTTCCCTTTTGTCTTCATGTTCCAACGTTAATACTACTTTAATCTGTACTTTCCCTAACCGCCTACACTGTCACATTGGAAGTTTTATGTCAAGTGAACTTCTGTTTTTAAGTGACAGGTAGCGGAATTGGCTGAGATTCGTTTCTTGAAGCGCTAAATCGAAAATCCATACTTCCAGTTTCTATTGTTTCCAAGTTATGTTTACACAACTGAACAGAAATCTGTTGCGTAACTTCCAAGAACTGGAATGTTATTCTGAATATTTTCGCAATTACGAAAACGCTATTTATAACGAATTATGATTTTATTTAATTTATTTAACGATTTTGATGGACATTTTTTTATTCAAGATCTGTTAATAAATACACCTGCAATAGAAGTACAAGTGGTTCATTTATTTCTTAGATAAGATTATTCGTTATATGTAACTGTCTCTTCAAAAGTAATCATAATATCGTTTTATTTAACGGTAATGGGTTTAGATTAATCGTCTCTTGAGTCAGAGGGCGTTCAAATACAATAGTCTTTTTGTTTATATTTTTTTTATAATTATAGAGTAATAGTAAATAGTCGGTAATTAAATTAACGTGAGTTAGGTACCGTTTATCTGAAGAACATTTGTTTCGACCGCTCAGTGGTTTACACTTGGGTAGGTAGGTATAATTTTTTTTAAACCAGCGTAATCAGATTTTGCGAAACATGAATATTTTTAGTATAATCATAACTACTACAGCGATCAGTTAAATTCAAATAGTGAACTGCAAGTGAGTTTGGTTGTGACTTCACCAGTGTTCTTTCTAAACTTCTTTTACTATTTATAAAACCGCACATAGCTACAAAAATATAGACAAGTGCCAGACACTAATGGAAAGTACTAGAATAATTTCTTTAAGAAACAATTATATCAGACAGATAACGGAGTATCGAAAATGAAACGAAATGTTTCATGTCCATAAAGGACAGAGAATTATAATTTTACACTGCGTGCAGAAAATGGATGCATCTACGATGTGTTATTAATATCTGCAAAAAAATCTAGATTATCATGAGGATATGGAGGGCAAATTCAGACAAATAGAACGGCACTTAAAGACACATATAATCAGAACAATATACAAAATGAATGTGGCTAATATTTTCCAACTATTGAAAGCCTTTGGAGTGAACTGGTTCGAAAGGACATTCTCTCATGTTCAGCAACAACACTTTGGTGGTTTCTTAAAACCTATCATTTTAAGTAAAAAACTATAGACAAGCGCCAAACAGTAATGGAAAGTACTAGAATAATTATTTATTTAAGAAACAATTATATCAGACAGATAACGGAGTATCGAAAAATGAAACGAAATGTTTCATGTCCATAAAGGACAGAGAATTATAATTTTACACGGCGGTGCAGAAAATGGATGCATCTACGATGTGTTATTAATATCTGCAAAAAAATCTAGATTATCATGAGGATATGGAGGGCAAATTCAGACAAATAGAACGGCACTTAAAGGCACCTATAATCAGAACAATATACAAAATGAATGCGGCTAATATTTTTCCAACTATTGAAAGCCTTCGGAGTGAACTGGTTCGAAAGGACATTCTCTCATGTTCAGCAACAACACTTTGGTGATTTCTTAAAACCCATCATTTTAAGTAAAAAACTATAGACAAGCGCCAAACAGTAATGGAAAGTACTAGAATAATTATTTATTTAAGAAACAATTATATCAGACAAATAACTGAGTATCAAAAAATGAAACGAAATGTTGTTTAATTAGATGAGACCTGGTGTGATACTCATGACATATAATTTTACACTGCAGTGGAGAAAAAGTTTTAAAACTTATGAGCAGTTGTGTTAATAAAACGTTTGTATACTAAAATACTTATACATAAAAAATGTGTTTAATTGTATGTGATAATTACTTTTATTATATTATAACAATTTTTATAGGTATTATTATTTTACAATAAGTTCTGTTCAGTCAAGTCGATTATTGTTATCACTCCTTAGATATTTGATATACTCATCACGAATTATTAGTACTGATAATTAATTACTAATATTACCAATATTAATATCTATTGAAAAAAATGCAATTTTCAATTCGAATTATAATACATATAACACTTCTTAACAATATTTTGACTGCTGTCAATAAATAAACAATATGAACTCCCTGTCAAATTCATTGTCGTAGCCTACTTAGTTTCGAAAAAACAATTTTTAATCATATGAAATAACAATGGTCAAAATAGTATCAACATTAAGAGTTTTCTGCTATAAAAAATTTTGAAAGTACCTACTGACTTATTTTTTAATTTATTTTATAATACAGGGTGTGTCAATACTATACTTACTTATGTTTATGCGTTTTTATTCATATCTCGAGTTCGATAAAAGCTATTAACATGCGGTTTGCGCCATTTTGTTACGAATTTAATCCAGTTCCATTATAATTTACAATAAATAGGTGTTTCCATTAAAAATTTTGAAGAAAAACAAATTTTAATTTTTTCTATTCGAAAGTACCCTCTACCTACGACAATTAAAACTAAATGCAATTATTTTATAGTAGATGTAAATTAATTCATCCATACTCTTTCTAATGACACTAATTTTGTTAAAATCGGTTGATCCAAACCAAAGTTATAGGTATTTATCCACAAATACTTTCCCACTCTCCCCCACCCTTTATTTGAAAAAATAAAAAAAAGTACTTGAACAACTTTGTGCAGAATTTATGCCTCTTTCTAGTTTACTTATTTAACACTTGGTATAATTGGACATATTTCCCAAAAAACTGGTTTTCAAAATTTTCTTCGCAGGTTACGCCCCCTAGCGGTTAATCCAGAATCTTGAAAGTTATTTCCAGCGATTTCTCTTGGCCACTTTTACTAAGGAATTTTTTCTCCTAAAGTTATATCATGAATAGTTTCTGATATATAGCCGAGAGATCGGCTTATTGGACCACCCGGTACATTAAAATTATCATGTTTTGCTGCAATTGCTCTATTTCTTCACATTTTCTTTTATAAAAATCTATTGGATTCCAATCCAAAATCTTTTATATCCACTTTGTGCGATCTGCTCTTCTCACGTGTCTATACCAAATTAAACGTTTTTTTTTTTAATGTAGCTTAGTATATCTTGTTCTACTGCCATTTTTTATCTCCTTATTTCTATTACAATCTAGTCTTGTTACTCTGCAGTTTATTCTCATCAACTCCATTTCGGTTGCTTTAATTTTGCACCTATTTCATTGCTCTATTACCCAATTCTCTGCTGCATAAGTCATTGCACTACGTAGCAAGGTGTTATATATTCTCTTCTTTGTATTTCTGGTGATCATTATATTTCTTAGTATCCCGTCATTTACTTGATACATGTTCTTGTTTGTGGTATCATGATCTGCTGGTTATCTCTTGCTCAGTGGTTGTATTTTATTAAGATTGTGAATCCTAAATATTTGAATTTTTCAGTGCTGTTAATCTCCCCATCTTCGTCCATTTTCAAGTCTCTCACTTGTTCTTATTCTGTTGTTAAGTATTCGGTTTTTTGTAGGTTTGTTTCCAGTTCATGGACTGGAAATAACTCTTTCTAAATCTTAGATGTTTTTTAATTGTTGTCTACTAGCAATATATTCTTTTTTGGTTTTTCCTGTACTGATGATCAACGTTTTAAGTCTAGCTTGATTTTTTTGTTCCATTAGTCTCCGCCAGTATTTGCCACACCATATTTTTTGGCTAAGTTCTAGAAGAAGGCTAAAAGACTACATTGTAGGTTTCTCTTACTAACAACAGAATTGCCACTCTCCCGTAACCGTAACATCGAAGTCAATATCCGTTTGTATTTTCTTTTGAATTATTCTGGAACTTTATCTCCTGAAACTCCATAATTAATATTTTTAAATATCGTGTGTAAAAATAAAAAATGCCTGATGCAGTCCAGACCTAACCTTTAATTTAAGAGTGGCCATTAATGTGTTTACTAACAAACAATATTTAGTATGGAAGATTGTTATAAAAGTCGCAAAATTATTTTTGGTTCAAAAAAATGTATTACTTGCAAGTTGCAATGATTATATAAATTATTGTTTAAACAAGAGTAACAATTGTCTTATAAATAAACTTTGTTGTTTAAGTATGTCTAAATTAGCTTATCTAATAATTTATGAACACTCTTCTTTTAATTATTTTTTAGAAACTAAGAAATACCTACGGGAATACCCAACCCGTCATCAGTCAGTCCAGTCCAGCTCAGGCCACTACGCAACAAGTTCTACCTCAACAGTCCCAACCTCAACAGCAACTGCAGTCTCCTACTCAGCTTCAGCCACAACCCCATCTGCATCAGCATCCCATGCAGATGCCCCCACAGCCCCAACCAATAGCTTCAACGCAATTCTTGGATCCTCAACATTACGTAACGGCAATTCCTGTCCAGCAGTTGATTACAAATTTCCCTTCGCCTGGAGTCCTTTCGCCGACGCCAGTAAGTACTTGTAATTGTTCTCAAGCAGTACCATATCGTTAAAAATATCGTACAATGTGAAAAAGTACTGTATTTGTTACGATATCGTCAGTAGAAACATAAACATGAAAATCGGCAAAATCAAATGATATGGGGTGTGGTATTAGTGAGGGGAAGTTCACTTACTTATTTAGGTAATAGTTTGAGCATAGGTAATACCATAATTTGAAAATATTTTCAAATATACAGGACTATCCGAATTGACAAGGTAAAACAAATACTTCTTTTTTAATGGAACTCCCTGCATATTTGTAAATTTTTGGAAGCTTCTCGACGTTCTCGTTTTAACAATGTAAGGTTCTGCAATGGTATATAGGATAGTTTAAAAGAGATATTTACGTATTTTATTATTTTCGTAGCAATATAAAACCCCCTGTAGAATTGTAGACAATGAACTATGCCAATGTTCGCAAACGTATATAATTAACTTGTAGATGTAGATGTAGATCTTCTGCTGTTCTTGCCAATATCACAGTATCGTCAGCATATCGAATGTTATTGATAACTTCTTCATTGACTACTATTCCTTCGTTTGCATGTGAGAAAGCTTCTTGGCATATTTGTTCGCTGTAGATATTAAACAAGAGCGGTGACAATATACAACCCTGTCGTACTCCTCTACGTATTTCTATTTCGTCCGATGTTTGGTCTTCTATTTTTATATTAGCTCGCTGATTCCAGTACAGATTTAATATTATTTGTATGTCTCTGATATCGATGTTCTTACCCTCCAGGATTTCTTTGAGTTTATTGTGGCGTACTTTGTCAAAGACCTTTTCAAAGTCTAAAGCAGGCATGTACCTCTTGGTTAATATCTATACATCTCTATGTTAGGACGTTTAAGGCAAAGAGAGCTTCTCTTGTACCTAATCCTTTTTTGAATCCCATCTGTGTATCGTTAATATCGATATCTAACTTTTGATAGATTCGGTTGTGGATGACTCTAAGAAATATTTTAAGCAGATGACTCATCAAGGAGATTGTTCGATGATCTGAACATTGCATTGCCTTGGTTTTCTTCGGTATGGTGACAAACGTAGACAGCAACCATTCTTGAGGTATTATACCAGTACTCTATATTGTATTGAATAGATGTAATATTATGGTTACGGATTTATCATTCAAAAGCTTCAACAGTTCTGTAGGAATTTTATCAGGTCATTTGCTTTCATTTTTAGCGTTTCTTATTGCGTATTCTACTTCTTCTTTCAATATGTCTGGCCAAGTTGCATTGATTATCTGAGTTAAGTTGTTTCTATCGTAAGCATTTCTGGTCTGCGCTAATAACTGCATGCAAAAAAGTGCGTCTGGTGTACCTAAAATGTTTTTGAAACCAAACTTAGTGTCTCCTGTTCTCTCTTCACATTCTTTATCAATCAGCTTCTGAATTGTAGCGTTCTACTTTCTTAAATTTTAAAACTATAGACGGTACAATAGCAAGCCACGCCGATTTTCATGTTCCCATATCATTAACCCTGTGTATGTCTAGACCAGCGGTCGGTGAACCGGGGTAAATTACCCCAAATGGGGTAAAAATGAAATTTTTGGGGGTAAAATTGAAACTTGTGAGTAAAAAGTATATATTTTAATTTGATTTTTTATAAACCTGTTTTGCATGCACCGAAATTTTTTTGTATTATTTGTGAAAGATAAATTACATTTTCCTACTATCCTTTGTAAATTTTTTATATGCCCTGGGAGGAATTTTAAACCCCAAAACCCCCCTGGGTGCGCCACTGCACTCCCCACCAGTAGAGTGTTCTCGAGTTATATCTTTGCGCAGTAAAGCACAGCCCCGAGCCCCGGCTACCTGCTACCTGCTCTGTCCCTCCAGTCCGTGCCGTGCAGTCAGAATACAAATACATTGACGAGTCAGAGAAAGAACGAATTTCTATATTAGCAGAAAATGTGAAGGAACAAGTTATTTTCTCATTAAAACAGGCTAAATATTTTGCTATTCAGCTTGATGAGACAACTGATTTTAGTAACAATTCACAGCTAATGGTATATGTTCGCTACAAAGGTGCAGATAATTTTGAAGAGGAATTGCTGTTTTGTTCTCCTCTCGAGTTAAGATCTCGTGGAATTGATGTCTACAATAAAGTAAATGAATACTTCAATGCGCAAAGTTTAAAATGAGAAAACTGTATTTCAGTATTTTTGGATGGAGCTCCAGCTATGCTGGGCCATATTAATGTTTTTTCGGCTTTCGTAAAAAAAATAACCCAAATATTGAAGTTATTCACTGTATGATCCATCGCCAGGCCCTTATGGTCAAATATTTAGAACCTACACTGGAAGCCTTCATGCATGATGTCATCAAGATTGTAAATTTTATCAAGGGACATGCACTAAACACGCGGCTATTTCGTGAATTATGTCAGGACGGTGAAGCCGAATATACGGACCTACTTTATTATACAGAAGTAAGGTGGCTCTCTCGCGGAAATGTACTAAATCGAGTATGGACACTCAAAACTGAAGTGGAAATTTTTATGGTTGATCAAAAAAATATTCTCGCAGATAAGTTTAAAAACTCTTCCTGGGTTGCATATCTCGCATATTTAGCTGACATTTTTGAGAGTATAAATATATTAAACAAAGAATTGCAAGGAAAGAATATTAATATCATTTCAGCGAGAGAAATAGTGTCAGCGTTTGGATTAAAGCTGCAATATTGGAGTCAGAAAGTAGAACAGAACAAGATAGCTTCTTTTTCAAGGTTAGCTTTGTTTTTGGAAGATTGCGAAAATATTACTTTTGCTGACATCAAGGATACAATTGTAAGACATCTTATCAAACTCAGAAAGCGGTTTTCAGATTACTTTCCAGATCTTGATATACGTACTGTCAGTTGGATTGTAGATCCTTTTAAATGTGAAATTGATATGATACCAGAAGAACCTTCAGGTTTGGCAGAAGCAATTCTTGAACTTCGATCTAATACTGAAGCACGTATTCAATTTGAGAGTAAACCAAATCTGTCGTCTTTTTGGATATCAAAAGCTGCAAAGGCTTTCAAAATTGCACATGAAGAGGCGGTTAAAAAATTGCTGCCATTTGGAACAACATATTTGTGCGAACAAGGCTTTTCCACTCTAGTGAACATAAAAACGAAGAACAGAAATCGATTAAACGCCGAAGACTGTATTCAAATCGCTCTTACATCAAAAAGTCCCAATTTTGAAGCAATTGTATCGAACATGAAACAACATCATTTCTCCAAAACGTGAAGGAAGAATGTTTTCAATTATTCTTTTTTTATAATTTTTTCAATTCTAATTTTTGTTAGTACAACCATTATTATTATTATAATTTGTTACAGTACCGCAATGGGTTTTAATTTTTTATATCTTATTATTGTTATCTATTATTATGTTATGTATTTCTAGGTATCATAGAAATTGAATAAATGATGTTTATTTTATGTTTTAGTTATTGTTTTCTGTTCAAAACTATCATGGGGGCTATAATATGAATGATGCTAAAAAGAGGCCTTTTTTTTGCTTTTTGTTTTTTGCCTTGGGTAATATCAACTTACACAAAAATGTTTTGGGGTAATGATTAAAAAAGTTCCCCGACCGCTGGTCTAGACTATTTAGAAAAAGGCGTTATATTGCCGATGACTGTCGCGATATCTGCAGACGTAAATTTATAGTTTTATAGTGAAAACCCGCGTACCTATGTGGTGAGTTAATTTTTGGTAGTCCGTCTTTTTTAAAAATCCTTTTCATTGGTATATGGATTCTTATCCATTTTTGATGTAGGGAATTTTTTTTATTCTATTTTTAAATATATTTTGCTTTTATAATTAAATGTTTTATGAATTTAATTTCTTAATGTTATTAGATGGTTAGTATATTTGCATATGTACAGCACATGTTGTATGTATATATTGTGTATTTCATAAATGAATAAATAAATAAATAAAAAATAAAAGCTAATTATGTATTTCCCTGTAGGTGGATAATCTGGTCATGTCTGCGTCGCCTTCGCAACTGCAGGCAGACCTTCAAAGGAAACACGCAGAACTGCAAGTAATGATTGGACAACAGCAACAGGAATTGAGGAGGGTATCGGAACAACTCCTTATGGCCCGGTTAGGGTTATTGCCTGGTTCTCAGCCACAAGTGGTTAGTAATAGTAGTTTAAAAGAAATTGTAGGCTGTGTGGAATTGAGAGTGCAATTGTTATAGGTTCGAGAAATCTTGCAGACTAATATCCTGGATGTTTCCAAAATCTTTTTTCTTCCTCTTTCAATATTGGTAACCAGATCCTACTACATTCTGCCGAGGAATTTGCGACACAATTGGCCTCATTTAGCATAATTAGAGCCGCTTCTTTGATTTTTCTTTTTTTACCATCCGTTTCTTTTAGGACTACATTTGAATTATTCCATTGAACCCTATGTTCATTATCCCATGCGTGTTTACATATTTGAGATCTATCAAATTCTCTATTTTTAATATAAGATTGATGTTCACTTATTCTAACATTTAATGGCCTTGATGTTTCACCTAAATAAAACTGATCGCATTCACAAGGTATTTTATAAATGCAATTCTTTGTCCTTTCTTGTTCATTGTTAGGTTTGGTTTTGGACAAAATAGATCTCAACGTGTTTGTTGTTTTGAATGTTGTTGAAATGTTGAATTTATTTCCTATCCTTTTAAGTTTTTCTGATAATCCTTTTATGTACGGTATTGTTATTTTCCTCGTATTATTCCTTGTGTATGCTGTAGGATCTCGTTCTAAGTTGTTCTGTTCTATTCGATCGATTGTTGAAAATTCCTTATTTATAAACGATAAAGGATAATCATTTTTTAATAAAACAGATGTTAACAAATGTTTCTCCTCCAAGAACGAATTTTCGTTAGAACAAGTAATTTTGGCTCTATCGTATAAGGATTTAATTATTCCCTTTTTTACATTAATATTGTGATTTGATTTGAAATTTAAATATCTATTGGTGTGTGTTGGTTTTCTATACACCTGAGTCTCATATCCAGTATCGTTCTTAGAGATTAAAACATCCAGGAAAGGTAGCGTGTTATTATATTCCTTTTCCATGGTAAATGTTATTGTCTCTTCTTTATCGTTTATATCATTTAGGAATGTGTCCAACAACTCTGATCCATGAGGCCATATTGAGAATACATCATCTACATACCTCCACCATACTGTGGGTTTGAAATTTTGTTTAGAAATGATATTTGTTTCAAAATCTTCCATAAATATATCGGCTAAGAATGGAGATAAACTAGAGCCCATTGCTAGACCAAAATTTTGTTTATAGAATTCATTATTTAGTTGAAAATATGTATTATCAGTACATAATGTTAATAACTCCATTATAGCCGATATGTTTAGTCTTGTTCTAGTTGCCAATGAATCACCACTCTCTAATTTTGTCTTGACTATACTTAAAGTCTTATTTAATGGCACTAAAATAAACTTTTTATGTCAAAACTTACCAAAATATTATTTGAATTAAATTCAATATTTGATAATTTATTTAAAAAATGTTGTGCATTTTTTATGAATATGTCATTTTTATTTGTAAATGGTTTTAAAATATTTAATAAAAACTTTGATAGTTCACTACAAGGAGAATTCATGGTACTACAAATGGGTCTAAGTAAATGAAACAAAATTTGTTTAATTTACTGTTTGTATTTTGAGAACGATTTCTGAAGTGGAAATTGAAACGTCAATAAACGTATTTTTATCTTTTATTTTATGTACTATTTAATGTATTCCCAGTTAAATAGTAATTAAAATCTTTTTTGTTGAGTTTTCAATTATTAGGTATCAAAAACACGCATTCAATAAACGGCGTGGAATAATTTTAATGATTATTTTAGGGATAATAGCTAATTATTTATTATGATTAAAGATGATCAAATAAACAAAAAAATATTAATAAGTAGATTACAAATTAGTATTAAAAATTTTAATCGAAAAGTGAAAAAACGGACTTACACAAAAAAATACTATTGAACTCATATTCAATACAAAAATAACATTTATGTCTTATTTTTAAACTAAAATCACTAAAAAGTAAAGTAGAAAATAAAAAAAATCGACAAGATTTCATCATCAGAAATCATCCACACGGCGATTTCTGTAAGAAAATTATAAAATTATAAATAAACTAGGTAATATTCCCCTTCTAAGGTTATATCTCTGTAACAATTTTGATGGTCAGTTATAAATATACTGTGAAATTATTAGCAAAAAATTGTTATTAACACACTGTATACTTTTGGTCCAATGTCCATAGTTTGGCCCAAATATTCTAACCCTAGCTTATGTTTCAATAATTATAACTGACCCTATTGGCGACGTGCAAGTACTTGGAGGGGATACGAGAAACGATCGTGCGCGAGTAGCGGAGAAATCTTGCATTTTTTACTGCACATTTCATAGATTTCATAAATTCATATTGTCAATTGTCATATTTCATATTCGTTTTGTTTATTTACATTTACACCTTCTGTCCCTGAAGAAAATGGGATTTAGGAAATGCTGTGTTATAAATTGTAAAAATACAACAAAAAATTGTCAATTTAAGTTTTATTCGTTTCCAACTTCGAAGCACAAAGCTACTACAAAGAGAAAAGTGGATTTATATCATAAAAAAGCATAAGTAACATAACCTAAATTATGCATTATTCTTGCGCCCGATTTTAAAGTCAGTTTGAAATAAATAATAAATAAAAGTTCACTTTTAAGTGTAAATTTTAGTTTCATAACACTCACTTAGAGTTCATTTTAACCCAAAAATCAAGTTTAATGTTTAAATTTTATTTTTTTGAAGTTTACAAGAATGCATCAAGTTCAAGTTTTTCTGAAGATGCATTAAGATATATTCGCTGTCCAAAGTTTACAGGAAAATTAATTGTTTTCCCTTTGACCAAGCTTTTCCCTTTGACTCAGTGCTTGGTTGAAAAGTTATTTGGTGATTTACTTTCTCAAATCCAGTTTTTATTATTGCATCCATATTAACAGTAATGCTGTAATTCAATAATATATTTATTTGTATTTACGCTACATCAACGTTTACCTTTTAATAACATACCGACATAACCTCAATCTTACTTTTTCTTCTTATTCTTTTTTGGGGCCACGTCCTTGACAGTTATCCGGTTACCTCGATCTAACATAAAAGCGCAGTAAATTTTGCTGATTTACGACACCAGCTGTCGCTGTTCCGAACTTGCACGGTCCCAATAATATTAGTTTTAAAATATGTTAAAAATCACTTAGTAACCACCGCTCTTAATAGGTTTATTATAAAAATAATACCATTATAAATTTTATTTCCAGCACCCGCCTATATCCTATCAAACAAACAATCCAGGAATCGTCAGTAGCACCACAACGACAATTCAACGATTACCTCCGATGCAAGGACCTGCTTCCGTGATAGTACCCGTTTCGGTTCCGATATCGTTGCCTCTTCAGCATCAACAGACTTTAATGTACAGTACGCCCGATTCGAACACTCAATCGAAGTGACGTCTTTAAATCAAGTGGTTAAGTTTAATAGTGTACAATCCTGATCATGGTGGCTTGGACAAAAAGCATTTTTGAATGTTTGACCTTAACAATCTCTTTATATTTTATTGAGAACTTTAAAATATAGATGCTTTAGCTAATTAGCTTTCTTCAATGTCTTTAACAGAATAATTTATTAACTTCCAGATTTTCAGTTACTGATTTCATTTGTTAATCCTAAAAGGATTTTAAAATTTTCAAAAGTGTTTCCACTACAAAACCAACTTGGGTTTTAGGCCGAAAATCCTGAAGGTTATTTTATACTTTGGATGACGAACAAGAAAATAAAAGTAAGAAAAATCAAAAATGCTATTTGGTCAAATATAGCTCCCGAACATTCTTCTTATTTAATTGTACAAATTTAAATAATTAATGATAGAAACTAGTTGAATATTTTGTACATACTAGACAATAACTATGAAATGATGTTTCATTTTTTGTAGATTTTTTATTTATTTGGGATTTTGTAATATAAAAAGTCCGACGTAGAGCTGAAGCACTCATATAGTGCTTTCGAGTTATTTTTATAAAGAAATGCGTAAACAGAAAAGGTTTTTGTTTCTAGAATATTATGCATATTTAGATTCTTAACAAATTTTAACTATCAAGAGCAAAAATATTTGTCAGGTTGATTGATTTTTCTATAACTGTTGACAATAATTTTTTACGAAGACTTGTTAATCATAAAACAAAGTCCTATGAGCCTAGTCTATTTGATAGGGGTCATACAATGGATCCGTCTTAGGACGTCTAAGTGTCTGAAGGGCTCACAAATGTACACTGTCCCGATCTACCATAGCCATAACTATATCCATAATAAAACAAAAAGGTTACTTTACAGAAGTACTTAGAATTATTCATAAATCCTCTTCTTTCGGTACCTGTCATCTATAAATGTTATGTATCATATGAGGCGCTCCGTGGACAAACGGCGAATACGCCAAATGGGCATTTTGAGAAAAACGCGATTAAAGTTGAAAAAGTGTTTTTAATTCAATAAGGGCGAATATACACGTCATCAAAATTTTGTAATGCGGTTAGGTAAAAACTATTTTTTTTATAAAAAGTTTTGCTTGTTAAGCAAATAAGATCACCCCATCTAAACCAAAATTATAATTCAGGATATTGAAAAAAGTTTTATTCAAAGGATATGATATGAAAAACATTTTTTAATTAAAAATTGTTCTGTTTAAGATAAATCAAAAACTAAAAAAACACCAAACAATAAATTATTAATTCAAGCAAAAATCCATAACATCATCCTGACTTTCTCCAGTTAGCGTTGCCAAATTGGTTTGTGATTCTTGGAGAGAGATCAGCTCATCAAAGAAACTCCTATGATGAAGCGGTATGTATGGAAGAAGTGACTTGATGTCTTTTATTTTTTCCTCTGAAAGTTTTATAGGCTGTTGGTATTTAGGAGACAAAACTGCGGCAGATAAATCAAACAAATGGCGTTGATATTCTCCTACTTTTCCTTTCTGCAAAACAACTTGTTCGGACAAAACATTTTGGTACGTTGGTTGTATGGAAAACCCTTGTTTGAACAACTTGGAGTAAAGAAATACTTTACCATCTTTAAAACTAGCAGTTGATTTTCTTTTTGTAATTAACTTCTGAAGAGCAGTGAAATCAAAAAACATTGATGATGTCATTTTTACTACTTTGAACGGTCTGACCTTCCTTGATGAACGAATTAAGTCAATATAGTGGTCTTCAGAATAAACATCAATATTTCGAAGCCTTAACTCAATGTGACCAAAATCCCTGTCACAAGGTAAATATGAATGTCCAGGAATCATAAAGTAATGTTCTATGAAATCAAATTTTAATTCATGAATTTTTTTCAAACAAGCTAAAACAATGTTCATATTTTTGTTCTGGCCGCCACAATTGTCACTAAATAGCACAACTTTTTTGACTTGATGATCCATAGAATCAAAGTAATGGGACAAGCAGCTTGCTATTTCACATGAACCACGACCTCCAGTACTTTCATTCCACATGTACATAACACATTTTCCAGATTTAACATCATGGACTGCAAAATTGTAGGTCCAAAGCTTCCTTTTGTAATACTGTACAGATGTCGTCAGTTTAGGGGTAGGGAGAGTTTGCTGCAGATCTATACAAATTGCTGAAACTGAGTCTTCATTATTACTTTTATAACTTTTAAGTATTTTTTGAACTGCTTTGGCTCGTCTTAAATGAAGTTCCTTGGCAACTTGTAATTGGTTACGTTGTAAATCATCACAATTTGAAAGTTCCATATCTGTTTTGTCACAAAAATTACAAGTATCCGACTTAGGAGGGTTGAAACCAATATTGAATTTTTTATTAAATGTGTCACGATAGAACCGTGAGCTGACAGGTTCAATTAAAGGGTGATTTTCTGTCATCCACTCACAGTACAGGTCATACAACTTGTTTATGTTTAAGTCTGTGGAAAGGTACTTTCGGTAAGGGCTTTTTGCTCTGCTGTAATGGCTTGAACATTTGGGTAAACTATTTACATGTAACATTACAGTTTCTTTCATTTCTACACTTACTTTGTTAACTGGATTTTTATTTCCTCTTCTGTCCAATTCTACAGTGCCACTTGTGGATACTTTATTCAAAACAGTTCGAACCCTCTTTTCAGTGACACCATGAATCGCATAGAATGCTTTTCTGCAGACTTTAAATTCATTGCTTTCAAAAAGTACACTGTACTCAATACTACGTAACTTTCGACTAGGTCGATTTTTAATGCGACAACGGTTGACAGAAACAGATTTCACTCTTTTAGATAAGTAAGTGTTTTGTAGGTTATACTCAGATAATTCCCAAAAGTTTTTAAAAATTATACTAATTTTCTCCAAACCTACTTTCTCAAAACATCCACAGGAACAGGGACTTCCCACAGTCCGCTTAGGCACAAGTTTTCTGTTTTTAATGGTGCTGTATTCTTCACCTGAGTTTCTTTTAACTTTATTCACATTCTTTTGCCACGTGTCTTCAGTTTTCGACCTTTTTCTAGTGTAGCCTTTGTTTTGGTCTTCTGTAAACTCGCTTTCTGACATTGTAGCAGTAAAATTTTAACTTTATTAGTAAAGTAACTCAAACTATTCAAACTAATCAAAATAAAAACTACTTGTTTTGACAAGCAAAACGACACTGTAGCTTAAAACGGTAAAAATAAGACGGAAATCACGGAAATTTTATTCAGAAATTTGGCAAGACAGAAGTGGGAGGGCTAGCTGTGTACCGACGTAGCGGTGGCGTATTCGCCGTTGTTCCACGGAACATTTACCATACTTTTTAAGATTCATACAGTTTGCTTCCGTTAAGTCAACCTATTATAGTTCTGAATAGAAAGGACGAATAAACCATGTTATGGTGGTACATTGTTCGAATAATGATCAGGCTATCCATTGCATTAAAAAAAACTGTAACTGGCGTATTCGCCCTTTTTCCTCGGAGCGCCTCATATTGCTCCAGATAATCCTATTGACCACTGATCTGAACAGGGTGTTAAATGTTATACCGGTTCACTGCCTAAAATTTTTAATCAATAAGCTTCGTCTACCGCGTTTATCATCAATTTTCCGTGGTATTATTAGTTAAAGAAAGTTCTATTTAGTGTTTCTCACAACTTGATCTAAGTATTTAAGTTTCTTTGTTTTGATATTGTTCAAAATTTTCATGTTCTCGTCACATACGCTGTAGCATTTGCCATTTAATACAGACATATACAAAGACAATATTTAAGATAGAAAATTACTGCTATTGGTAACAGGATCACATCATTAATGTAATATTTATTTATACTGGTGTTCCTTACAGAAGAAATATGCGTAAATATTAAACGGTAATGGCGACTGAAAAGTACCTGGACGTACTCTTCTTTTTGCGGAGAACTTGAGATATCTGCATGAAACCTATAAATTTATTATTTAAACGAACATCCTTCTATAAACTATATATTATGACTATACTGTATTCGCTTCCAAGATGCGCAATTGAATTTACATACTTATTATTCTTTTGTATAAAAACAGAACATTAATATCAGAAGCTTCAGATAAGTTTTTCACAAGGGTCAACACCATCTTCATACAGGTCATAAAATTGATTTCGAAAACTCCAGAACCATAGCCCCCATCCGCTTCTATAAACCAAGAATTATCCGAGAAGCCATAGAAATAGAAAAAAGGCCAAATTGTCTTAATAAAAGAGATGACGCCATACGGTTACCTTCTAAATGGAGACCTCTTATAAAGAAAATATCGCCCCCTCCATCCTCGAATCAAAATTCCACAGTCGGAAATGTTCGCGCCAACTCTCGCGCCAACCCCAACGCCAACTCTCGCGCCAACCCCCACCTAGGCCACGCCATCATCGACGGTACAAATGAACCGTCTTCTGTTCCCAGCCGTAGTAGTGACAGCGCAGTGATCAGTGAACAGTGTAGTAGTGTCTGGGGGCTCGGGAGACTGAGACCTCGGAAGCCCTGAGGAAGGCATCAGAGAGGATGCCGAAAGCTCGGCAAAATGGATATCGACACGGTTCAACCCGGAAGACTGCTGAGTTTGATATTAATTTTAGTAATAATATTAATCTTAGCTCTAGGTTTCATTGTACTAACCGCGAAAATCTTTCCGAACATTATACAAAACAGAAAATCAATCCAGTACCTCGAATCAAGTGTTTAAGCAAACGAGTACAAGTTGTGATGCTCCAAAAATAGATATTTCTAATAATGTTAATTGTAAAATTTCAGTTGTTTTTAATCCTTAATGTGTTTGATTTGTAAATTTTATTGAATAAAAAAAGTTAAAACATTTTATCTACTCTTGCTGTTAAAGTGTCACTTTATCTACCCTTGCGGTTAAAGTGATACTTTATCTACTCAAAACAGTGTTATAGCAACACTTTAACATTAGCTATGGAAAAAAGGAATTGTATACGGCTGTTGCCGTCTCTCCGTCCCCATTTTCCATGACCTGCTGTCGTAGGTTGTTGCCTCTTCTAGGTTCCTTGCTGTCATTGCTTCATCGATATCATCACTTCTTCGAGTATGACCTCTCTTTCTTTTCGCAGGTGGAATCAATCCATTTAAATGTTATTCTGGGTGATCTGGCATTCTCTTTACGTGGCCGAACTATGACAACTGTCTTGTGAAATGTCAAAAACTTGACATTTAACCTTTGTCTTGTGAAATGTCAAAAACTTGACATTTAACCTTTTTGTAGAATAATAAAACAAGGAAATATTTTTACTACGAAAACGATACAAGGTATATAAGAAGGGAACAAAAATCTTAATAGTTTTTAAAAATGTATTCAGAGGACTTAATGGCTGTACATATCTTAAGTGAAATATTTGTATATTTTCTTAAAATTTGTTTGAATTATTGTGATATATATGGTTGTCAAATGAATGTTATTTAACGATTTTTTTTATTTCAACAAAACAGTTGTTTCATATTTATAATGTGGTAGAAAAAATTAAATAAACGTTATATAATCATATCGAAATAATTATTTATCCCTTAATGGCAAAGTCTGTAGCATATAATGTAAAAATTATGGATCTACGAAATTGCTATGTGGGATTTCGTAAAGCAATAAGCAGCATATCCAGAAGCAAATACACTTATATCATATACAGTGCTTTTCAGATAAAACTATCCACCTTAAATAACTTTTGAACCTCTAATTTTTTGGAAAAACGCAAAAACATTTTAATTAATATCTGAACGGGGAGGCATAATATCATATTTAAGGTTGCTGAAAAATGCACCCTCTCACCCCCTGTATCAACCCTTTATTTTTTTTAATTACTTCCCCCTTTTTTTTATTTTATATTTGGATTCTCCTTTTTGTACTGATTTTAGAAATGTATATTACATGATACTTGAAGTGATTAGTTTATGAGAAAAGTAAATACAAAAGCAAGAAAATTGGATTGAAAAAAAATTATTTTTTAACAATTTTATTACACACATTTAGAACAAACATTTCACTACTAAAAATTTTTACAATAATTGTTCAAAATGACTGCCTTTCACTTCCATACAATAGTACAATCTATTTTGAAATTCTTCTCTGACATTGCTTAACACGTCTGAATTTAATTGTCGACATTCATCCTCTATTCTTTGTTGTAAATCATCTAGATATTCTGGTTGAGTAGAATAATTTTTGTTTTTAAATACTCCCATAAGAAGAAGTCTAGGGGTGTTCAATCCGGTGACCTAGGTGGCCAATCGATCATCTGTCGTCTTTTACCTATCCAAGGACCGGGAAACGTTTCGTTTAAAAATTATCGCACAGGTAAAGCAATGTGTGGAGAAGCTCCATCATGTTGAAATACAACCAAATCATCGGAAAGGTTATCATCATTTGCTACTATTGTTCTAACGATCAACCACTTGCCCATATAATTCAAGATACGATGCACCATTTAAGTTTCCTGTGATAAAGAAGGGTCCGATAATGTGATTACGTAGGATACCACACCATACGTTTAACCTTTGAGGATGCTGTGTGTGAAATTCGCGTACAATATGTGGATCACTCTCAGCCCAGTATCATTTAACTCTTGTACTAATTTAATTTTATATGGATAAAACTTAAATTTATGGAGGACTCGGAAGGCTGTAGAAGATGAAACACCGACTGCTCTGCTTATTGTTGACAGTGACTGTGATTGTTAAGAGTCTAAGTTAACTTGCCCTAAAACAGCTACTTGGATTGCTTTTTTATTTACAAGTTCCTGTCGGTTATGTTTTTTATTGCAAACTGACCCTCTTGATCTAATTTTTTCTGCATCAGTTCAATCACACACTTATGAGTTGCATGTCTATTGTGGTGTGTTTCATTAAAAATTCTAGCAGCAGCTCTTGCACAATTATTCATCAGCACCTTCAACTGTTGTCACGTTTTGTTTTAAAATTTCTTATTCGCGTGTCGCTGAAAATATTATTCCGTATTTTATACTCTACAGGTGCTATCAAACCAAAATAATAATTTATTGGTTAGATTAATATATTTAATTGTAATTAAAATATAAAGTGTGCACATAGTGTGCATTATCATTTAATAATAGCGTATAATAGATATCAATCAATTATTTTATATGTAGAAGCACTGAAAACTATTTATAAATGGCAACCGTTGTTTACATTTCTCTGTCTTATGGATCTACGTCAAACTTCAAATACTGTTCCATGTTTGTTTACTTTTTAGTAAAAGTTGTTTTTCGATATTTTGGCTGTATTTTGAGTGATATTTGTGAAAAGTGAAATAAAATAAACGAAATATTTACATCCCGATCTCTCATTTCATTTGTAAGTACATACAATTTACATTATTTAAGATGAGGAAATGAGGAAGCGTGTTTGTTTACATTTTAATAGGCGTACCATTGGGTTTATTCATGTTCATTAATGTATTGAATAAGATATGTTCATGAAATTAGTAGACATTTTAAAATTGTAAGTAGACAACATCCGATTAAAAAAGATCTGTTTAGTACCTTTTTAAAACGTGTTTTTATACATTATTACTACTTCCAATTTTTAAAATCTGAATAATTACCCGCGAGTAAAAATTCAAGCACGCTTATGCTCATTGCGGAAGCATCACATTCTATGGAAGCTTCAAAACATTGTGTGTTAAAGGTATCTTATTGCTGTGTCCATCTATGTTTATACGCATCTGTGTTTATACGTCCATGGATACGACGAACTGTTTTTAAAAGGGGCTTTTAAAAGAATCAACGTATGTGTCCAAAGATTTTGCCTAGTATGTAGGATATATTCTTTTCATCTCCATTTTATTAGCTGTTAATCTAAATCGTTAACGGTCATTCACCTGTTGACTTCCTGGCAGCATTCGTTAACCACTACAAGTTTAAATTGTCTTCGATTAATAATTTCAAATCATCACTGTATGCCATCGACCTAGTATTTGTGCGGTACTATCGGATGACGAATGCGCGTCATGGGCGTGGTTATTTTCAGACTTTCGGCTGTTTTTGGTGAACTGTACTACGACTAGATTTATGTGGGCAAACGGGTTATGCTCACAGCTTTAATAAAATCGGTTAAGTATGTAAATTAAAAAATTTAAGAAAAATTGAATATTTTTATTTCTTATTATATTCTATATATCACATTTTTTGAGTATAAAACTACAGACAACATAAGTAGAAAACCTAATACTAAAGCTTAACAATAAATTAATTAGACTGGACGAATTTGATAAATAAATAATACTATAACTAAGTAGTCAGCATAAGTAATTTTGATAAATTACAATTTTCTTAGAGAATCTGTCAGGATACACATTTCGGAGGCGATATTGTTAACCAGTCTTTGAACCTGAAGTTTGGAATCCAAAACTTCTATACTTTGAGTGTAAGCGTTGTAACGAACTCCGAAATCTCTTGGAATGGTAGCTGCATAACGTCTGAAATAAAAGAAATATAACTTAATATTATAATCTAAGAATAGTTATATGTTTTACAAGAATTCGAGAGCCAAATTTACAAGGATATGATTCATATTGGATACAGTGACGTATCTTAAATATCCAGAAAAAAATGAGATGGTCCTCAAATCTTCTAGTACTAAGAACACAATACTTACATCATCTTTTCTTTGGCATCTTCAAAACTTTCTGCTACGTAGTACACAGGCTGGTACTCGGTGATTGGGTACTTTTGTTCCGCTGTCTTAACTGGCTCGAAAGGTCGGATTTCTGATTTAAGTTCTAAAGCGTATTGAAGTTCGCCAAAACTGGACAGAAGACCTGCTCCGTAGGCTTTGAGCTCTCCATTTTCTCTACAGAGGCCGAATTCGACAGTGAACCAGAAACACTGAAAAAAAAATTCAATTATTTATAAGGAGGTCACGAAAAAAATGTACTATCCAAATATATATAAGTCGACTGTAGTGTGGTTACGAAGAAACAATGAATGAGGATAGATAATGGTAGATTACAACCCCATCAAAGAAGATTCACCACCATTATCACCATAAGATTTTTTAGAGGATAAAAAAATATTTATAAAATTAATCTACTTGCTCAATACAAAAGATGATAATTTATGTTATTTATCAATTGTTTTTATACATTTTTGTGACATAATAGAAACAATTGAATTGGCTAATGGTGTTATTTCCTCAAAAAGAAAGATAACGATTTCAAAAACAAAAACCACATTATACGTCAGTGGTTCATGAACTAGTTGATAAAATGTGTTTAAGAGATTATTTTTTAATAATATCAATAAAATGATATGCTTGAAGTTAAGTGCCATTTTAACACATATTGTAGCTATAACCTTGTGTCTCATAGTTCGTATTTACAAAGATCTTATCACTTATTTAGTTTTCAAAATAACAATAACTATACATATTATAAACATTTATAATACTAATCATCATTTTGTCATACTATACTGATATGTATGTACATTAGTTCCTTTATTCTCATTTTCATAAACTTCAACTAGTATTTTAGTAATCAAGATGATTTTATAAAAAAAATTGCCCCATTCTTCTCTACCCTTTAACGATTCTTATTATTGTTCTTTCTTCCATTGTACCAATATGTTTATTCCACTATTTTTTCCTATTTAGCGCCCAACCGTTAACATCTCCTACCATACATGCATTCCTTATGTTTTCACTTATTTCACTGTCTAAAAGAGTCTTTCCAGCTATGCCACAAAGTTACTTCATTTTTATTCTTTCAAGCAATCTTTTATATTTATCTATAATTCATATTATAAAATAAATTCGAACATCAAAAAACCTCGAGTTGTTTTGAAAACAACATATAGCTTAATTACTATTTAACTGGAAATAAGCCACAATTAAAGATAAAAATACGTTTATTGACGTTTCAATTTCCACTTCGGAAATCGTTCTCAAAATACAAACAGTAAATTAAACAAATTTTGTTTTTTGTTACATAGTGAAAAATTCTTCTAATAATTTAATTTTATCTGACTCATTTATATTGACAATTCAGACATACATTATGCATTTTAAAGTAGACGACTTTAAAATGATATTGCCAATATTGTTGAGTTGCGCTCCTGGGACGACTTTACTTATAAGATAGTTCATTCGATTACATGAAATCAACTTTAACTTGAGAATATCCGTCAGAAAAAATCATAGCATGTAATTCGTCTTTAAAAAGACAAACACATGACATGATGACAGTAAAATTCTCCTGTTAGTGATTCCATAGTAAATTATGAGGGAAAAACCAGGAAAAAAACCTCATAATACTATCCCGACATTGTAAGTATTTGTTCGTGAATTTAGTTTACCTTCAACAAACATCAAAATTCTGATTTTATATGTTACGTTATTTAAAAAACATAAATGATGTATCCTCTATATGTTACTGACTTACTAATACTGGTATTTTCTTATTAATAACTTCCTCTTTCAATATTGGTAACCAGATCTACATCTGCGAATTGCGCCATTCCATTTAGCATAATTGAGCGCTTCTTTGATTTTCTTTTTTACCATCCGTTTCTTTTAGGACTACATTTGAATTATTCCATTGAACCCTATGTTCATTATCCCATGCGTGTTTACATATTTGAGATCTATCAAATTCTCTATTTTTAATATAAGATTGATGTTCACTTATTCTAACATTTAATGGCCTTGATGATTCACCTAAATAAAACTGATCGCATTCACAAGGTATTTTATAAATGCAATTCTTTGTCCTTTCTTGTTCATTGTTAGGTTTGGTTTTGGACAAAATAGATCTCAACGTGTTTGTTGTTTTGAATGTTGTTGAAATGTTGAATTTATTTCCTATCCTTTTAAGTTTTTCTGATAATCCTTTTATGTACGGTATTGTTATTTTCCTCATATTATTCCTTGTGTATGCTGTAGGATCTCGTTCTAAGTTGTTCTGTTCTATTCGATCGATTGTTGAAATTCCTTATTTATAAACGATAAAGGATAATCATTTTTTAATAAAACAGATGTTAACAAATGTTTCTCCTCCAAGAACGAATTTTCGTTAGAACAAGTAATTTTGGCTCTATCGTATAAGGATTTAATTATTCCCTTTTTTACATTAATATTGTGATTTGATTTGAAATTTAAATATCTATTGGTGTGTGTTGGTTTTCTATACACCTGAGTCTCATATCCAGTATCGTTCTTAGAGATTAAAACATCCAGGAAAGGTAGCGTGTTATTATATTCCTTTTCCATGGTAAATGTTATTGTCTCTTCTTTATCGTTTATATCATTTAGGAATGTGTCCAACAACTCTGATCCATGAGGCCATATGAGAATACATCATCTACATACCTCCACCATACTGTGGGTTTGAAATTTTGTTTAGAAATGATATTTGTTTCAAAATCTTCCATAAATATATGATTTTTTCTGAGGGATATTCTCAAGTTAAAGTTGATTTCATGTAATCATGTATCATTTTAAAGTCGTCTACTTTAAAATGCATAATGTATGTCTGAATTGTCAATATAAATGAGTCAGATAAAATTAAATTATTAGAAGAATTTTTCACTATGTAACAAAAAACAAAATTTGTTAAATTTACTGTTTGTATTTTGAGAACGATTTCCGAAGTGGAAATTGAAACGTCAATAAACGTATTTTTATCTTTAATTGTGGCTTATTCCCATTTAATAGTAATTCATTTACAATGCCACAAGAAAATAGCTTCAGATCAATATTAACATATAACTTTTTGGACTTTTCTGCATAAATCGTTATATTTAAGTTAAGTAGATGTCTTCTTCTTCTTCGGGTTCCTTCTCCTAGCGGAGGTTGGAAATCATCATCGCTATTTTAACTTTGTTGGCCGCATTTCTGAATAATTCTAATGAGCTGCAGCCGAACCACTCTCTCAAATTTATTAGCCAGGACATTTTGCGTCGTCCTGGGTTTCTCTTCCCTTGTATCTTCCCTTGCATAATCATTTTATGCAAGGTATAGTAGATGTAGCAATTCATAGTAGATGTAGCAATGAGTTATTGGTATACCATGAAGACTATTACTTATTATTGAAACACCTTATTTACTTACAGTTGCGAGTTTTTCGATGTAGTCATCAGGGGCTCCTAGGGAAGCTAGTCCGATTTCTTGTGAAAACTGTGCAAATTCTGGATCAGCAAAAAGTGGTACGTGTCCTAACAACTCATGGCAAACATCTGGTTCTGGTGTATAGTAAGGTTTACTGGGATGTCTAATGTATTGGGTGGAGTGGAAGACTCTAAATGCTAATCCAGCTAAGAAATCTCTGGAAGAAAGCAGACCTGCTACAGGTCTAAGTGTAAATCCAGTACAATCTGAAAAAAAAGATCATCTTTAGTAAAATTATTCGATTTTAATACAAAATTAGTTTTGAAAAAGAACTTGATAACAACTTACCTTTAAGGAAATTCGAGATGTCTTCTAATTGTGGAATGTTATCTGCTCTGTACCCGCAGTTTTCTACTAGTAGGGGGAACACATGATTATGTTCTTTGCAAGCATGTGTGGGATATAAAGTTGTCAGTTGCCTAAATACTTTGCCCCATGTTTCAGTTTCTTCTTTGGTATAATCTACGTGAGGAAGTTTTTGACCATGTCTAGAAAAATTACAGTATTTAGTTATTTAAAATACTTAAATATTTAAAGTTTTTGATTTAGGTTTGAGGATCACACAGTTCTTATTTCAGACCTAGTATATTATGCCCGCCAACTTCTTTAAGATCTTCAGAACTCTTGTACATGAGTTGGCCTTAAAATTAACTTTTCCAAAACACAATACATAACCAACCTTGTACTGGCCAAAAACATTTCAACTAATGGCATGCAAATTTAACAAGTTTATACCTATAAGTATCTGGACCACAAAATTAAGTTAGGAAAAGGCATTCAAACAACAAAGTTAAACAAAAGAATAGGAATAACATAGGCAACTTATGGAAAACTGACTTAAGTCTTTAGATCAGATATTCCCATGTACTTGAAAACAAGGTCTTTATCAGTATGTGATCCCAGTTCTAACATGTGCAGCAGAAACATTGACTCCTACCAGAATAGTAATCAATAAAATGCAAGTGGCCAAAAGATCAATGGAGAGGTCAATGTTCAACATATCTCACAAAGACAGAGTTTTAAATTAAATAGTTAGTGTTATTACGGACGCAGTTAAAAGAATTGCAAAACAACGCTGGAGTGGAACTGAGAAGGCCATGTTGCCAGAGTTATAGATAGAAGCTGGACCAAGAAAGTTATAATATAGACACATAGATACGATTTTTATTGTAATCGAGGACGTTCTTCAATAAAATGGTCGGACAACATCAAACGCATCCAGCACAACTGGATTCAAGTTACTCAAGATCGGATATAATGGAATTATTTACGGAAGTCCTATGATGATAATTATGAAATATTTAAATATTTAAAATAAAATTTATATAAAATACTTACTTGTAATTGAAGGCAATATCAGCAAAGTATTTCCTGCGTGCTCTGTAGACGGGATCAGTGAAACCAGGATGATCAGCATCTAGCTCAGCGCCATAGGATAAAATCTGGTTAGCAAAACGGTCAAGATCTCTTATACGTCTTGGAAACCATGGAACGGTATCTAAATTTTACAAATAACGAAATTAACTATGATTTAAAAATAAACTTTTAATTGTACAATATTAGAAAGTGATGCAAACATTTTAAGTTACTTTATTTAGTATAGAAAAATAATTAATCGAGTTTCTCTTGTTAAGATCAAATATTTTTTTCTGTTCTTCTTACCTTTGTTATCTCTGTAGTCTCTGGAAATGATCTGTAAGTATTCGCTGATGTCTTTCATGTCGGAAATTGCAGCTCCAAGGTTTCCAGTTGGGGCACATTCTACCATGAATTCGTAATTGTCCGGAGTTTTCGAAGATGGTCTAGATTCAATGTGTAATAGATTGACTTCATGTTTCTTGAAGATTGACAAGTATTTGGCAAGAACTCCTACTTCTTCAGCTGGGGGTGCGAAGACGATGCAAGTGCTGTGTGCTGAATCCTTACCGATTCTGATGTAGTTGCCGCCGGGCATTAGTTTGGGCTAAAATAAAATAAAATTTATTTGTAGAGGGTGTACTTAGATATCTCGCTCTGTCTAAAAATATATATGTTTTTTGTTGTCATCAAAAAATTCCAAATTTACATTGAAGGAAATTAAAAGCTTATTATCTAGCTTGAAGCATCATTTCTACTAAGTAGTCCATTATCTTTTTAGATCTAAGTAGTAAGCTCAGTGGAGAATTGATGTCCTTTTTAGATCAACGTCCCAAGCTTGACTCAATCCAGTTGTTTTTTCCCGTTTAGACCAAAGGGATCTACATTATGATGTGTTTCTTTACTTTAAACATATTTAAAATTTTTCTGTACTCAATTAGCAATACTGGCTTCCTATGGGTTATCAACCAGCTCAACCAGCTCAAGATAATTTGAAACGACAGAGTATTAAAAATATCATGGACTGATAGAATTACAAATAAAGAAGTACTGGAGAGGGTTGGTAAAGAAACAGAACTAATCACCACTATACAAACCAGAAAACTGGAATACCTAGGCCACGTGATGAGGGGACCAAAATATGAAATTTTGAGACTGATAATACAGGGAAAGATTCAAGGAAGAAGATCTGTTGGCCGAAGGCAGAACTCATGGTTAAAGAATCTACGTGATTGGTATCAATGCAGATCGATTGATTTGTTTAGAGCAGCAAGTTCTAAAATAAAAATAGCCATTATGATTGCCAACCTCCGTAGGGAGACGGTACTCTAAGAAGAAGAATCGATTGTCGTCATTTTATGCAGTGTGCATTGGTATATCATGGCCATATTACTTCAGGCAACAATGGGGTATGCACCTCTGTCTGAACATATGTTTTCTGGTAAACCATGTTAATCTGCCATGGTGCATAATTGTATATGGACCAGTGTGTAATCTTTAGAAAGTACATCTAGCTGATGATTGTTCAAATTGATTTTTAAGTTACATAATATTGGGTCAATAATATATATGTATTGACTGTGTCTGGTAAAACCAGATTCGTTGGCAGTTGATTTACACTTTACTTCAACGGGATTTTGTGATTTTTATGTCTAATTAATATGTCCATTCTTCTTCTTCTTCTTAGCCTTCTGTCGTCCATGTTTGGACATAGGCCTCTCCCAACTCCTTCCATCGGTCTCTATCCTGAGCAACATATTTCCAATTTGTTCCGTGCTATTCTTTTAATGTCATCAACCCATCTCATCTGTGGTCTTCCTCTTGGTCGTTTACTTTCGTAAGGTCTCCAATGTTGTATTGTAGTATTCCAACGTTGGTCTTTCTGTCTAGCAGTGTGGCCCGCGAAGCTCCATTTAAGTTTGGCAATTTTTGTTGTTATGTCCTCGACTTTTGTTTTGGATCTTACCCAGTCGTTCCTCTTTTTATCTGACAGTCGTATACCTAACATTGCTCTTTCCATTGTTCTTTCTGTTGTGGCTAGTTTATTCATGTTTGCCTTGGTTAGGGTCCAGGTTTGACATCCATATGTCATGAAGTCATGATATGTCACAATATGTCCATGTTAAAGCATAAATGGCACAGAAGATTCCTTCAACTTAAATCACTAGGTTGTTCTGGTAGCTACACCTTACTTACTGATTAGGAGGTAATGTTAACTGTTTTTTAACAAAATATTTTAAATAATGTACAAAGCTTTCAAACATATTCTAATTTTTACCTTGGTACAAGATTACTTCTATTTTAGATTTCAAAAGAGACTTGTAAGTTTATTTTACTCATAAGTTTAAAAAAAGTTTTAGTCAATAGAGAAGAGACATATTTTATATTCATAAATAAAGATGAAAGTAGGTAAAGAAATAATAAATAAGACTTACTCACAATCAATTTAATTTAACTATTCAGACGACCGGTTTCGCTTTCTACAATATGCAAAGCATCTTCAGGTCTCGATACAAAGTTAAATAAATGCTGAAATGATAAAAACCCATATTAGGGTGTTGTCTAATAAAGATAAACAAATTAGATGTTATAAATTACAATAATTATGCCAATATTACATGTCTGTGGTTTTTTTAAAATGAATAAAATGAATAAAAAGGTATAAAAAGTTTAAACAGACAAGGTAAGACCCACAAATTGTTATAAAATAGTCTATTAGATTGTAATAAATTAATAAATGAGCAAATAAATAAACATTACTTACATGCCGGTACTCTATTAATTGATGGATGGTAGAACATGGTTGAAACTATCATGTATTGTTGAATGGAGAACTTAAGTCTGCTATTGTAGTTGTTTGACAGTAAACGGGAAGTTCACATTGAATTGTTCAAGCAAACAACTACAATAGCAGACTTAAGTTCTCCATTCAACAATACATGATAGTTTCAACCATGTTCTACCATCCATCAATTAATAGAGTACCGGCATGTAAGTAATGTTTATTTATTTGCTCATTTATTAATTTATTACAATCTAATAGACTATTTTATAACAATTTGTGGGTCTTACCTTGTCTGTTTAAACTTTTTATACCTTTTTATTCATTTTATTCATTTAAAAAAACCACAGACATGTAATATTGGCATAATTATTGTAATTTATAACATCTAATTTGTTTATCTTTATTAGACAACACCCTAATATGGGTTTTTATCATTTCATCATTTATTTAACTTTGTATCGAGACCTGAAGATGCTTTGCATATTGTAGAAAGCGAAACCGGTCGTCTGAATAGTTAAATTAAATTGATTGTGAGTAAGTCTTATTTATTATTTCTTTACCTATTTGAAATGGACTCACACAAGCACACATTCATGAAAGATTAAAGTGTGTAACCATTAAACAATTCCAACTATACAGATTTAGAAAGATGATTAGTATTTGGTTTCTGTTTTCTAAAGATTTTGATGAATTTAATTTCACTTAGTGAGGCAAGGTCAGTTTAAAGGAAGTAAAAGAAAAATATCCTTGGATAAATCATTAATATTATCCAAATTAATACATTTAAGATATGTTTTATTTATATAATTAAAAAGTTTCGATAAATTATAAGCCGTATTTGGATATTAAATTTTATTGAAAAATCCTTGGATGTGACCGTTCGGTTTAAATAATTGATATTTATGTTGATAATGATGGAAAATTTATCAATGATGAGTTTAGATGAAGAAATATATAATATAGAGAAGCGTGGACTATAAGTGAGGTCATGCTTTGGTGTGTATACAGCCGACTAATAAAGATAAGCTGGGTCGATAGAGTCAGAAATGAGGAGGTTATAGAACGGCTGAACCGAACAATACAATGGGTCAATATAATAAAAAGACGCAAGCTGGAATACTTCGATCCCAATAAAATGATTACCTTTGAAAAATATTTTGCATTTTGCATCTCATCATATAGGAAAAGATTCAAGGTAAACGTGGTCCCGACACATGAACAACTTTATCTCTTAAAAACTTAATGTAACGGAAGATAAGGTACAAAAAAGAGGAACAAAGCACCCGGACCAGGGGATATACCCGAAGAATTGTTTAAGTACGGAATGAACAAATTGTACGAATGTCTTCGACAACTATTTCAAGAATTTATAAACACAAGCGATATCCCTATGGAATGGAAGATATCATACCTCAGTCATCATCATCATCATTGGCTTTTACAACTCTTCGTGAGTTTTTGCCGCGTTTACTATTGCCTTCCATTGATTCCGATCCTGTGCTATTATTTCCCATGGCCTTACTTCCATCTTCTCCAGGTCTTCCCTGACTGCGTCTTTCCACCTTTTTCTAGGCCTTCCTGTCGATCTTCTACCATCTGGTCTTTCCCAAAACACATTGCTAATCAGTCTGTCGTCATCACTCCGTACCACGTGGCCTGCCCATCTTAATCTATTGGCTTTTATGTATCTTACGATGTTTCCTTTCCCGAAGAGAGTCTCTATTTCATTGTTGTATCTGCTCCTCCATTCATTTGTCACGCTGTCCCTGCAAGGACCATATATAATTCGCAGGATTTTGCGTTCCCATACTAATAGCTTATTGATTTCTTTCTTTCTCAATGTCCATGTTTCACTTCCATATGTCACTGCTGGTCGTATTATGGTTTTGTACATTTGGATTTTGGCACGCCTTGAGAGAAGCTTTGACCTCATTAGATGTTGAATGGCAAAGAATGATTTATTCCCCGCCAGTATTCGTATTTCAACCTCCCGTTCTCCTGTGTTTTCACTGGTAATTGTTGCTCCTAGGTATTTGAATTCTTTGACCACCTCAAAATTATGATCGTTTATGGTAATGTTTTGTCTTATTCGCTGTCGTTCCTTTTTTGATACGACCATGTATTTAGTTTTTTCTTCGTTTATTTTCAGGCCTACGCTTAGTGTTGCTTCTTCAAAGTTCGATACTATA
This sequence comes from Diabrotica balteata, assembly GCA_918026665.1. Classification (NCBI taxonomy): domain Eukaryota; kingdom Metazoa; phylum Arthropoda; class Insecta; order Coleoptera; family Chrysomelidae; genus Diabrotica; species Diabrotica balteata. The sequence goes on along the minus strand of OU898284.1, from coordinate 14,626,769 downwards.
TCCTTAACTTCCAGTGTTGTCTGTGCTACTGCATCTACATCATCTGCAAATGCGAGAATAATCTTTGCTCCTCTGGCAGTTATGTCTGGTTTGACTCTGGTATAGATTTTTCGCATTGCGTATTCCAATGCTAGGTTAAATAGTAATGGGGACAGCGGGTCTCCCTGTCTGAGCCCGGTGCTTATGCCGAAAGCCTTTGAAGTTTTGCCTCCTATTCTAATTTGTGCAAAGGAATTGTTGACACACATTCGCGCAATCATGGTCAGCTTCTTTGGTACGCCTAACTCCATCATTGCACTCCACAGTTTTAAGCGATCTATGGAATCATATGCTTGTTTGAAATCTATGAAGATCTGGTGTACTTCTTTATTATATTCCCAATACTTTTCTAGCATTTGTCTGATAGTAAATATTTGGTCGATTGTTGATCTTCCAGGCCTAAAGCCGCATTGGTAATCGCCAATAATTTCCTCTGTTATGGCAGTAATCGTTTTAGTACAACTGAAGCTAATATCTTATGTACTACCGATTAGTGAGATTCCCCTGTAGTTGCCACATGTATCCTTTTGCCTTTTTTATGTATTGGCACGATAATACAGCCACTCCATTCTTTTGGCATTATTTCTTGTTCCCAGGCTTCTTTCATTAATTGGTGTATTTTAGTTCTAAGTTCATGCCCTCCTTTTTTAATCAGTTCTGCATCAATATTGTCTAGTCCCGGGATTTGTTATTTTTTAGGGTTTCTATCGCCGTGATAATTTCTTCCAGGCTTAGCGGGGGTTCCAGCAATCATACCTCTCAGTACTATACATAAAAAGGGTGATAAAAATAATTGTGAAAATTACCGAGGAATAGCTGTAACCGGATCTATGAGTCGAATATATGGAAAGGTTTTAAAGAACCGAATCGAGAGAGATTAGATTATGAAGCAGAAGAACAAGCAGGATTTCGTACGGTCGATCCACTATTGACCACATTTTCTCCTTAACCCAGATAATAGAAAAAAAGATGGCACGGAATCAAGAGATTTATATGTTGTTCGTCGACCTACGGAAAGCCTACGACAGCGTTCCACTGAAGAAGCTGTGACAATCAATGGAAAGCACGAATATTAATATAGAATTAATAAAAGCTGTCAAAGTGCTATACAACCAACCAATAACAAAAATAAAAGCAGGGGCACAAATAACAACAGGATTTATAACATCAAAAGGTTTAAAGCAAGGATGTTGTTGGCGATTTAAACTATATGGCACGAAAATTAATTGAAGAGTATGATATATGGGGTCTAGAAGTAAATAAAAGCAAAACCTGTACATTGGAGTAGAACAAAAAGATCTCATATTAGACGATAACACCACGATAAAGCACTGCTGTGAGGTATCACTATTTCACAAATGGAACATTAGACGTCAGGGAGAAAAGCCATCACAATGTTAAACAGCATTTTATGGGACCAATCCATCAGCAAAGAAAATAAAAAGAGGATATATGAGACTATAGTAAAAAGTATCACTTTATACAGCTGTGAGGTATGGCCACTGAAAGAATGAACAATGGCAACGCTGAAAGCGACGGAAATGGATTTTTGGAGAAGAGCCGCAGGAAGATCTAGAAGAGAAAGGATTACCAACGAACGCATTAGAGAAATAATGGGAATCAAACGAACAATCACAGATGACCTAACAACAAAACAATTTATCTGGTTCGGACACATACAAAGAATGGATAAACAACGAATACCAAAAGAAATATTAAAATGGCAACCAGAAGGAAACAGAAAACGAGGTAGACCGAGAAAAAGTTGGAGCGAAGGAATAAATAAAGAACTGAGAGAGAAGGCCATAGAAGAAGACCTATGGAACAATAGTAAGATAAGGTACAGAAAATCAATGAGATCATTATGTAGATCGGATCTCAATGAAGACATGATGGTGAGTATGGTAGCCTACTTTATATTCATCAATCGATAATGGCCATTAAAATAGAAGAAGGTGAAGTCAGAAATGAGGATCAGAGTTAAGTTTAAATAATTTTAACTGCATCAAAAATGCTATTGGGTCCTCATGGCCCAAAATACTAAGACAGTGTTATGAATCAACCACTTTTTTAATATTATATACAACAACAACAATATGGCAACAATATTAAAAACAAACTAAGGTAAATAAAAAAATATAATCAAATTGCAAAATTATATTTATAACATACTTGTGAATGAGAGAAAATGTATTTGGACGAAAACCAAAAAACTTGCCTTATTTTAAGGGTCTTCAAATAGACAAAAATCGTGAGTAATGAATGTTTAAAAAATACCATCAAACTGTTGACATTGGTAATTTAAATAAAATGAAATAAAAATTTATGAAAACAATATATAACCCTCAAATTGCCAAAAGGCAACTGTACAGTTGTTTGAAATATTAATATTCACTTACATCTACAACAGCATCCACTACAATCCCATCAATACTCGTAGTATATTTCATATTAAATAATTTATCCGTTAACACTATCACAGCTATATCTTTTATGTTTGAATATAATAAATAATTTAATATCCTTTTATACCTCAATCTGCAATTATTCGTGAAATTGGCTACTTACGTTATTTTTAATTGGTTTTACAAATTACCAACTGGAATAAAAATCTAAAGTAACATTCTTTGAAAATTGCATCAGACCAAAGATGGAAATCGTTCTGTTGCGGTACGTTTGTTTGGAAAACCCTTTGCTTTACTGAATATAGGTAATCACGGTAATCACTGAAGATAACGCGTATATATATATCAGAATTTCTCAGTTTACTACGAAACTAGATTATTATTGGTCAACGGATATAGTGAGAATCAAACTAGCATTATAAATATTGACGTTCATAATAGGAAAATATAAAATAATTACATAAACGTAAATGTTAATCAGTTTTTAATGGCGGTAGCAATTTTTTTATGCAAACTGGACGAGGAAACCTACTGACAACTGTTCAACTGGTCGCTTATGCCGATGATATTAATATTATGAGTAGAACATCAACAGGAGCACAGGAAATATCATCATCATCATCACACAGCCAAATTTGTCCACTGTCGAACATAGGCCTCCTCAAGATGTCTCCACTCTTCTCTGTCCTGTGCAGCTGCGATCCAGTTTGTCACTATTCTTTTAATGTCGTCCGTCCATCTGGTAGGTGGTCTTCCACGATTTCGCTTGTCTGCCCTTGGCCGCCATTCTAAAATCTTCTTTGTCCATCTGTTGTCTCTCTGTCTTGCGACGTGTCCTGACCATTTCCACTTCAACTTCGTAATCCGTTTTATGACGTCTTCCACTCCAGTTCTTCGCCGTATCTCATCATTTCGTATTCGGTCTCTCAAAGTTACGCCAAGCATAGATCTTTCCATTTTTCGTTGTGCTACTTGTAACTTTTTTATTGATGCTTTAGTCAATGTCAGTGTTTCAGCTCCATAAGTGAGCACCGGAAGTACGCACTGGTTAAATGCTTTTCTCTTTAGCTTTATTGGGATGTTTTCCTTAAACACGTCTTTTAGCTTGCCATAGGCTGCCCATCCTAAAGCTATTCTTCTAGATAATTCGCATGTTTGGTTGTCTCTACTTATTTGTATTTCGTGGCCCAGATATATGTATTTGTCAACCGTTTCAATATGCCAGTTTTCTAGTTTCAATGGTCCACTAGGTACTAAGTTGGTCATCATTTTAGTTTTCGCAAAGTTTATTTCCAGCCCTACTTTTTGAGAGACTCGTTGTAAATCTTGTAGCATTTCGTTGGCCTCCTTTAAGTCGTCGGTTATTAGAACTATGTCATCTGCAAATCGTAGGTGGTTCAGCCTTTCGCCATCGACACTCAAACCTCTGTTTTCCCATTCTAACATCTGGAATGCATGCTGCATTACAGAAATATAAGCAGAGTTAAAAACGCAAACAAAAATGCTAGGTCTGGAAATTAACACAGAAAAAAACAACAATAATGATACAGACGAAAAGAAATATAGTCCTACAAAACATTATACATGAAGATGACATTGAAACGGTTGGAAAGTTTACATACCTGGGAGTAGAAATATATGTCGACGGATCAGAAGATGGAGAAATATGGAAGAGAATAACGCAGGCAAACAGAGCTTATTTTGCCCTCTCCCATATATTTCGGTCTAAAAATGTCCACCGAAATACAAAGATGAGAATCTATAAAACCTTAATTCGACCAATGGCAGTAAAGCATGGGTCCTGAAAGAAACATCCAAAAACTTTCCAAAGGAAAGTACTGAGGAGAATACTAGGACCTGTGAGGGAAAACTTTATAAGAAAGCACCAATGTCAGACTTCCTTAGAATACAAAAATTGCAATGGGTCGGACATGTGATAAGAATGGAAGAGGATAGGCTACCAAAAAGAGCACTGAATGCTAGAATGCAGGGAAGAGACCGGCTGGAAAGCCAAGAAAACGCTGGGAAGACACAGTAAACAGCGACGCACAAACCGTTTTAGAAGTCCCAGGATAAAGGAGGCCAAGGCTCAATTTCGGCTGTAATGACGTAGAAGAAGAAGAAAAGAAATCTTCTTGAAGTCACATAAGATAACGGAGGATTGCTAAGTACCATTTCAGACGAAGCGACTGGTTTCCGATACCAGCAGCAAAGCATTGTTTTAAATGAACGATTGCAAAGGAGCAACTTTGAGTGTCTGACTGTTTTTAATGGCTCAGCAACTTCCGATGAATGTCTCACCTTCGCCACCGGGCCGACTACTGGATACCGTTTTTTTAGCAGAGTATTGTTTTGAATCGAAACGTTCACACAAGCCACTACTGGTGTCTTTTTTATAATTTGCTGTTGAATAGGAACTAGTTCTTTGGGGCCATAAATTAGAATAATATATTGATAAAATTGCTAAAAGAAATGCATGGGAAAGCGTAATATCAAAATTTGTTTGCACAGTTAACGAACCACTGATGGCGCAGATGGATATCGGACACCAATTGCTTCGTCTAAAAGGGTACTAATATGAATTTGACTGTGTCAAGGTACGATTCCGATAATGACTGCAAACGGCAATTGCAGTTGCCGTCGCGGCAGATTACCTTGCAGTGTTAATTTGTATGAGACTGAATCCGAGATCTGACTACAACTGCAACCCAGAGAACGTCAGATGCTGTTGTCCGATGGCTGACGACTCACTTAAACAAACACAGTACTGTCGTTAGTGCCGTCGCGAAGTTGGACGACATGGAAGTATTGACAAATAAAAAAAGTATTTTATTGATCTAGTGACTAAATATCCCTGTTTATTCGACTGCAAAAATACGAATTATAAAAATTCACAACTCAAAGAAAATTTTTGGAAGGATATCGCCCAAAAAGGGAATAAAATCTTTTGAGAATGTTTTATAAGAGCCTTCTTTCAGTCTAGTTAAGTATAATGGTTGTGTAGGATTTCTCCTAAAGCAATAATACAATAACAAATCGTCGTCATATTCTTCTTGTGTGTGCCTCTTCTGTGATGTATATATTTGAGACGAATTTTGAGAATTCCATGGGTACAAAGAGTTACTAATGTTGAGGTACTTCGTCGAATGTGTAAACAAAAAGAATTACTAAGAATAATCAAAGAAAGGAAAATTCAATACTTGGGTCATGTGTTGAGAGGCGAAAAATATGAATTACTTCAAGTTATACTGGAAGGAAAAGTACAGGGCAAAAGATTAGTAGGAAGACGCCAGAACTCATGGCTGAAAGACCTGAGGAAATGGTTCAACCGCTCATCCGCAGTAATCGTTCGTGCAGCAGTTTCCAAAACCACAATTGCCATTTGGATCGCCAACCTTCGAAAGGAGACGGCACCATGAGAAGAAGTGCCTCTTTACACATCAATTTATTGAAAACATACAAAACCTGCTTACCAGTTAGACCTATTTAAACGACACTCTACCTTTAGGCACACATCAAGGAAATGATACTATGCACTGCTATATATAGAGAGTATGAGGTTTTATTGAATAGAAATGATATGTATTGATTATTAGGTTAACAATATGACAATACAACATGGATCTTCACAAACTTTCTCTGAACCCGAGACTGTGAGCAGAATTTTCAAATTTTACAACTAGTCCACCCAGAAGTAACTTAGAAATATTAGGGAAATCCTGCAACACAACCGATAACAGAAAATATACCAGAGGGTTCATACTCAAAGGAGCTCACAGAAAGCGTCTAAAATACCAAGATCTAGAGAATAAAGCAAGAGAAATAGCAAGATCTGGTTTCATTAATATGCGTAAAATTCTCTGTAACCCCAATCTATCAGTCTCAGCCACAGGGAATTTGAGCAGCTCCAGGTAATATTAGAATGCAAGATTGAACCTGATTGAATGATTTATTGACCCACACAAGAGGAAATGAATTAATTTATTAAGTCCAGAACAGAGAGAAATTTGCCATGAGTCGGTTTATGCTCTGCCTATTATAAGAATTAAAATATAAATAAAAGCTAAGGAGTGAAGCAATCATTATGATTTTTTTAATGATCGTTTGTATAATTATAAAACATTTTTTTATATTCACGAAGTAATCAATCGAAAAGTGGATATCCTTGAACGACAACTGTCCTAACCCAAGAAGCTATCGTTGAACTGAACCATAAAAGCAGAAATGTTGCATTACAAAAAGAGAAAGAAACATTTCCTGTTTTTAATATCGAGATTACTAACTGAAAACAAGCAAGATGTAGTTAGTAATGGATTTTAAACAACTTATCCGATATTTTTATGAACTAAATTGTTGAAACTTGGGAAATTGATTGATAATGCTATCACTAAAAACATAAACAATAGCTAACGAAGAGTCACGTAGTCACTATATGAGAACTAGTCCGTGTTAAAATTAAAAAACATTAAAATAAACAAAAAAGAATGCATATTCATGCAGTTATATTAGATTACGATCTGCAAACTGCTGGAAAAATAATACACCACGTTTTTCAAATCCTGCATTGTAAATTTTTCGTTATTTTTGTGATTTTAGAGTTCATTAAATGTTGTTTCAAATAAAAAAATTAATCAGGCTGAGGAATACTTGATGCGTTTTTTTATCACGTGGTGGGTATTGACTAATCGCATGTTATTCATATTGCAATAATGGAATGGTCACCTATCAGACTTGTTCTCTAAAACCCTAGTCATATCATCCAAGTGTTAACTATGAGCAAGTGGAAAATGCAGTGATTGCATATTGAGAGGAGGAACCTTAAAATATTCTATGCTCGGTTTTGGTTGCTAGTCCTCTGAGATGAGCACGACCGGCAAATGCTAAAGCCTATCCGAAAACCAAAAACATTACCCTACCAGACCCGAACTGAAGAAAGTGCTAGACGAAAAATGAGCCACCTACACCAGAAATGACCTACTGACGAACAAAAAGTCGTAGCAGAAGTACTAAAAAATTGTAGAATAGAAAATCACCTGAAGGGAATGGCATATCAAATAAGTTCTTAAAGTAGGTGCTACTACTAAGCCAGTATGAACTACTATTACAAAACCAAGCATCGCAATACATTTCTTTATAAAAGAAGAAAGAGGAGGCCCAAAAACTATGGTGGATTAATTTACTAATCTGGAAGATTATGTACTGAAAACTAGGCAATAAAAAGCTCTGGGATACAATAAGCCGACAATATTAAAATGTAGAAAGTCATTTACTTATTATATATAAAAAACGTACCACTAAGCATAACTAAACCTTAGAAATAATGTATCAAAATAACAGCATCAAATGAACGATGGGCAAAGTAAACAGAGCAACATTTAGATCCTACAGAAATAAAGAGGAAATGGACAAACATATCTACAAATATTGAGCAATTATTCTTTAAATGCCACCAGTTACTTGGGAGAGCTTTTTACAACCAGACCAGAAATAAATATCTCTCCTAAACGAATTCCCATTTCTTACAAACGTAGACCTGCTGAACTAAACAGAGATGTAGGGCATATACAAAAACATGTCTAGGTCGCAGTGTAGAAAGTGTCGAAATTAGGTCTACATGACCCACAAAGAGGTCACATAAAGAACAACTATTTAAATTATAGAAAAAGTAAATGCAAAGGAAGAATAATGGCACAAAGCAAAGACAAGTTATAAAAAATACATCACGAATTTAACTTACTGTTAGAAAATTTGAAGATGATACTTTGATGATCATCAAAGACAAGTTAGATGTAAAGGCAAGTTAGAGATAAAGGAAACAATTATACAACGGTTGATGGAGTTTAAATGCTAGAATGCTAATTATACTGTATGTATATTAAAACAAATAGAATATGTTACATGAAGAAAGAAGAACAAACTTAAGAATGTTTCTAGTTTACGAATGGAAATGGAAAAATGTAGATATTTTAACAAAATTGTACAAAATAAATAGCAAACATCAATTAAGATTTCAATACAAAAAAATCAAACTTTTGATATCAAAAAAATTTTTTTTTGTGAATATCAAACTCAAAAATATAAAATAATTATTTGTAAGTATTACAAATTAATAAACTTACTATATCAGGTGGACTTCCCATCGGCATCTCCACGTTTTTCTTCTCATTATGATTTATAATGTTAGTGGGTTGAGACATTGGCCCCATCATCTTGGAAAATCTTTTAAATAAACTTGAAATATTCTTAATAACTTCTCTTCAGTGAGCACTGTTGTGAACTAACTGTAACGATAGCGCCGCTCTTTCTTTATATCTTCCTTCATTCACAACTTCCCCAGATACAGAGATAAATCAAAACAACATTTAATTTTCTTACGAAATTTTGATATTATTCTCATCATAAATTTTTGATAATATTGTTATTGTCCTTATTCCAATTCAGAAAAATCGTTCGATAACGAGTGCTACGTCAAGTCAATTTTGCAAAAGATAATTTGTTTTGTTTTTCGATAAGGTACGGTCCTTTTTTGCAATGTATACTACAAAATATAATGATATAAAGACATTGACAAGACATTCTGAATTTTCACTCTTTTTACAACACAAAAAAAATGGTGAAGACCTTAAACTATTCATTTACGTCTGTCCGTCCATCTGTCTGTCCGTGTACATAACTCCTCCGTTGTTAGAATAGATATAATGACAAATGAGGTGTCAAATGAGAGCTTATACACCAAAGATGGCGGTGATAAAGGTGAGAAATTTGACCTCGGACTTCCGGGTAGGGAGTTGCAACCGGAAGTACTATTTTAAAGTCACCGAAATAGCACAACGATATATTATTTGACGCGCCTTAGCAAGGCAAGAACAAATATATACTTCCGGTTTTTATATCACTTCCGGTTAAAAAGTTATGCCGGAAGTTTGGAAAAAATGACAAAATTAGTGAAATCGTATATCAATCGACGCACAGTTACACGAAGAGTTCAAATATCGACTTCCGGATCTACTTCCGTTTACGTTGGGTAAAAACTGATTACTTACGAAGTCCAATTACTTGTTCATAATTTAAACTTCAAAAAAAATTTCGAGATATAGCATCTTATTTAAAATATATCGATAATTCTATACAGAATATAAAAATAAAATATACAAGGTATTCAACAAAAAAAAACAAAGTTGATATCTACTTGTGTTTCACCTTTTTTTACATCTTTAAAGAAAGGAAGGAAAATCTGCATACAGTCACCTGTGAGTCACCTAGGTAGTGTTGTGCCAGGACGAGATGCCCGAAGAAGTCAGACCTTTGACACTTCGTCCCAACAGCACTCCGAGATGGTCGATGTCCAACTAAAAAGCTCTCCTCTGTCACTCCAAACATCAAGATGAAAGGGCTGGTTAAGGCAGATCATCTCTTCTGGTTCATTGTTCGATATAGACCCTTATAATAGAGTAGTAGTTTGTTGAATAAAGTTAGTAGTTTGTGTAGAGCTCCGACCGTCTTCCTTCCTCTCAAAATCCGTTTCTCAATTTCTTGGCTTTCTTCCCCTTTACTTATACTTCTAGATACTCAAAGTCCGTCACAATTTTTAACCAATACTCTTTACTTTTGTTGTTTGTAGTATTCTTCAAATAAACAGCTGTACAATAGAATCCATACAATACATGGTATATCCACGAGAGTAATACACGTCATTCTAAACTTGAACGACAGATATAACATCAAAATAATACAGGCTTATGCGCCAACCACAGACCATAGCGAAGAGGAAATAGACATTTTCTATGACGAAATAACACAAGCACTGAAAGAAAATCACACCCATTTTACAATCATATGTGGTGATATGAACGCAAAAATTGGCATGAAATCCGATCCATCAGAATTTGTACTTGGAAACTTCGGCAGCGATGGAAGAAATGAACGCGGACAAACTTTATTAAACTATCTCCTTCAGAACAAATTATATCAAATGAATAGCTTCTTTTACAAAAAACAACATAGAAGGTGGACATGGAGAAGCCCGGACGGGAGAACGCAAAATGAAATTGACTATATAATAACAGATAAAAAATTTATAGTTAAAGATGTCACTGTACTCAACAGCTTCACAACAGGAAGTGATCACAGAATGGTTCGCGCTAGAATAGAAATTAACATCGATAAAGAGAGAAATAAACTAATAAGAAAGAAAAAATTGAAAGCATGGTCACAACCAAAAAATGAAACAGAGTTTGCAGATCAAATAACGGTACGTCTACAAAACAGGCCCCCCACAAATGATATAAATCAGCTAAATAAAGTAATTACTAATACCATAGCAGAAGCTCAAAGAAAATGTTGTACAGGTAACAAGAGAGAGGAGAGAATCACTGCTAACACCAAACTTAAAATGGAAGAAAGAAGAGAAATGCTAAAAGATAAGAGTATAGAACAACAAAGCATAAATAAAATCAACAAAGAGGTCTCAAAAGCAATTAGAAAGGACATAAGGGCATATAAAAATGAGAAAATCTCGCAGACAATCGAGCACAACAAGAGCATGAAGATATTAAGAAGGAAATTGACGAACAGCAGAAAAGAAATCATCAGACTTAAGGGAAAGAATGGCAAACTAACGTCCAACAGAGACGAAATGCTAGAGATAGTAGAAGACTTCTATAAAACACTATACACAAATAAATTGGACTTAAACCCGACAGAACATACAGAACAAAAAATTATGAATCAAGGTTCAGAAGATATTCCCGACATATCAACGGCTGAAATTTACCATGCTCTAAAGAAAATGAAAAAAAAACAAAGCACCAGGAGAAGATGGAGTAGTGGCGGATGCGCTAAAAATCGGAGGCTCTGCTCTCATCAGGACAATCAAGCAGCTCTTCAATATATGCTTAGAAAACCAAGCAATACCAGCTG
>OU898284.1:14412906-14610406 GCA_918026665.1 Diabrotica balteata | reverse complement strand
CATTGGAGGAGATGTACCGCTGTCATCACATTGACTAGTTATGCAGAAATACCATTGCTGCCTGCACTTTTATTGTTTTTCATGCTATATATGATTTTTCTTGTTTCTTCCATGGTGGGAGTCTCGTGTTGTTGATTTCCCCTACAATTTCCAGTTGCTCCTTATTATTTCCTCGGTTCTTCATTAAGCAGTTCTCTGAAATTCTCTTGCCACCTATTTAACTTTCCCTTGCTATCTCCTATTAGATGTCCTTCTTTACGCTTGTAGTAATTATGTTTTCAAAGTACGTGGTGTTCGTGTGTATTAAGGTATAAAAAATGCTTATTAAAAGCTTAAAACTTAAAGAAGATCTTTTCGGAATGGTATCATTCCATCATCAATTTAATAAAAAGTTGTTAAAAACATTGTTTGGCCACAGAAAAACACTAGAAGGACATCAGTAACAAAAACAATCCTCGTGGAATTTACAAAGGTAAATGCAATAGACCGTTAACTTCGATAATTAATAAAAACTAAAACTAGGGGCATCTAACATGACCCCCAGGAGCTGGTGAGATTTTCCTGGATCAACTTAAGGGACGCTATATAGCATCCTTAAGTTGATCCAGTCTCTTTCAATATCATCAGTATTAGTTGTTAAAGCAACATTACTATTAATTCTATTTGTAAGCTTGACTTTTATCTCGGGATTTCTAAGTTGATCCATATCTAATCTTTTGTTATTCTGTTTCTGGATTAAGGTTTTTAGTCTGACTCGTAATTGGGCTACAAGAGGATTATGATCAGAGTTTATATCAGCTCCAGGATATGTTTTGGCTGATATTATTGCGTTACGGAATCGTTTGTTAATTGTTATGAAGTATATCTGATTTCTAACGATGTACCCAGACCTGTCCTGTGGTGACCTCCAAGTGTACAATCTTCTTAATGGTAACTTAAACCAAGTATTAGTGATAATTAAGTTTTTCTCCTGGCAAAACTGTATTAGTCGATCACCTCGCTCATTTCTTGTTCCCAACCCATATTTGTCAACTACTTCACTGACTTCGCCTTTTCCTACTTTGGAGTTAAAATTCCCCATTACCATGGTACATCTGGAAAAATCAATATCGAGAAGGGAGTAAGACAGGGATGTGTCCTATCACCTTGGCTGTTCAATGTTTACTCTGAGAAGATATTTCAGAAAGCTTTGCAAGGCACCTCGGATGGTATAATTATAAACGGGCAATGTATAAATAACCTGCGATATGCTGATGACACTGTCATACTGGCAGATAATGCTGAAGCCCTGCAACGCTTAATGGACCGAGTAAGGAGAGCCTGTAGAGTATTTGGAATGAAATTGAATAGAAAGAAGACAAAAACCATGGTCATCAGCAAGCACCAAAACAGAAGGGTGAAGGTCAATGTCTACGGAACAGATCTGGAAAGAGTAACAAGAACAACGTACCTTGGAAGTAATCTTGATGAAACTTGGGACCACTCACTAGAGATAAGAATACGCCTGGAAAAGGCACGTACAATGTTTTACAAAATGCAAAAAGTTCTATGCAACCGCCAGCTGGGCATCTCATTGAGAACTAGAATACTTAAGTGCTATGTTTTCTCCACCTTGCTCTATGGTGTTGAAGCCTGGACAATGACAGAAGCAACACAAAAAAGAATCCAAGCATTCGAACCCTGGTGTTACCGTAAAATGCTCAGAATATCCTACATGAGCCATACGACAAATGCGGAAGTCTTGCGGAGGATGAATAAGGAAAGAGAGCTTATGCTTATAATAAAAGAACGGAAAACACAATATTTTGGTCACATCATAAGAAATCAAAAGTATGAACTGCTCCAACTTATAATCGAAGGCAAAGTCAATAGCAAAAGAGGACCAGGAAGAAGACGCAACTCTTGGCTTAAAAACCTACGGCAATGGACGAACATGACCTCCATAGAACTATTCAGGGCTGCTACAAATAAGATTAAATGGGCAAATGTAATGGCCAACGTCCTTAAGGATAAGGCACCGTAAGAAGAATTACCATGGTTATGTCTTGTTTCTTTAGGTTTTTTATGTTTTCGTCTAATTGTTCGTAAAATTTTTCAACTTCTTCGTCAGTACTCTCAGATGTGGGAGCATAAACCTGAATTATACTTATGTCTAGAGGGTGCGCACTTATCTGGATCAACATGCAGCGTTCTGAATATGGAATAAAAATTGTATACGTTTTTTGATTTTGTTTTGCCATGTTTGACCATGCCTTTGGTTGCATCAAATTGTTGCTGTATTCAGAGCAACAACAAATAAAATTGTCATTGCCAGAATGATTATCAACATTCGATAACGAAGAGACACTATAAGAAGAAGACTATATTTTCCTTCCTTTTTAACATTTATATCGGTCCTTTTATTTAGTCATTCTTTTGGTGTCATGAGCATCCCTTATCTGTTTTTTGGAATATAAATATTTAAAATCAGTGGTGTGTCCATTTGTTGTGAACACTTTTTCTTTTTTGTATATATAATTTGCGTATTCCCGACTTTCCTAAATAGACCTTGCCCATCATCTACAACGACTGAGCAATGGTGCCTTCGATATAAAGGTATCAGTGTCTGGTATAAGCCTACTTCCTAGTAGTTGATTTACTGTGAATGGTACATTCACAATACATTATTAGAAATAAAACAACATGGATTGCACAAATTGTATCTATAGATTTCTAATTACTAATACAAAGAATCTAGAAGAATGTATTAAATTTATTATGGAAAAGGAGAACAATGAATGTTACTTTTTCTATACTATTTTCCAATCTGATATATAGACTCATTAAAATGTAAACACTATGTAGTTTAAAATTTTTATCTATTTTTTACCCAAAAAAAATTAAATAATTTAACTGCTCATCTCTAAAAACAAAGATACCATTATTGTTTCTTAAAATCAATTAAAAATTAATAAAAAACATTTAAACAATTGTTTAGATGTCAATAATATTAAAAATATAACCATTGTACTTTATGTCACCTCTGAACTTTTCTTAGAATCCAATTTAACTTTTAAAAAATATTAATTACCACGGCATTGCTTACGTAAAAATCATCAGTTTTGCTATTTTAAGAATAAATTGGTATTGTGTAAACTAAGTCAAAATTTCTTCATTCAAATATGAAATATTTGGAAACTTCTGCTCTTTGACCTAATAAAATCTTTTGTAATATTAATCTAGTCTACTAAAATAATTATATGTTAACATTTTGGGATAGGCACGTTGCATTTACAAGTTTTACTTGTTTATATTATCGTATATGGCTTTCTCAATTATCATTGTTGTTAGTGATATTAGAAAACAAAACTGAGAGAGAGAATATTACTAACATAGATGAATGATAAAGTGAGTAGCCGTAATAAAACTATTATAGTAGTATATGGACCTAACGAAGATGATAAAACACAAAGCAAAGGTGAGTTTTGGAAAAGTTATCGTTTGCAATCGAATTCGCAGGAGAAGAAATAAATATTGCAAGGGATTTCAACAGTCAAGAGTAATAAAAAAAGCGATCATTGATTAAAATCATGAAGGTTGGCAATCATCATGATTATTTGAACTCTGTTCACTACTTTCTGAGATTGCGGAATCATGACATTCGTCGCCTTCCCACGCTACGCTTTCCTACAATCTTTCCTTGCATGATATTCTGCAGAAGATGGTATTTTGCTCCTTCCGTTACGTGGTCAAATATATTTATTTCATTATTCAGTTCTACTTCTTTTAAAAGTCTTCGCAAAACTTCTTCATTCGTGACTCTGTCTATGTAAGATATTCTCAGGATTCTTCTGTAAAGTGGCAACTCAAAAACTTGCACCTTTCTCGATATCACTTTCGTCAGAGTGGCTGCTTCTATACCATATAGTTGTAAACTAAATATGTAGGTAGTATCTAAGCTATCTATATTATATTTATAAGGGATTAAACTACAATTGATTGTAATGAAAATTCCACAGTCTGTCATATATTGATGAGTAGCATTGTTTGTTACTCATTTATTAATTTGTCTATATTATGGTGCCAAATTTCTGCGTATACTTTATCTAATTTACTTACCGTTGTACGTCATTATCATTGACAGAGATCGAAGTTGACGTACTTGCCAAAGTATAAAAAAATCCTGACTCCATTTTAAATCAAATAGGTCCCATAATTATTGCAAAAGTATTACCATCTCTTTACAACGACTATTTAAATTCTTATTTGACATTTTTGAAATAAAACACACTAATTTTGTTCTAAAAAGAACAGATTTTATTAAATAGAAATATTAAAATAGAAATGAAACATATTATTGTGTACTTCTTTAAGTTAACATTAATAGAAATCTTTAAATATTATTTCTACGCGTTTATAATAAAATATGTCTAGTGGCTGTAATGTCAGTGTACTCGGCAAAGTGATTCTAAAAAACAACACACCTACCGCATAAATATATTCGTGTTGGTACATGTGACCTCACGGACTATGACGCGGATGACGTGCAACGGTGAGTAAATTAGATGAAGTATATTTAGCTAAAATTCACTGAGATTTATACACATATGAGCATGATGAGCAGTGTTGTTTCCTTAGATTTTACTTTAGCTGGATAGGAAATGTTACCGAGATTGAGCTATCTACTAAAATTCAGACCGAAAACCAAGTCATGGTTCTCCTACGATCCTTTCTCTTCTCAGAAACAAGTCAAAAGCTTGTGTATTTTGTCTATTTACTAATCCTTCACTTCTAAGAACAGATATAGTTTTATCGCTTTCGAAAACCTTCTCCGAAAGTCAATTTTAATAAAAAAAAACTACGAAAAAGTCCTTTTTACCTGAATCAGGCCTCTCTCCTAAAGTATAATTAGGGCTTATTTTTATATAAATAATACAGTTGGAAATATAGTGTATAACATGTGGGATTTATAAGAAGAAGCAAAGAAGAAGTACTGTTTGTTGTAGTATTTTTGGACGAAGAAAGATAATTCAATCGAATTCAAAGGTACGTAACATAACTAATTCGGATAAAGAAGGAAATTTAATAAAAGGTGTGCGTAGGTGTTCTATTTTTTTCATTTACAAATGTAGATATTTATGCAGTTTATTTTGCAGAAAAAGAAGAGATGTTTGGGTACATAGTACATGATATTAACCTGAGGTGCAAGCAACAAGCATAATTTTACAAATTATATCTAGAATATAGAGATGGTATTTGAGCCTTTAATGCATTGTTTCCCGTTATTGTATTCCATTGAAATGATTTTCCACTTCTAGGACAAAAAGAGGCTCTCTTACTTACCGACTCTTCAACCCGAAGTTGTTGGTCAGGAAGTGGGGAATTGCTTATACTGGCAAACACTCGGAAGTCAGAGCCTCGTTGTTTATCTAGCAGGATGTACCGGATGATCAGGATCCAATTAATCTAACGATGTAATATGCTAAGGATGGAACCTATGAACAAATAATTAGCTAGCGTCCAAAGTAGCTAATAACAATGGCCGACTCTTGTTTCTGGAATTTCAGTGCTGTACGAATAAATTCTTATGGTACCAATATGTAAATTAATTATTTATTTTCGTTGTTAATTACATTTATATAAATTTATATGGCCTTTTGGGCCACAGAGTGGCCCAAAAGTCTGGAAACGGCCAAATATCTTGTAAATTGCTAGTCATAATTGTACCAAATTTGAGGTACACCTATTTTGGGATACGGAGATTCCATATTTGGTATTTGCAATGTTGCCAGATTTTCCGTTTCTCTTATATTATTAGTAACTTTGGTTTTTCAAATTCATCACACTGTATATTCAGTCATTATTGGAATCTCCTATTCAATACGAGTTAACCTATGTAACACTTATAATTTTATGTAGTCTGGAAGGTCTTAAATGCATAAAACAGTTCAAAATATGTAGATTTTAATAAATTTAAATATTTAAGTGTAGAATGCTGTGATTTTGACATTTGTTCACCATTTACATTATTAACTAAAACTGACAGTAGTTGTGTTTCTACAAAAATAAAAAGTTCTACAAAATAAATTGCGTCTCTAAAATGGCTCTTAACGAAAAAGAACGAATTACTATTCTAATGATGAGAGAGTACGGTGACAGAAAAAGATCTTATTGTGTATATAGTATATAGTATTATATTTGAGGAATCTGGAGAAGTAAAAGATAGATACCGATCAGGTAGACCGAAAAGAGTTATGAATGACAACAAAACTTTAGATATAATGCAAAGTTTTGTAGAAGATCCACATACATCCTCACGTAAGGTTGCACAAGTACATGATGTAGGTCGTTCTTCAGTCTTACGTGTATTACGTAAGAATAAATTTAAACCATACAAGATTAACTTATTGCAAGAATTAAGTGAAGATGACTTCGATCGTAGATTAGAGTTTACTGAGGTAATGATGGAAAAAATTGAAAATGATGAAAATTTCGTTAACAGAATATGTTTTTCTGATGAAGCAACCTTTACACTGTGTGGAAGTGTAAATCGACACAATTTAAGGTACTGGAGTGACTTAAATCCACACTGGATGCGTGAAAATCATACTCAAAAACCACAAAAATTAAATGTATGGTCAGGTATAGTAGGTACTCAGTTAATTGGGCCATTTTTCATCGAAGGAAATTTAACGTCAGATAGTTACGAAATGTTACTTAGAAATGAAATTGTACCTACACTGAGAAACTTGTTTGGGCCAATTTTAATCAGATATGGTTTCAGCAAGATGGAGCTCCACCTCATTTTGGTGTAAATGTTCGGCGTTATTTAGATGAGATATTTCCCGGACGATGGATTGGTAGACGAGGTAGAATTGAATGGCCTCCACGTTCACCTGATTTTAATCCTAAAGATTATTTTTATTGGGGATACTTGAAAAATTCAGTTTACAAAACTAAACCAGCAAGTCTTGCAGAGCTAAGGCAACGAATTATCGATGAATCTCGAATAATTTCTAGACAATCATGGAGAAACGTGGTAGACGCATTCTACCATCGATTAGGGTACTGTCAACTCACAAATGGAGCACATTTTGAACATTTGATAAAGTAACCATTATGCTAAAAAATGTTGTAATCTATCAATTGTTAAGTTTTAATGTAATTAAAAATAGTTAGTATTAAAAAATTTATTAGGCAATTAGGCGTTGCTAGACTTCCGTTTTATGTATTTAAGACCTTCCAGACTACATAAAATCATAAGTGTTACATATGGTTGAACTCGTATTGAATAGGAGATTCCAATAATGACTAAATATACAGGGTGATGAATTTGAAAAACCAAAGTTATTAATAATATAAGAGAAACGGAAAATCTGGCAACATTGTAAATATCAAATATGAAATCTCCGTATCCCAAAATAGGTGTACCTCAAATTTGGTACAATTATGACTAGCAATTTACGAGATAATTGGCCGTTTCCAGACTTTTGGGCCACTCTGTATAATGAAATGTTATAAAATAAGAAACTTCTCACCAGTTAACCATTATACGCCACTGATGTGACTTTGAGGTTAGAAAATAATAAGACAATAAAAGGGTTATAAAAATATAATTCTTAAATTCTTCATATTCGTAATAATTACAAATGTAACGTAACCTTATCTTTTGTTGTCTGGTGTGTTTTCACTGTAATACATGAAGTACAAACCTGCCTTTTTTAATGTTTTGTGTATACAGCTCGTATTTAATACTTTCAACAACAACGGACTGCAAAATATTAAAAAGTTAATGAATTTATTGATTTACCAAAGAGAATACAATAAATTATTGACTTAAAACATAATGTTGCCTGTTTAACATGCAAGTCGGACATTGTAGCTAGTAATGTGACGTCACTTCCGTCGTTTAACAGCTACATGTAAAAATATCAACATGTTCCATCGTTATTATATTATATCGTTGAGTTATAAGCATTTACTGTAAGGGACAACTTTAAAACATTTTTTTTCAATCTGCTGCTGAAAACTTGACTGGTCACAATAATTACTACGTATTTCATGTAATTAGTACATTTTAGACAGATTAAAAATTTGTAGTATTATTTGATACCAATGACGTATAATATATAGACTACACAGTCCCCTATTCTCGCTATAGAATCGAGTGTCCGAAAGATCTCGGCTCAAGGTTGAAGGTATGTTTATTAGAACAGCGGCGTGCTCATTTGTATGTTAATGACAATAATTATTTTTTTAATTAAAATTAAATATTTATGATTTCTTTTTGTTCCCGTCTATAAGAGAAATAATTATTTTGATAAAATAGTATGGCATTTTACTAAAATAGTATGTAAATAACTATCAACAATTTAAAATAAAATTTGCTTGTCACACAAAATGGAGTACGTCCATGATGTTTTCAAACACAAGATCAACTTCGTGATGCTTCGTAAGAAATCATGAACTTCGTGCATCTTCGTATCAAAACAATAAACAATAACAAAGGTATTCATGTTTTGGACACTTTTTAAAGCGTTCACCGAGTCTATATATTATACGTCATTGTTTGATACCTACTTACCATTTTACTTACTTACTCCAAATATTTTCTTTTTTTTTGCATCCAGATAGCATTTATCATTGTATAAAATTTCTTCAACGCGTACGAGTTCAATTAATTTTTCGAAATCCACTTGTATTATCAAACTGTAAATATCAAAACAAAGATTTTTTAAAAGCAGAAAAGGTAGGTATCACTTCCGTGCAAAAGCCGTCGGCATTCGTAAAATATTGTTTTCGAATATACTGAACGGATACATTAGGTGTCTGATACGATAGGTTCCGGACAGTGTGAATTGTTCATATTTAAAACCATTTAAATTATATTTTTCGCAAAATAAACGATACGTGCTGGAAACGCAACGTACATGATAATAAGCCACGACCTTTATTCTTAATTTTTCAAATATTTTACCCTATATTTCAACTTTCAATGTTTCCCCTATTATCATTAAAAAGCAATAATTTAGCAGCGTGTCTATTTTTGTTGATTTAAAAAACTTTATTTGTTGATCTGATGTAATAGTACTCAATATTACATTTTTTATGCACGCCGATACTATTTTTGAATATCTTGCTTGATCACTGGTTAATCATGTACCAAAATTTCCAGCACGAAATATTGGCTTACGCAAAAACTCAAATTCTTACTAACATCTGGGTTTATGTAAAATCCCAGTTGATTGCCTCATGCAATCCGACTATAATCAAAATATTGATTGGAATTCCAATAGTGTCTGTGTTTACAAAGAGTACAATCAGTTTTATTATTTTGGAACATAGTAAATGAAAAGGCGACACTGTGCATTAAAGATTTTATTAAAGTGACTTAAAGACATTCGAAAACTAGAAGTGTTTTATTGTTTGATTATTTTCCATTATTAAACTTCTAGAAAATCTTAAGAGGTAAATATGTATGTAAATATTTATTTTAATTTTTTAAAGTTGTCAACCATTGCTTTGTGTGTAATTATCTCTATAACCTATCTCCGTATGTATATACAGACAAGATTTTCCTGAATATAGCTGTATAGTATATCTTATTTCATTCCTTTTCTAGTGCACATTCTCCTTGTCTTTTATTCTAATCAATTTTTATCCTTCTTGCTATAACTGTATTTATAGTACCTGCATTATTTGATTGTCTTATTGATCGAAATCTTCACATCTGCACTTCGATATAATTTTGTATGCTTCTGGATATTCCCAGTATTTATATGCGTATTCCAATACGCTCTGTTGACTGAGTTTATTCTCGAATATATAGGTGTGTTTCTTTCAGACCAAAATTGTTCTTTTACATCTCCTCTTCTACCTATGTACCTAGCCTCTTGGTTACAATTCAATTTTAATATTTTAATTTTTATTGTACAAAAAGTCGTCACTAACGCAGTATGACAAAATTTGAAATTATATTGTTACAAATTGTGTGATTCGGGTAATCAGCAGCCAAAAGGTATAAACTGTTATAACATGGCCGTGCGGTTGTGCGCAGTAGCAAATAATTCGGCGTAATGTAGGTCAAGATTTTATATCAGCTACGGTGAGTCAGCAGATGCATTATCAGTGATAAGTGTTTTTGTTTGTGTATTTTCATAATAGTGCAATGTTTTCTTCTTCTTATTCTTCTCTGTTTTTACTGTTTTTACCCTCTAGAGTGTCGGATTTTTTATTGTGTTGGTGTCTATTTTTTTTTTCATTCCTTTTTATTTCCCGACATCATTTTCATTTCTGTGCAGTGCATCTCCAACTTTTTCTTGGTCGTTCTCTCTTTTGTTACTTTATTCTTTCATCTAAATCTGATCATCATTTGCTTCAATTCCCTTCTGTAACTGGCGATTCTTCCCTGATTGTGAACTTTCATAATCCTCGAATCATTCTCGACATGCTCTAGCCAACACTTTATATGGCTGCTTTTTGATCTATTTTCGGCAGTCCTCCATTCTGTGGTATATTTCGTGTATCTTTCATTGCTTACTCGAAGCAAGTGGCCAAGCTAACGAATGCTATGAGATTTAACAAACTTTACTATATCGAAGTGTTTAATTACCTCATCGAGCTCAAATTTCATACAGATTCTGTAGCCCCCATACCGCTCCCAGGCAGGCTCAAAAAGTTTTTCTGAGCAGTTTCATTTTAAAACTTTTCAGGGCATTTTCGTCTTGCTTCAGCAGGATCCATTTTTCACAACTATGGATCTTTTGGATATGGATTTTCATATTTCACAGGAGGAGTATGAACCCTCAGAGTGACCTTCTAACATTATTGCCACAAATTGGTCGCATTGCTCTTGTAGTGATCCTTTCCTAAGTTAACATGTTCCTTTTCTAACTTGGCTGCACCGTAATGAAGACGACCAATAGCCAGAATTACGTATATACAGTTGCCTTTCATCTTATACACATATTTTATTATATTTTTTCTGCTTTGTTGCGAGTTATGCCAACACCTATCAACTTTATTTTGTGTTCAAAATTGTGTACATTCATTTATACACTGTACGATACATTTTCCTCTAATGTCTTCACTTCTCTTTCGATCTCTCAGCGTATTTCCTGTCATTCTTCTCAGTACTCTCATCTCTGCCGTTTCCAGTAGCCTTTGTGTTGTGGCTGTGTTGGGTCTTGTTTCTGAGGCATGTCCATTATTGGTCTTACACTGGCTTTACAAATTCTTGACTTCATCTCAGTATTAATGTGTCTGTTTCGCCATATAGTGTTATTAAGGCATCGTCTCAATCTATTTGTTTTTGTACTTGATCTCTCACTAATATAATATAATGTAATCTCAACAGTGTATTTATTTTCACCAGCGAATTAAACCATCCTCACATCTTGTTCTTAAGGTATATCGCAAGTGTATAGCAGAGTATTGGTTCCAGAATGCTGCCTTGTGGTACACTTGGTTACTACTCTAGCCTTTTCTATTCTTATTTTGATTTCCTGATTATAATCATTTGTGGAGTTAATCATTGTTCCCAGATATGCATATTTGTCTACTTGTTCCACGTTGGTTCCGTTTATTAGAAGATTCTCGTTATTTCTTTCAGTTTTCGATATTCTCAAAAATTTCGTCTTCTTGACATTCATTCTTAGACTATACTCTTTTCCAAACTGTGCTATTCTGGTCACCAGTCTTTGAAGATCTTCAATGTTTTCGGATAAGATCACAGTGTCGTCCGCATATCTAATGATGTTAATGGGAACTCCATTTACCTTTATTCCAGCTGTTTCTCCCTCAAGAGCTTTTTTCAGGATCTCTTCGGAGTAGGCATTAAAAAGAACTCGTTATTAAACGATACCAAAACCAGACAACTAATTTGGTTCGGTCACGTATAACGATTGAACGAGGGGGGAAGACTACCAAAACAGAGTTTGAAATGGTCACCAAGAGCAAAAAGGAGGAGAGTAAGAAGGATTGGAAAGAAAGCATAGATTAAAAATTGGAAATAAGGAAGTTAACTGATAATATTTGCGCTGACAGAGATAGTGGCGTTTAGGTGTCGGAAAGTGACGAAGAACGCTATAAACAAATGTATATGTATGTATTATATAAAAATCCATTATCTGTTCTTCTTCTTTTAGTGCCTATTCGTTTCGAATATTGGCGATCATTCTGGCTATAATTATTTTATTAACTGATGCTTTAAATAGATTAGTTGTTGTTGTGGAGAACCATTTCCTCAGGTTTTTTAACCATGATATTCTTCTTCTCCCAATTCCTCGCTTTCCGAATACTTTGCCTTGAAGGATTATTTTAAGTAATCTGTATTTAGTGCCGAGATATTCTCATTATGTGTCCGAGATATTCTAACTTTCTTCTTTTAATCATAATATACATCACTTTTCTTTCTTTCCCCATTCTTCGTAGTACAGTCTCATTGGTTATCTTGTCTGTCCATGATATGCTTATCCATTATTTGTTGATCTGATGTAACTGTACTAAATATTACAATTTTTAAGTACGCTATTACAATTTAGCAACGTATTTATTGCTTTCCTATGGATTATCAACAAAAAACATATACGTTGATCTGATGTAACTGTACCAAATATTACAATTTTTTAAGTACGCCATTACTATTTTTAGATATCTCGATCACTGATCAACCACCACCGAAAATTTCCAGTACGAAATATTGGCTTACGCAAAAATTCAAATTCTTACTAATATTGGGCTTATGTAAAATCCCAGTTGATTGCCTCATGCAATTCGACTATAATCAAAATAATTATTGAAAGTTTAATAGAGTGTCTGTGTTTACAAAGAGTACATTCAATTATAATATTATGGAACATACTAAACGAAAAAGTTGAAAAAGTGCTTGAAAATTTCAGGATTGTTTCCAGTAACGGTTTTATTAAAGTGATTTTAAACTTTCAAAGGCCTTTGTGATGTTATTATTGTTTTATTATTTTAGATTTTGAAATTCGCAGAAAAACGTTAGAAGAGGTAAATACTATATGTTAATATTTATTATAATGTTTTACCTTTGGTTTAAAAGTAACGTTACTGTGATTACTTATATTAGCTTTTCTTCATATAGGATAGTCTCTTTTTATTCTTATTCTTGAAAGATCGGCCATATTATTCCTGTCTTTCTTTAAATGTTGTGTAATTTCGCTCAAATTATAATTGAATTATATTATGTTTCGTAGTTCATGATCTTATTTTTGATCTGCTCGAACCACTTGAGTATTTTGAGCCTGAATATTCTTAGTGTTACTGAGTTCACATTCTTGGATTTTATTTGGTACTGGGATACTTCTGGGGATTATGCTTTTTAATATATTTAGCTCATCTTTGTCCCTAGATGTTAAGCATTGTCTGAAGCATAAGTCACGATAACTCTGCGATATTTTGAATTTGTCGCTTTTGTGGATGTCAATTTTTAGTAAGAACAGACCATATTGCCAATGCGCTCGGTTATCTGTTATTGTCAAACGAAAATAATCCTTTTTATACAAATGTATTTTCTGCATGTAATCTAATTGTTTTTGGACACATACTCCTAATACATGCCAGCCTTAATTTTTCCTTTTTAGAGTTTGTACAAAATGAACAATCTTAAATACCTAATTTTTTCTTGGACATTTGTATGACTGTTATTTCATCGGTTGAATTCGGTAAAATATTCATCTAAATAACATCATTGCAATGCGCAGGAACAAACAATCAAAAGTGATGTAGGTCAGGATTTTATATCGGTTACGATGAGTCACTATGAAGGGATAAGAAATTTTGTTTATTTATTTTCTATATTTTCTTTTACATTTTTTAAAAGGGCTCGCGTTGTTTGCACATAATCTTTTATAATTAATTTGAAATTTTTTTTTTAAAAGATTGTATAATTTTATTTCTGCTTTCTTCTTCTTCTTATGGTGCCCTATCCAATTAGTGGATGTTGGCGACAATTCTGGCATACTCCTCTCGATCTTGTGTGGCTCTAAAAAGTGCATGGGCATCGAGGTTTGTCCAATCCCTTGTGTTTTTAAGCCATGAGTATTTCTTTCTTCCGATGCCTTTCCTTCTTCCTTTTAAGAAACTGGTACTTGGAATTTCGAAATATATGACCCAGATAAGCAGTTTTTCTTCTTTTTATTATTGGCAGCAATTCTCGTTCCCTGCCATTCGATTTAATACTTCGACATTTGTTGTGTGATCTGTCCAGGAAATTTTAAGTAGTCTTCTAAATACCCACATTTCAAAGGCCTCCAATCGGTTCATCACATTGGCCTTTATGGTCCAGGTTTCTACACCATATAGCAGTATAGAGTAAATGTAACATTTTACAAAGCGATATCGAAGCGTTAAGTTGAGGCTGCTGTTGCTTAGCAAGGTTCTCATATTAGTAAATGCTGTTCTGGCTTGCTCAATACTGCTACGTATCTCTATGTCTGGATCTAGATCTTCATTTATCCAACTACCGAGATATCTGAACTTGGGGACCTTTTGGATGTTCTTGTTGTTTACTCTTATATTTAATTGCATATTTCTTGTTCTACTAACCACCATTACCTTCGTCTTGTCTATATTAATCTTCAAGTCCAGTCGTTCTCCTTCAGTGTTTATTTTATCTATTAGTCGTTGTAGCGCTTCTTTGGTATCAGCTATTATGACTGTATCAACAGCATAGCGAAGATTACTAATAGTCTGCCGTTGATTTTGATTCCATCTTCAGTGTCACTTAAGGCTCTATCGAAAATCGTTTCAGAGTAAATATTAAAAAGGAGGGGTGACAGAACACAACCCTGTCGTACACCTTTTTCGATTGAGAAATATGATGTAGATTCCAATCAACTGGATGTCAACTTGAAAGGAACAATTTATTCTAAACCATGAAGGGATTAGAAGAAACCATGAAGGTTGGACTGTATATTTGCGCTGGTTATGAACTTCTTGTTGAAATAAACTTGAATAAATTAACTAAAACTTTGAAGGAATGAAAAACGTGTTTGTAACTTTGAAGAAACAATTTATTCTGACATTCACAATGTTGCCGTTCAGACAATTTTGCCCTAATTGGCGAGTAATTTGAAATCCAAACATGCCCCCACCTTGAAAGGGGTAACTTTCAAAACAATTTACATTATAACAAAAAAGAAATACATACATAAGGTGAAATATATATACATAAGGTGAAATATATATACATAAGCTAAAATAGAGTTCACTTAAAAATGTACTTTCACGTTATCTGTCCGTTTCAACCGGAAGAGGACTGCCTCCGAAGAACACCATTGGAAGTCTGCACTGACACAACCCTAGTAACGCCATCATTTCTAGGGTGAAGATCTCGTACTCGTCCAAGAAGCAATTTCTTAGCTGGTAGCTGCCTTTCTTTGATGAGAACTAAGTTATTCATCTTGACGTTTGAACGATTTACCTTCCACTTCTGCCTCTGCTGAAGTTCTGAAATATATTCTAAAGAATTTACTGTTTGTATTTTGAGAACGATTTCCGAAGTGGAAATTGAAACGTCAATAAACGTATTTTTACCTTTATTTCCATTATGGCGCTTGAAAACACCTAAAGGAAGAAGGAGAAATTAATAAACTTTCTTTTCATCTTAAATAACTGTTTTATACAAAGGGCAACCCATTGATTAAATTAAAAGTTCTTAAAAACATCCCAGAACGATCAAATATTGAAGTTAGAATTAGAAATAGCTTATCTTCTTCTTCTTCTTCTTCTTCTTCTTCTTCTTCTTCTTCTTCTTCCTCTTTATAAGCAATTGTGCTTGTTCATTATCGGATTAATACCTCTATGGAAGGTAATCACAACATATTTTACGTGGTCGTCCGATACTTCTTCTGTCGATTTGTGACTTATCTCTTGCTATTTTGACAATAGGGGTGTCATCCATTCTTATGTGGTTATTCCATTCTTTTTTTTTCTATTTTGTGTCCATTCATTTATACACTGTACGTTACATTTTCTTCTAATGTCTTCACTTCTCTTTCGATCTCTCAGCGTATTTCCTGTAATTCTTTCTCATACTCTCATCTCTGCTGTTGCCAGTAACATTTGCGTTGTAGCTGTATAGGGTCTTGTTTCTGAGGCATAATAATATGTCATTATTGGTCTTACACTAGCTTTATAAGTTCTTGATCTCAGTGTTAATGTGCCTGTTTCGCCATATATGTTATTAAGGCTTCCTGTCAGTCTATGTACTTGATCCCTCACTTCGTTGTTCAGGTCTCCACAGATCAATGTCTGTTTTACATCTGGTTGGTTTTACATCTTTGCTGACTACTATTGTTTTAGTTTTCTGAGATGATATTGACATATTAAATTTTCCATGATCAAATTGAAGTGCATGGGGCTCAATGAATCCCCTTGTCTTATTCCGCTGGCTATTTCTATAGGTTCTGTAAGTTGTCCATCTATTCTGACTTTCACTTTAGAAATATGCTTTATTGTCACTGAAAATTATTGAACAATTTTATGGACAAAGCTAAAAAAAATCAGTCAAATAGTACAAAAAGTATAAAACAAAACAAATATAATAAAAAAACAGAACAATACAATTTTAAATTAGTAAAATTATTGTATAACTTACATAATTTGTACAGACAACAACAAATGAAACAAATTGTAGCCACTGCTTGAGACACCCAAATGTAATTATAAACAATACTAATTTTGTTTCTTTGTTATACACTAAGAAACTCGTCAACTGAATAATATGGTCTTTCAGACAGATAGATTTTTGTCATCTTACGAAACTTAATGAAAGATGTTGCGGATTTAATTTCTCTTGGAAGGTGATTATATAGTTTTTTTGCACTATATAGAATGGAATTCTTTACTAGCTGAGTGGACGGGATCGGTAAATAAACGTTAAAATCCGAATTTCTAATGGAGTAGCCATGATCAGGTCTATCGGGAAAAATGTTTAGATGCTTGCGAATCAAACAAACCGTTTCCAAAATAAATAAAGAGGGAAGCGTCAAAATTCCGTGATTTTTGAAGTAGGTCTTGCAATGAGTTGTTTGTTTGAGACCAAATAGATAACGAATTGCTCTTTTTTGCAACTTAAAAATAGTCTCAAATTGGGCCGCTGTACTAGAACCCCAAAATGGAAGCCCATATCGAAGATGGGACTCGAACAATGAGAAATATGCCATTTTGACAGAAGATAAATTTAGTTCCTTCGAAACAGATCTTATTGCAAAGCAAGCTGAGGCTAGTTTCTTCCTTAAGGAGTCAGTATGCAAGGACCATTTAAGATCACTGTCGATAAGAATACCTAGAAATTTTACGGAATTAACGATACTGATTTGGCTCTCATTCAAAAGCAAGGGTTGAATGACTCCTTTATAAGATAATGCTACTGTCTTATCCACGTTAAAGCTAAGTAAGTTGGAGTCTGACCAAGCCTTGATTATAAGCAAATCAGCGGTTATAATTGAATGAAGCGTTGAAATATTAGAGTTGCTCCAAGTAATACTGGTATCATCAGCAAATAGAAAAATTTTCCCTTTAATTTTCAAGTAAGTGATGTCATTAATGAAAAGTAAAAAAAGAATGGGACCTAATACTGAACCTTGCGGTACTCCACACTCAATATCTTTACAACTAGAGTCGGTGTCTTTTATTCTAACCAATTGTTTCCTACCTACCAAGTAAGTTTTGAACCAATTCAAAGACACACCCCGAATTCCATAGAAAGTTAATTTTTTTAATAGAATGTCGTGATTTACGCAGTCAAAGGCTTTGGAATAGTCGCAGAAAACGGTGGCGGAGGAGAGGTTACTATTTAGTGATAGATATACCTCATGTAACACAGAAAACATGGCATCACTAGTACATTTATTAGACAGAAAGCCGAACTTATTTTGCGATAAAATATTATGTCTAAGGAGAAAGGGCATAAGTCGAACTTTTATAAGCCTTTCAAAAATGTTTGATAGTGCTGGTAACAAGGCAATAGGTCTATAGTTGCAGGCATCAGATTTTTCTCCACCTTTATGAAGAGGAATAACGATGGCAGTCTTTAGGCAGTTAGGGAATGTACCTTTTTCAAGGGAATCATTTACTAGCGAGACCATGACCTCTAAAACATTATGCGAAAAATTTGAGAAAATTTTAATAGATAATCCATCTGTACTACAGGACGATTCGCTTTTTATACTACGAATTGTTCGAATGAGTTCAGTCTTATCAACTGGTCTTAAAAAGAAGGTATCAGCAATGTTTTTTTGAATTAGGGAGATAGGAAACTGGATCTTGTTGTGGCGAAATAGTTGAAGTTATATTTTTACTCACATTAACAAAGTAATCATTTAGATTTTCGGGGTTAGGAAAAGAAAAGGTTTGATTCGCTGCACTGGTTTTATTTCGAAAATCGTTTATTATTGACCAAGTTTCTTTTGAAATATGTTTGGAGCTTGTTAGGCGATTATGAAAGTAGGATTCTTTAGCTACTTTAAGTAGTTTTAGATAGCATTTTCTGTACTTATTGATATAATCAGAGATGGGGATACTGTCATTAATTCGCAGATATATTCTTCGCAGATATGCGAATGCCTTTGGTAATCCAAGGTTTGTAATGTTTTGGCCTCATGTTTAATAAAGGAAATGCTTTATTAAAAATAGATATAAATTTATTTAGAAAATCACTAACATTACAGTCAATGTGCCCAGAAGAAACACTCCAGTCAGAAGTCAAGCATGAATTATAGAATTTACGAAAGTTTTGAGTGGAAAAAATCCTACCTAATCGTCGGGTTTCTGAGTGGCGTGTTTTTAAACTGCTAAACTTGGTATATACCGCTTCATGATGTTTTACTGTTTTACTTTGTTGTTTTGGTAGATATTTTCGATATTTTTTATCATATTTAGGGGAACTTCTCTATTATACAGAAGATGGATTACATCTTTGGGTCTTACTCTGTCAAATGCTTTCTTTAGGTCAATGACACACATAAATGCTGGTCTATTATACTCTAATGATTTCTCAGTAATTTGCTTTATAACGAAGATTTCGTCAGTACACGATCTTCCACTACTCTTCCAATATTGTTCAATTGCTAAACTTATCCTCCGATTTATTAGCACTTGTAAAACTTTGGTTGTAAGTTTTAGCGCAGTAATTAACAAGTTTATACCTCTGTAGTTTTCTGACTGTTTTTTATCTCCTTTTTTGAATAGTACACAATATTTCAGTAATTCGTTTGGTGTCCCGTCTTTACCTGCTGCTTTTTTGTTCTTCAGGTTTTCAAATATTTTCCGAACTTCCTTTACATTTATATTAAGTTCTTCATTTGTGGTAATTTCTGGTGTTTCCGGTTCTAGCGTCGTTTGTTCTTTCTCTGCATATAGTTTTTTTAGGTAGTCAATCCACGTATCCTTTTCTATGTGTATTGGTTCTATTAGTTCCTTTACCTCTGTTCTTTCCCCTCTTATGAAGCCCCATATTTCCTTTTGCACACACGAAAAATCATGTTCCATTTCTTTCAAAAGCATTTCCAGTGAGCATTTTTTTTAGCTTACCTGAAGCAAAAAAAACCATTGAAGTGAGATGATACAGTATCAAGTATGAGTATGATATTACATATCTAGCCCCATACAAGTGGGCTAGAAAAGTGAGATTTACTTTACTTTGTAGGTTTAAAATTTGGATTTATTAGTTAATCATTGAATATTTCAAAAAAATCATACATGTTATTTGTATCAAGATTTCTATAACGTAATAAACTGACACGGCTTTGTTAATGTTATAACAACAATTGAAAAGTTTCGTTATTGTGAGTCGAATTGAGCAAGAGAACCAGTAAAAATAACATTGCAGAATATTTCGTAAGTTGCTGTTTTGCTAAATTGATAAATGTATGTAAAATTAAATAAACAACAGTTTTTTATATGAAATTGCTAAATATATAGTTGTATAAAGATATGTATTGGTATTTAATGACGCAGTTTGTTTATATGTTAAATATTTCTAACACATGGTCAAAAATATAAGTTCAAAGTTCTTTTGTCTTTTAATAACCCTGTAACATTGTATACGAAACAGTTAATATGGAAATCTCCAGATGAGGTCACAGTAAACATAAAATCGTATTTTTGTTGACTCCAGACATCAGTAAATTGTAATAAATGTTTATAACATACGATGGTCAATGCAAGCTCGAAGAAATACCTTGTGTAAAGTAAAATAAGCGCCCGAATTCCGAACTGAATAAAGAGGCCAATAATGAAACAATAAGAAACAAACTTAGTTTCCTACTTTGTTTTTGCTTCTGCGTAAGAACAATATTGCAAAATTTAAAGGAAATATAAGAACATACTAGAAAACCGGTAAAAAATTGAACTAAACTTAACCAGCAAACAAAACAAAATTTAGTTTCTTGATTAAAATAATTTAACAAACTAAAAGAATAATGCACGTTGACAATTACAGTCAACCAGAAGCAGAACATAAGATGTTAAGGGGGAAAGAGAAAAAATACACTGAAGAAAAAAGGCGAAAACAGAAAAATAACTCCGAGAGAAAGGATAGTTAAATCACCCTTTTAAATCAGAAAATCACCTATCTGTCGGTGACTAATTTGTTTGATGACGCAAGACAAACACACAATTCGGCTTCAGGGATGCATTGGGTACTCGAGAGGCACTTTTTGCAATACAAGTTCTCTTTCAAAGATGAAGAGACGTGAATTGTGATATATATGTATGTTTTGTTGATTACCAGAAAGCGTTCGATAGAATAAAACATGACGAACTGATAAAAATATTAAATTCAATTGGTCTAGACAGCAGAGATCGCCGTATAATAAACAATATCTATTACGAACAAACTGCAGCTGTTAGAGTTGGGGATCAGTTAACAGACGACATAAAGATAAAAAGAGGTGTGCGACAGGGATGTATATTGTCCCCATTATTGTTCAATACATATTCAGAGCACATTATGAACCTAGCGCTAACGGACATAGACGAGGGAATACTTATAAACGGAGAACGATTGAACAACATAAGATACGCTGATGATACTGTCATTTTTGCAGACAGTCTTGAAGGTCTGCAGACACTTGTCTCCAGGGTGGCAGAAGTAAGTAGCAGGTTTGGGCTTGATTTTAACATAAAAAAAACCAAATACATGGTTATAAGCAAAAATAGGATACCACCTGGTCAATTACTAGTTAACCAACAACCTATAACACAAATCACCAACTTTTGTTATCTGGGTGCAAACTTAAATGAACAGTGGGACCAATCGACGGAAATTAAGATAAGGATCGAGAAGGCAAGATCAGCTTTCGTCAAAATGAAAAAAATCTTTAACAGCCACGATATAAAATTGGAAATAAAAGTTCGTTTACTAAAATGCTACGTATTCTCCGTTCTTTTATATGGCGTGGAGTCATGGACCTTAACTGAAGCATCACTGAAGAGACTCGAAGCATTTGAGATGTGGTGCTATAGACGCATGTTGAGGATTTCCTGGATAGACAGAATTACCAACGAAGAAGTACTACATAGAATGGGTAAAGAGCGCGAACTAGTCGTAACCATAAAACGTCGCAAACTGGAATACCTGGGCCATATAATGCGCAATGAACAACGATATGACCTACTTCGGACCATACTTCAAGGTAAAGTGCCATGATACTATAATAAACAAGATATGCTCACTTGCCGTTCTAATTTTGATCGACTTTGCGCATGTCGTCATGGTGAGACAAAGCCAGGGGACTTGTTTGTATCATATTTTAACGATGCAACATATGGCAACGTTGTTCCATTAGTGTAATGAACAACTTCAAAACTTAAACTGTTAACGGTAAGTATACCTCGATGACATATCTTGCACTAATAAGTCATAACTAGTTACTTTCTGTAAAAACGTGTTTTGAAAATTAATAACATCTTCAATCAATCAATAATTAATACATCTTCGCTAACATTTACATATTTTTCAGCTTCTATGAAGTTTTTTAAACATTTTTTTGTTATTTTTAATGTGTCGCCCTTATAACTACGAAAAATATGTTCCAGTTCACTACATACATCCAAAGTAATTTTTTTTAAAGACCTATCAAAAGTAAAGTATTACTTCAAGTCCTATTAAAATGGGCATTGGAATAAAATATTATCTATAGAAACATTTATTATTATCCATAGAAACATTTACTCTGCTGTTATAACATGGACGTATAAACACAGATGGACACAGCAATAAGATACCTTTAACACACAATGTTTTGAAGCTTCGATAGAATGTGATGCTTCCGCAATGAGCATAAGCGTGCTTGAATTTTTACTCGCGGGTAATTATTCAGATTTTAAAAATTGGAAGTAGTAATAATGTATAAAAACACGTTCAAAGAATTTAAAAAAACGAGAGTTTAACTATTAACAAATCACGTCTTTATAGAAAAATTAAAATACAATTTTATTTGCTTTAAAATTAATACAATAAAATATAGTTGAATTCAAGTTAATTTTTAATAGGTATCAAAATAATGCTACAATAAAAAATCTTTATGTTTTCTCCTAAATTTGCTACCAAAATAGTTCGATCGTCAATATTATTTGGAAACCTACATAGAAAAATAAATGAGTTTTATTCATTTCACTAATTTATTTGCATCCATGAGAAATATTAAATTAAAAAGGTACTAAACAGATCTTTTTTAATCAGATGATGTCTACTTACAATTTAAAAATGTCTACTAATTTCATGAACTTATATCTTATTCAATACATTAATGAACATGAATAAACCCAATGGTACGCCTATTAAAATGTAAACAAACACGCTTCCTCATTTCCTCATCTTAAATAATGTAAATTGTATGTACTTACAAATGAAATGAGAGATCGGGATGTAAATATTTCGTTTATTTTATTTCACTTTTCACAAATATCACTCAAAATACAGCCAAAATATCGAAAAACAACTTTTCCTCATCTACTGTAAAAAGTAAACAAACATGGAACAGCATTTGAAGTTTGACGTAGATCCATAAGACAGAGAAATGTAAACAACCGTTGCCATTTATAAATAGTTTTCAGTGCTTCTACATATAAAATAATTGATTGATATCTATTATACGCTATTATTAAATGATAATGCACACTATGTGCACACTTTATATTTTGATTACAATTAAATATATTAATCTAACCAATAAATTATTATTTTGGTTTGATAGCACCTGTAGAGTATAAAATACGGAGTAATATTTTCAGCGACTCGCGAATAAGAAATTTTAAAACAAAACGTGACAACAGTTGAAGGTGCTGAGAATGTGACCTATTCAAATAATTTTGACTACACAATTTTATGTAAATAACTGAGTCCATCTGTGTTTATACGTACATATTAAGAATATTTATTCTTTTTATTTATATAACTAGAATTGCATCAAATGAAAAATTTAAATTTAATTTTAAAGTTTAACTTGCTGTCATTAATTTTGTCAATTTGGCATTTTGACAACTTGTCTCAGGCTTACGTCACAAGAACATGCGCGTTGACTTATCTTGTTTTGTTATAGTATCATGGTAAAGTGTATGGGAAAAGAGGTCCAGGACGAAGAAGAATATCCTGGCTGCATAACCTGCGAAAATGGTTTAACTTAACCACTACCGGACTTTTCAGGGCAGCAGTCAACAAAGTTAGAATAGCCATGTTAGTGTCCAATATCCGTAACGGATAGGCACCTAAGAAGAAGATTATGTTTGTACCCTAACTTGCACTGGAAGGGATAACAGGATGGAGACGTTTAGTCTTAAACTAAAAAAGAAATGAAGAATTTCAGGTTTAAGTATTTTCATTTTGTAAAACAATATCCAAGTGTTTTGAAGGATACAACAACAAGTTTTAGAACGTGGATCTATAGATCTAGTATGGGGAATATTGCGATCGAAAAGAATTGAGATATGAAACATGCTAAATGAGACTGAAGTAGACAGAATTTGGTACTACATGGAAAAGAAAAATAAAGGGGCGCCAAATTATCTTTTTTCAAGGGATAAGGAAAACTCGATATTTTATATCCATATATATCATATATATGAGAAGATTGGTTTAAGAAAGATATTAAAAAAATGACAAATATGGTAAACCTCTCCAAAATCCATACATAGTCAAAAAATGTGAAACAAACTCAGCTTATATTGTAAACTCGGAAACCTTTTTTGGATGGTGCTAGAAAGTTCGCCAATGGAGACACTGCGGACGGCAGCCAGATGGTTGGTGAGAGCGAGTCGTGGGTTCGAAACTAGCTTTTGGAACCGGGAATGGGTCCAACGGACGAAATAAGTAAAGAAAGGACAGGATAAGATATATTAGAAAATATACAGAAATAAACAAAAAGATAGATGGGTAAAATTACCAAAGATAAGAGAAGATAGAAAAAGGGCGCCACTTAACTTTTTGGAGTTTAAGGAGAAACTTAAGAAACCTTAGAAACGAAAAGAGATAAGGAAAGATATTTAGGTTCTGAGACCAAATCCAAGAAAAGATATTAACAGGTAATTATTAAATAAATTTTGTCAACACACTACCTACACAAATAATAAATACAGTGCGTTAAGTTTTTGATTAGGTATTGCACACTATACGAAGCGCTAAAATCGGCAACGTTGCAAATGTTCGTTCTCCGACCCGAGACTATCTGCACCGACAGAAAATCATTTTAGTTTAGTAACTCACAACAACGTTTGGGATGTATTTCTCTGTCGTCCGATCTCATGTTTCATTACCTATAGCCGATTTTAATAGTAGGAAATTCGATAAAAATGCACTGACCTAATCGGTACATTGTTATTGATTTTTATTAATGTGAAAATTTTTTTGTGGTTTAATTAAAAATAAAAGCGTATTTCTTTAAAAAGATAAAATAAAAAATATACTCTTATTGAAAATTAAAATATTATTCCTAACAAAATAAAATATAATTCTTTATGACCTACAGAAATGGTTCAAATAGTTGACCTTCTACGGCTGAACAGTACCTCAATCTGTCATAAAAACTTCTGCGAACATATGAAAGAGTTTCTGCTGTAACAGAATTGGAGACTTCTCTTATTCGATTTTTTAATTCATAAAAATTTTGGGCTCTAGCCTCAGGATGATCGTAGATAATGCTTTTTAAATGTCCCCAAAAAAAGAAGTCCATGGGTGTAAGATCTGGAGATCGCGCAGGCCACTTAATATCGCCTGTTCTACTGATAACTCGATTCGGGAAAGTATTGTTTAAATACTCCCTAATAATTCGAGCGTTGTGAACTGAATAGCCGTCTTGATGAAACCAAACATTCTCCAGATTTACATCAGGAAGATTGAGAATAGCGGAAGAACATGATTCTTTAACAAATTGAGGTATACTCTACTATTCAAGTTGTCCTCAATAAAAAATGGACCTATTATGTGGTCTCCTAAAATGCCAGTCCAGACGTTAACTTTTTGAGGACGTTGAGTTCAGTAAACAACACTTCTGTGCTGGTTTTCCGGCGCCCAATACCTCGTAATGGAAGGATTGTGTCTCCCTACTAACGAAACAGAAGATTCATCAGTGAATAAAACGTTTTTAATAAAATTTGGTTCACTATTACCCTTCGTTATTAGAGTTTCACAAAACTCCATTATTCGAAAGTAATCGTCTGGATAAAGCTGCTGCGTTTTCGAATATTTAAAATTCTTGTAACCGTGCTTTTTCCATACTTTCGTTACAGTAACATTGCTAACATCTAACTCTCTAGCAACGCTTCTACTTGAACGTGTTGAATCTACCTCGATTGTTGCAGAAATTTGTGTATCCCGGTATTCTCTTTCCTCAACATTTTCTGGTAACACTTCTTGAGCGTGACATTTTCTGCAATTTTTGAGGCAATAACAACTCTCAAAATTTTTAACAATATTATAAATTGACTGTACACAAGGAATTGGTCTTCCCTCAAAAAACACAGAAAATAAATCTACACACTGTTGTGCAGAATTGCCACTATAAAACCATTTTATTATTTGAGCTTTTTCCGCGGCCATATAAACAGACATGTTTACAAAAATAAATTAAAACTCTACGCTGTTATACCTTTAAACAACCACGGTATAATGACAATATGACAACGAAGCAGATATGTAGTGGCAAGTCGACGACGCGCAGTGTTGCCATTTATAGAGTGTATACCTAATCCAAAACTTAACGCACTGTATATTAGGTAGACTCGGTCCACCTACTTACCTACGAAACTTAATCAGCCTGATCTTTCTCCTGGTCGAAGGTATAA
Organism: Diabrotica balteata; assembly: GCA_918026665.1. Classification (NCBI taxonomy): domain Eukaryota; kingdom Metazoa; phylum Arthropoda; class Insecta; order Coleoptera; family Chrysomelidae; genus Diabrotica; species Diabrotica balteata. Next base: position 14,584,117 of record OU898284.1, on the reverse strand, counting down.
TACTAATTTAATGTAATAAAAAGATATTCGGAGGCATTGTTATATCAGGAAACTTATTAGGAGTCGAGAAATAAAAGTCATTGATAAAACAAAACAATATATTTAACAACACGATTAAATTTGGATAAATCCGATGATTTTAAATCTGAATGTAACACAAGTAAAAACAATGTAACATCAATTATTAAATGGTGATTATCAGCGAAGAAAGCCTCATAGTATAAATAAAATTCAACCAAAACTTATTCAAGAAATCTCTCTTCGCTGTTTATGGGCTTATCTCGAGATAACGGGTACAGTAAGTTTAAAAATGTATAACAATTATAGCAAATAACAAAATTAATTAAACTTAAATTCAAAAGAATACCAAAAGATTACTAGAATTCTAAATAATAAAAATGAAACCAACCCGCACTTGGTTGTAAGTTAACCTGTTGTTTGATGATTAACTGTTCTTACTGAGAATTAAATGTTCGTAATAATTATTAGTGAGGAGTTCTTAATAGCTGATTGAAAGATTGTATAAAAATATTAAATGTTCTTTTAATTAAATCGCTATATCGGTAGCTAACCTTAACCACAGGTTAAGAAATGATTTGACGCTGATTCGTCCAGGATTGGGTAATATGATTACAAACCAGAGAATTGAACGTAATATGGGGCCTTATTCTTGAATCGAGAGAAAATTTTACTCCCCACTAAGCTAACTTGCTTTTCTACTCCATCATAATTTCTCTCGATTTTAAAAAACTGTATTCTTGAATACGGGGAGTAGAATGGAATGAGAGAAACTATGAACCGTGTTGCCGGGTTTTCAATGAAAATTTTTACCAATCACAAAAGTTAATTATTGACAAAGGACAAGATAATGTCAACCTGCTCACTCCCCTTAGTGGTGGGCCAACCTGCGATTTTTGTTTAGCTGTGACAAAATGTGACTGCTCCAGTATTGTCACGATGAGAAAAAGCAGTGATTTTTTGGAGCAGTTTAATCTTAACTGCTATCCTGCTACTATTGCTACCTTTGAATATTCCAAAATATATTTTAAAATTTGTAAAAGTTTTCTATCTGACAAAAGAAAGGGGTCCGTTGGTTGGAGGACATCCCGGCCAATTTGAAGATCTTCAACTGCCTCCAAAACATCATTAAACATAATATAATTCCAGTAGAGCATATGATTGATATCCATCTTTTATTAACTTCCGCTTTTTAAAAAACAAAATACTTCCCTAGGTTTTTGAAAGGTTATGTATTGTTATTTTTGCTCCCATTTATAATTTCTCTTACCTACTATCAGTAGAAATTGTTATTCCCTTAGGGAGTGACATTTCTCTCACACATTAGGAGAGTTTTTTTCAAGAATACAGCATTTTCGGTTTTAGGGAGCCACGCCTACTTTTACATCACTTTCTCTAGCAATTTCTACTCCCTGAAATTCAAGAATAAGGGCATATGATTATTATAACTTACAATAAATTTGGATGACTGCTGCACTACTTCACTGAAGCTACTATAATACTTTACTTGTATCAAGCACTGAAGTTAATTAAAATAAAGGTAGTTTATAACAATATTTATCCTAATATGGTATTAGATTAAGAAACTCAAATATTTAAGTATATACACACCTAAAGAAAAAATTCACAGAGAACGGTAAGATATACAAGAGTCTTTACTCAAAGACTGCCGGCCAGAAGTGATATTCTTCCTCTCAAAATTTACCAAGGTTCCCAAAAAATGGTGGGATATCCCCCACTTAAAAATGACAGGCCAGGCTGTTTCCATTTCTAGGAAGATACCCGAACGTAGAAAATAACGGGACTCTTGTCGTTTGAAACGTGAGTAGAGATAAAACCTTCTAAATTACATTCTCTCAGAAAAATACTATAAAGTGCTTTACGACGATGTTTACCAAATTTACTAAAAAGAAACCGCCTGGAACCGAAAAAGATTAACCAAACCCTACCATAAAATATTCTTTGGCCTCTTTAACTTTTATTTGGTTGTGCTAACCCTCTACCACAACAAGGTTCCATGGCTCTAGGCACAGCCACCTTTACTTCCAAGCCATGAAGTAGAAATTTGGCAACAACGCGTGGTAGTCCGACCGTGGTTTGTTTGTTTTGTTTAACATTTCATATGGGAAGGCTTGTAAAGTTTGTTGAATTTAGTGTTTTTTAACTTTATTCGAATGTTTTATTTGTAAATTGTGTTTAAATCAATTAGAAAATATTAATATAAGTGAAATTTCATTAAATTTAGAACTTTTAGAAGATTCTTAACGACAATTTAAAAGGCATGTATAAATATAACCTACAAAACAAACTGAAAATAATAATACTTTTGCTTCTTGTTACAAAATATGTAAACTAAAAACAACAATAATAATACTTTTGTTTTTTGTTACAGATGCTCTGGCATTGTTGTGTACCTGGTTGCAAAACCAATTATGCCAGTACTTTAAAAACGAAACAGGCAGAAAGTACGTTTTCGTTTCCCAAAGATCCCCAAAGAAGGTATACTGGGTTATGCTCTATTCATAGAGAAGGCTATACAATTACCAAATCTTCCGTAGTATGTGCCAAACATTTTCATGAAGATGATATTCAGCGGACTGAACAATGAGAAGATAAAGATGGAAATGTACACATTGAAAAGTTAATATTTCCCAAATTAAAAGGCAATGCAGTTCCTAATATATTTTCTGAAGTACCATCATATGTAACTGTTCATCGTACTAAAGAAAGAAGGAATCCCGAAGACAGAAGAAACTTTTTGCATAAGAAGAGGGAACAAGAGATAACATAATTATGACAATTAGACTAAGACAATAATATCCCATTGAAAAACTGGACAAGTAAAATTACAAGTGACTGTGTATATTTCTATGTATTAAACATTAATCAGTTGGGACACAAGTGTGATAATATTTGTGTAATACATAGTGTAATAGTTAGCAGTAATTTTAGTGTAATCGTCAATGTAGGTAAGAATAGATTAAGTAGTAATGATTTGAAATGGATTTTACAATATAGTAAATTAACAAGATGGTCACAATTAGAGAACTTACTTTCTCATTTAGATCTGCTTTTTAGATAAGTGATAACAAATTTGAGTATTACATTCAAAAATCTTTTGAGAATATAGGCTATTTTAAATCGATATACAAGTTATAAATGGTATGTTCCATTCAACACATTTTTCATGTATACCTCTCTTAACTTGGTCTATATGACAAAAAACCTATTCATATTTAAAATTGCTACTTTCGTATACCTAAGTATGAAAATTCAACAAAAGTTATAAGTAAATAGTAAAATATTTAATTTTCAATTCGATTAATTTAGAACCATGTTTATATTGTGTCTGATTTCTTAGGATGAATTTTGTAATCATAATAGTTACACTAAGTTTTTACTGAACAAATTTTATATCTTTTGTATTTTTAATAATCATTTTAAATGTCGTGTTAATGTATTGTGTTATTTATAGCTTAAGTACTTAATATTTAAAATTTCTAGAGATTCTTGACTGCATTTGATTGTAAGATTAACTGTTTGACACTGTATTTTAAGTGCAATAAATTTTACTCTAGTGATTATTTTATTGATAATATAACCTAAAATTAAATAATAATAAAACTTTATATATATATAGTATATTATATTAGGTAAATATAAGGTTTTATTAATTTAATTTCCCTAATAATATTTCTGTAATGAATTGAGGTTTTCAAAATATCAGTTTCCTAAAATTCAAATTAGTATAATTTTCTGGTAGACCTTACAGCTGATTATCGGACTACCGACGTCATAGAATGCGGTGTTGCCTTTTTTACTTCATGGCTTGGAAGTAAAGGTGGCTGTGCTCTAGGTAAGTATGTTTCGATGAGTTATATAAAATTCGATAGTTAAACAGTTATTTATTTTCTGATTTTCGCTCGAGTAGGGAAAGTATGGAAGACAGACAGTATAAAAATGAACGACAATTAATTTATAACAAGTGTAAGTTTATTTCTGTAAATATGCATCATATGATTCCAAACAAAATTAGATAAAAATACATATGGTCATTTAGACCACGTGTGTGTGTGTTATTGGACCGGGCAAGAATACTTACCCCACTCTATTTAAAAATATCAAAAAAATTAACTAAAATTATCTCATAATGTAAATCAATAAATCTTTACTATATAGCGATATATTGTAAAGATTTATTGGTAGAACTGTAAAAAAACTAGTTTTTTTATTTTTTTTGCAAGTAAATTAAAAACGTTATAGCAGTTCTACATTTTGCTAAATCTTCAAAGGAGTTTTTTTAGGTTATTTGGTGTTATTTCTTAAAATGAATTACCAGCAGCACGAAAATCGAAATTTGTCAGAATCTGACTGCATTAGAATCGTTACTCTTCGCAAAAAAGGATACACTCAAGTTAAACTCGGTGAAAGGTTAAATCTCACTCAATCAACCATTTTTTCAACAGTTATAACAGGTTTTGCTATCACTGGGAGTAACTTAAGAACCAAGTCAAGGCCGCAAAAGGGTTACAACTATTCTTGAGACTTCGTACACTGAGACACAGGGTTGCTTCGTACACTCTATGAAACGTATTTTTGGACCATTATAATTTTAGAATAAACCCAAATACGGTAAGGACATTTGCCGAAAATAATCTGCGCTCTGAAAGGGCACCCACTGGCACAGCATTGAACATCTTTGACATAATGAAAATTGGGAAAGAATATTTTTCACCGATGAATCCAGATAAACAGTAGACCTGGGAAACCCTTTGCACAGTGTAATATTGTAGGGACTGTGCAGTATTTATATTATATTTCTATTTTGAGTCCGATAAATATTTTAGCAGCTTACAATATGATTCAGAATTGCTCGTTCTATTACCAATGGGGTATATAATGTGAGCGAGGTGATTGAGGGGCTTGAACGCGGCAATCGCATAGCAATTTTTCTTTGCGACTTGTCGAAGGCTTTTGACTGCGTTTCACATTTTGTTCCACAAATTAACATACTAAGGAATCAGAGGTATTCCTCTTAAGTTCATAACTTCTTACTTATGTGGCAGACAACAGTCGGTAGTGTCTAAAGGAATTTCTCCGATTTTCTATCCGTAAAACATGGAGTCCCACAAGGTTCGGTCTTAGGACCTCTATTGTTTATTATTTATGTCAACGATTTGCCTAAATTCATATCTCCGCATAAGTCCGTACAATTCGCAGTTGAGAGACAGAAGTTACACTAGGAAAAATTAACGATGATTTAAATATGTCTTACGAGGAAGTTTCTTGTCACATGGTTTGCTGTAAACAAACTGAAACTTAACTTCGATAAAACGCAAAACTTGGTTATATCTACAAAACTTGTACTCTGGAAAAAGCTGAGGGAGACCTATGTCCAGCAGTGGACGCATACAGGTTGATGATGATGATGATTGAGTCAAGCAACCAGACATCTAGTAGAATACTAATGGACCACTTGAAAACTAAAAGGTGTGGACACCTTCATAACCTAGGATCGCTGTTGACTAAAGATAACGTCAGTGAAGGAATTAAAAGAAGAATAGTGCTTTCCAATAAGTGTTACTATGGCTTAAGATTACAGATAGACAGATCGCCTCAAAACTACCCAGAAAAATTTAAGTGACCGTCAATAAAACACTAATAAGATGCAGATGGAGCAGAAACGTGGTCACTTACACAGAAGGACTAAAAACTGCTTAAAATTCAAAGAATATGTGGAGAAATCAAAGAACAAGGTTTGTGGAGCAGGCGTTGCAACTTTGAGTTGTCTAGAAGTTTCAGGGATTAAGGTAGAACGCTGTATATGGATAGGGCACGTAATCAGGCGAGAGAGAGGTGCAACATTAAGGGCCGGTTCTACAATCCAGGTATAAATTGGAGAATATGTATTTTGAGTATAACTTATACTTGAGTTTATTCCAAGTATAACCTTTCGAGCGTTCTACATTGTGAAATCGACAGCGGAATAGTTATTCTGGGTATAACCACAGAACACTACGGTAAAACGAAATAGTAGATCTGATATCTTCAAAATTAGTTCAAATTGTTATTGACAGTGACATTTGGCATTTGTCATAACTGTAAAATTTGTTTACAATTGAAAGGAATTGAATAATTGATTCGCTTTATCTGGTATTTTATGTACGTTTATATTAATATATTTTGCAAAATTAATATAAAATGGATGAAAAAAGATGTAACAATTTTACATATACAGAAATTGAAATGCTTGTGAGTTTAGTTGAAGAACATAAAGAAATAATAGGTATGTAAAAAAATATGTATCTATGGGTTAAGTATTTATTTTAATTTTGTTTTTAGAATGTAAGAAAACTGACACAACAACAAGTGTAATGAAAGATGAGGAGTGGTTAAAATTATCCATAAAATTTAATTCTAATTGTGGTACAGTAAGGACAGCTAAAATGATTCGAAGCAATTGGGAGTCTTTGAAGAAAACCACAAAGAAACAATATGCCAGTTTGAAGTTCAAATTTTAAAACAAGAAATAAAGTGTAAAATATTTACTTAGTACTTAGTTAATACAGGACATACTCCAACCTTGTATGGAGGACCCTATGGGGAATAACAAATGACCCTTAAAAAGTTTCGCTCTCATTGTTTAATAATATACAGGGCGAGTTATCAATTTTGACTGACTTCTATTCATCATAGCTTTTGAATTGTAAATTTGATGTGTCTCATATTTTGGTAAAATATTACGCTGCTGTCACTAAACCTCGCATTTAAACTAGAAATCAAGTCAGGTCTGGTTTAAAAAAAAATAGTTTGTTCTGTTCATGAAAGAATCTCAACCTATGGTTTTTAAAACAAAAATTTTACAAATTAGACAAACTGGAATATCAAGTTTTTATAAAATCACAATTCCCCTTGCACTTTTTACTGGTTACTTGTTATTTCCCATAGGGGTTTCCATACGAGGTAGGAGTATGTATAGTTCCTCATGACTCACATTATATTATATTAGGTTTGTTCCAACAAACATTTTCAGACAAGACAAGATTACTGCAATAAATACACAAACTGCTGTGCTAAAGGAGATAGCAGATAAGTTGCTTGGAAGCGGTTCTAGCATTGAATCAATAAAATAGTGATATTATATTGTAACATTTTATTGTATCTCAAATATATTGCATTTGTTTCTGTACTTAAGTTATTTCCTAACCCATGGTTTCTCAATTTTTATTTCAGTGCTGTAGTGAAAATCAAAAACCTTTTATGAACTCCTTGGTTTTACCCTCTTTATATGACATTATTCATTACTTTTTTCCTTGGGCTTTTTGCTCTTATTACATTATTTATTTACACTCTTACTTTCAACACCCTGATTTTGACAGGCTTTTTGTAATACTATTTTGACAACCATGTACATCATTGTATATTTTACTATTTATTTATAAGCCAAAGTAGTAAAATTTTTGGAATATTGTATATAAAATCATTTCTCTATAGTAAGATTTCCTTCTTAAATTTTGTATTATTATCAACTGAGATTAGTGTTGTAATATAATCAAAATTATGTATATAGGTACTCCACATTTTAAACAAGTATAAATATTGGATTACAAAATATATAATTTTAGTTAAAGAAATGTTTATATAATACAGATTCTAGAATTACAGTCTCTGTTATCAAAACATTAAAAAATATATTGCCTTGGTAAGATTATACCTATACTATATTAGTCATATGTGTAGAGGTTATTACATTACATACATATCCTAAAATTTTAGAATTGAAATAATAAATGCTTTCTTTTTCCTTTGGATTGCCTAATAAAATTTCTTTTGGATTTACAATCTAAAATGTTTGAGCAATATCAAAAATTTTATTTTATATATAAAAACAAACAAAACCACAGTTCATTGAATGGCATAAAGTGAGGTTAAAATATTACAGATTTGACTTTTGACAAACCCTGACCGACCAATAGAATTGCAGTATAAATTTATACTTGGTATATCTGCTAAACTTTGAAGGGATAAAGTTATTCTACAGATATACTCTGATGATCTTATTCCTAGTTTATTCTTTGTTTGTAGAACACCATTAATGAAGTTATTCCAAGTATAACTTTATTCTCAGTATATACTAGCATTGTAGAACCGACCCTAAGAAAAGTTTTTGGCGGAATAGAGCCGATGGGACAACAAGCCAGAGGAAGACCAAGACTTGGGTATTAAGATAACTTATAGGAAGAGTTCAAATAGAACGAGTTAGAGCATTATTCTGAAGAAATGGGTGAATGGAGAATTATTCTGAAGAGGCCTTTGAGTTTATTTGAGTTTTTTTTTATAAATGAAATGCCATGAGAGAAAAAGGAAATGATATGTCAAATGAAAACAAAAAGTTTGTGTGCTCCAAGATTATCAGATTTAATTGTTACATATTTATGGTCATCCTATTTTTCAACTAAATTATATACCAAATTCACACTTAATTCGTTTGTAAGAAAAAGCGCAGCAAGCCGCAGATTCCCTATAAACCTTGGTTTCAGCATTGAATCATTTGTACATTTTTACCGAACTTATGTGATCTTCATGGTAGCAAAATATTTATTTTTAGAAAAGTCAAATTCGGGAGGCTTTGTGGAATCTTTTTTATGCCCACCGGCTAGTAATTTTAAAACAACAAAATTAGTTTTACAAATTGTCAATAAATCCGAAATTTCGCTATCTGGAGCTATGCTTTCAAGTAACTTCCGAGCTTGGTAAAAATGTTTGTACCCAGCTATATACAGAAAAGCACTGTCAATTGGTTGCTGTTGGAATCTTTCAAATGAAGTCATCTCTTTAAATTCTGAATACACTACAGGAGGCGGAGTCAAGAGGTTCTGAAATGGTGCAAATCGGTGTTCATATCTTACTTGTTCGCTGTCGAACCGTGGGTTAGGGATAATCAGTTTCATTTCTAGTCGGAAACCCATTAATGCCTGTAACAAAAGATAAATAAATATTTAAAATGTTTGATTTAATAAGTGATCAATACAGTAAACGAGTAGAACGAACAGTAGAAGAGTACAAGCAAATTAATAAAACAGTTAAACAAGAAGAACACATCTTCTTCTTGTAGGATATTCGAGGAGCAGACTCTTATATCGCACTTTGTTCATCTTTAACATTTTTCAGGAAGTGAGAAAAACTGCTACTTAATTATTAATACTTAAAATAAAAACACAAAATATGAATAAATGTACTTTTTTATTATCAATTTAACCTATTTATAAGTTTCATCAAGCTTTATTAGCTTTTTCAAAAAAACATTGACGGACAAAACGCCATTTGGTTGTCTCTATGTGATGACACACATGTCTCTAAATGAATAAAATAAAAATATGAACTGATAATGCATTTCTGAGTGTTTGGAATACAATATAGTAAAAAAATTATATGACGTATGTCGTCCTCCAGAAGACATCAATATTCTTCTCCATCTTCACATTGATCGCAGGTCGTCTTTTTCAATTGTAATTTCACGATACTGCTATTTGAAAACTTGGATCTAACCAAGTTAACTATAGATCTAATGCCCAGACATTGCCTGATAAACTAACTAAAAATTTTAATAAGCTATCCAGTTTTTCTTCTTAACAGCATGCTTCATTGGCATTTCCGGCAGTACTATGTTGCTTAGTTTTTTCTGTGCTTGAATTAAACTTGAAAACTTTTTAGAAGGGGCATCGTTTCTATACAATACCTCTGTTTTATACAGCAGTATAAAATATAATTTTACTTTCCCCAGCAGTTTATTTGACTCAAGTTATGATGATTATTGAAAATAATTATTGAAAATAATTGAAAATAATTATGATGATTATTCAAAAGCCACAAGATAAGTGCATGTATCATGTGGGAATTTTTATTCTCACCCCTACATCCATTCGAAAACAATCGAAGATGTTTAATATCTGGGTCAAAATCAGTCTTTTTTAGAAAGTCAGTCAACGCGGAACTTATTTCGACCACACCTCTTCCTGCTTCATTCTTAAGCCATGTATAAAAAACAATATATCATCTCCACTCATTTTAATATTATTATTGTAATCAAAAATAACTTATTAAGCACTAATAAAGCAGCTATACACCTGACGTACCGATAAAGTAATATATATTTTTTAATTACCTTGTAATAACCTCCACACATATTTTGAAGAGCTTGAAGATATACAATATCTTTATTATATTGCCTAGATTTCTTCTTATTCTTCGGCTTCTTTTTGGTGGCTCCCTTGCCCTTATGGGGATCGTGCAGAAGCTCATTTTCCGCTAAAAAGCTATCCGCTCTAGATAAAGCTGATATGAGCCAACCGTACAAAAATTCGTACAAATACCTGAAAGAATAGACGTTATCATATTAATCAAAATGACCCGAAAAAAAAAATTATCCTATAATCGAAATTCAACAGGATTGTCAGAGTTTCGCTTAAAAATGATTAACTCTGGAGGGGTCCGAGACAAGCGAAAAGTGTAGTTCAATGGTGGCGTATACATTTTTAAAATAAGGGAAAGCATTGTGAGGACTAATTCGAAAGGAACCCTTCATATTAGACTTCTTTAAACATACTGATATTTGAATAACGATCTTATGTACCTACAGTCGGTCCGCCGGATCTTTGCACAAGTATGACATTATTCACGAATTATTTTTTATGTTACGTCTCGTTCCTACTCACAGAAACTAAAACTATTAATTTAAACCGCCTGTCCATGATACTATGATAAGAAGATAAGATATTGCGCATGTTTTTGTGACGTCATTGGAGAGTTGCACGTTCGAAATGTCAGTTTTTTGTATGTGTCAATAAATAATCTTCAATAAATAGTTTTTAGATATCCTTATGTGTACAATTATTGTAATTATTGAACTTCTTAACTTATTTTCGTCTAGTAATTTCATCACAGAATGCATACAAATCCCATTTAACTTTAACAAGAATTCAAATTCTACTCTCCAATGACGGCATGCGCGAACACGACCGTTTTTGGGCTACGGGAAGATCCTATCTTGTTATTCATAGTATCATGCACAACACCATACCACAGAATAATAAGCAATCAGAAGGGCCACTCTCAGATGCCGCCTTTGAAGTTTTTCAGCACGCGCGCCATGTTTTAGGAGGACACAGACATATGATTTGTGTGGTTATGTAATTGTTTATATTTATGTTTAATTATATTATATTTATGTTATTATATTTAACAATGTTAATATAATTGTATAGTATGTCTATGATTGCCGTAAGTCAAATAAACCTGGTTAATTTTTCCATACACACCACATAAACAACACTAATTTCTTTAAAATCCTCCTAAAACATGGCGGAACGTCTGCGCGGAGGAGATGCGCGTACTTAATTTTCCGTGGAGAGTGGGTATTCTGTTTGTTTATTATTCTGTGACCATACATTGAACAAAGACAGCCATAGAACAATGATCTCTGATTGATTCGTCTACTGACAATTGACATGACTTTCAACTATTATATTATTTATCTATGGACATGGCAATTGGAAATTTTGTTTTGACAGAGTTTGTAAAATTTTTATAAATTATTTTCGTTTGATTTAAATAATCAATCCTTTTTCATACTTTAAATATACATATTTTTTAACAAACAGTTGTTGTAACGACTAACCCTTACCTTCATGTTCAATTTATTAAGGTAAGAATTCATGTATTAGCTAATAACGAATAATATATTTTTTTAACCTCTAAATTGACATTAATTATTTAAATATAGCTAAAACTCCGTCAACGGGCAATATGAAATATTATGCTTATATTCAATAAAAATACTTTAATTTCTGATTACTATGGTTTAAATATTTATTTACTGTAGATGTTATTGGACAACTTGGAAAATCACGTTCATAAATGTATACGTACCCAGTTTTTAAAATGCAATAAATGAAATAAAAGAGAAGTATAAAAACGTCAATTGTAATATTAGCCATTTTCTAATTTTTATAATAATTCTTATAGCCGACATACGTTTGACTCACATGTTTTGATTTATTTCCTATAATAAGAATGATGACGATGTGCAAAGATCCGGCAGATCGACTGTATAAAGCCGCTTACTATGAAGTGTTGACCAACTACAAAATGTCTGCCCTGACAATCCTATTGAATTTGGACTATACATGAAAAATATAAGAAATCATACCAATAAATATAGTAAAACTCGTGTACGCTGTATAGTTCTAACTCAAATCCAGTTAAGAGATACATAATCATTATTCTTAAAGTATGATATAAAATCCAGGTTCCAAAACAGGCTATATGTGAAGAATTTACGGAAAGGGTGTGCAAATAAGCATCTACTCTTTCTGCCTGAAAATAATTTTTTCAATTAATAGATTGCACAAAAATAGTTTATTACATTTATTATTACCTCATCCTGCAAAGAAGTAAAGTCTTCTAAAATATGAGCCAATTTATCTCTTTGTCTGGCTCTGTTATGCCCACATAATTGAAGAAAAAGCGTAAATGGTCTTGTGCAGTGAGACAAAAATGTATCAACATAATGTTTGGCCTAAAATTAAAAAAAAAATTCAGATCAAACAAATTACAAAATCCATATAAATTTTTAATAACCGTTCAGCTGAATTCTTTCTTAACTACAGATTAAGCTAGTATACAGATTGAACGAAATAAATTCGGAACATACGAAATATTATGTATTTCGGCTCAATTCTGCTGTAGGTGGTTGACCAACAAAAGGTTGTCAAATAATTATATTATAAAAATCCAATACTTCAGCGGGCTGCTGGATTCTGAAATCATAAAAATTGAAAGCTACACATAAATCTACGATTTTATTATGCTGTCAAACCACTTATAGTCCAGGAAATGAAGCATTTCACCTCGCAATTTTTTCGTCCTGCGTGGATTGACTTGAAATTTTAACAGAAGGTAGGTAATAGCCAAGGATCAAAATCTATATCGAACCAAAGTGCGCCAAAGCCTTAGGGGTGGTTGCCACCCCATCTCGGGGTGAAAATTTTTTTTACGTTTTAACTACAGGTTTCGATTAAAAAAGTGATTCTAAACAAAAAATGTTCTATACATTTTTTTTGTAAAACTGATATTTTTCAAGTTATTCGCGATTGAAAGTAACAACTTTTAGACGAAAAAATCGACGTTTTTAATCGATTTTTCGCGAATAACTCGAAAATGGTGCATTTTATCAAAAAAATTGTAGAGAACAAATTTGTAGCTTTTAAAAAGACAAATACAATTCATTTTTTAAAATGTTTTTGCGATATAACAGGAACCGAAATACGGCCTATCAATGTTCAGCGGTTTTCTTCAAATGCCAAATTTGAAAGATTCAAAGTCAAATATCGGGAAAATGATGCATTTTTGGAAGAAAACTCACAGAACCTTTTTTAAAGAGCATAAATAGACCTATCATAAAAAAAGACTCTAGCTCAAAAATTGAGTGAGTTATGATAAAAATAAGGTCAATACCTCATTTTTTTACGAAAAAATCGATGAAAACAACCCCCTAACCACCCCATAATTAAAATCGATCTTCACCCTTCTGCAATTCTCTTTGTACATGTATTGTTAATACGTCCAAGAAGTTTGACCCATTTAAAATGCTTAGTTTTAGAAAAAGTACAGCATAAAGCGAGAAACGATTTACAATTTCATATTTTTTACCCTTCTTTTTTTAAATATCCCCGAAAATACTGAATATATGAAAAAAATAAAAATGTACTAAATTGTAGCTTTTTTAATGACTAAAATTTTCCTTTATTTAGATTTCTTGTACACTGAATATTTCACGAGATATAGCCGTTTAAAACATCGATTTACGATCAAGCACCATCTTTTTCGAGCCCTTTAAACTCACCCCATTTAAAAAATAAGTGTTCCAAAAAGATAAAATTCACAGATCCTTGTAGCTCTTAGAAACCTCTACAAAACCAACAGATTGGGGATGGTATTCCAAAGATGGTTTGTTATTACCCGTACGCATGAACAAACAACCTGATAAATTTTTTTGTATTTAATTCTACTTTTTTTAATTTATATCTATTAAATTAGTTTATAAAAACTGCAATGTTATAAAGGGTGATATTCAAAAGTTGAAAAGTTGCAAAATTTTGGCAAAAAATTGTTTTCACCTATAGCACTCATAACAATTGATTTTTAAGGGTTGAAAATGTATGAAATTATATTTTAAAGTATAAAAAAATCACTATTTAACTAATCCAAACCAAATTTCACTCATCTTAAGATTTATATAATGTTATTTTACAATTTTTGAAAATTAGGGTAGTTTTCACCCCTAAGAACAATCAGGGTTCATCGGCATGACATAAACTATAAAGCAGGGGTGAGTTGAGCTTAATTCCAAATTTTTATCTAAATCGTTCCAAGGCGAAATCATTTTCTTCGCATTACTACTTTTTTTACATTAATCTCTAACAAGGGTCACTTTTTACGGGTTGAAATATGATGGAACTATATTCAAAAGCACGAAACTATCATTATTTAATTAATTCAAACCAAATTTTACCCATATTCAGGTTTAATATGTTATATTATAATTTTTGACAATTATGGGTAGTTTTCACCCCTAAAACCCTTCAGCGCACTTCGGTTCGATATAGATTTTGATCCTTGGGCTATCACCTACCTTCTGTTAAAATTTCAACTCAATGCATGCAGGACGAAAAAATTGCGAAGTTTTAACTTTTTTCGAGCTTCATTTCCTGAACTATTATCGCTTCCTTTACGCAAACAACATTGTAACATTGTTGAACGATATTTTATACAATGTCTATCACCGGGTATGGATTTATTTTTGTCCAAGTTTTATATTGGTCCACTATTTCAAATGCAGTTCAAACAGACATATATTAAATTGTATGATCCGTTTTAAATTCGTTCAATCTGTATAATCATATAATAATATGGACTGTATTACTGTACTTTATAGAACACAGAAATATGCAAAAAAAATTACCCAGTTTGTGACGTAAATCGGCCAAGCAAATAAAATTTTTTGGCCTTAATTAGTTATTAACAAACTAAGGTCAAAAAACGGTAAATTTTGACTGTTTTCGTCATCAGCAAAAAATTTGAAACAAATTTTTCCAAGTCTTCCAAGCCAAAAAAATTCTTCAAAATTGCATTTTTTTTTAAGATTTTTGTCCTTATTTGTTACTTAGAAAGTTGCAAAATAAGTCACCAATTTCGGTTTTTTTCTAAATGAAGAGCTCAAAGCTAAAAAGATGAGGGTCCATTACTTGTCATTATCGAGATAATACTAATTTCTTGTAGTTGATCTCATTTAAAATATTGTATGGTATCTAACTAAGCAAAAAAGATGAAGGTCTACAAACCATTCAGCTTTTAAAAATACGTCTTCTAGGCTAAAAGAATACAGCTGCTACATATGCAGGCTATAAGGATGATAGTCCACCTAGTTCAGATTGCTGACCACAGAGGTCTTTGCTATTAGTGCTGTTTGTTGCCCAGATTTTTGTAAACGTAACGTACCTATTTATTTACAGCTTTCTGTTATTCTGGTGTAGTATGTGTATTCTGCATATTGTGCAGCAATTGAAAATTGTTTTGAAAACAAGGAAAAGAAAAGGTTTGGGTCCGAGTTAGAAAATACCGAGTTAGAAGAGGTAACCCGTTCCACATTGGTATGAGTTAATACAGACTTAGACCAAATCTAAATAATGAGCACTGGGTTATTTGTTCTCAACTTTCCCAAATTTTACAGCCTTTTAATGAAATAACAAGTACAATGAGTGGCCAAAAATACTTGAAGGGTAGTTCAGTGATTGTTATGGTACGCTGCCTGCAAAAATCTTGTAATAAAATTTTAGCAAACAATGCGAAACATTAATAAATTTTATTTATATAAAACGATTTCCGAAGTGGAAATCAACATGTTATATTACACTTATTGTAAAGTAAAATTGTGGCATATTCCCAATAAAAAACAGTAAGCTGCCATTTAAATCCATTTCGCCCAAATTTGATTATCTTAGAACATTGTTCAAATGCTAAAAAGACAACAGGTCAAATAAAACCAATAAGTTTGGCAACGTTGAACTTCCCTTTTTTATTATATCCACTCATGCATGTTCGGCGATATAAAGGGCGGACCTAATATACCTCTCTCTTTTTAAACAGGTTTTTCTCACTCCATCTCAGTAAGGTCCATATCGACCATAAACTTTTACCTATACTGTATTGAATTTAATATTGATTTTTAATTTTCTAACGATAGTTTAATTTGTTTTTGATACTTTTCTGTCGGATCTTTGTTACCGTTTCAATATTTTGATTATTTAAAAATTCTATTATTCTCTTATTATATTCTATTTTATTTATAGCAATAGTAGTTTTATATTTGTCTGCTTTTGTAAATACTATAGTCCATTTCCATCATATTGATAGCACATTATGTATGCAAATCCCTAAACTGTTGATACGGGTGACTCAATGAAAAATAGATATTTGTCAACAAGTTTACAGAAGTATATAGGAAAACAATTTTAAATTGAGTATGACCACCAGGTATAAAGGTTGAAGCAGAATAGAATACAATAGTTTTGAGGGTTACTAATCCCTAAATAAAGTTGCCAGTGTCGGAGTGATGGAGATTAACAGGTACTAATGAATTTGCAAGAAATGTAAGATGTTTATTTTATTGGTTATATATAAAATAATTTGTGGCCGTAACAGGGGCCGATTTGTAAAAAAATGAATATTATTTTAATCAAATTCCATTTCAGATTCACTGCTTTCTTCAGAATCTAAGGAATCTTCAACTCCAATGTTAATTATTACCGGTTCCAGCATTGCATCAGTCATATTATCCAAATTCCACATTTTATTTTCTTCCTTGTGAGCATGACTAACAGCATTTTTCCAATTTTCTGGAGTTACTTTTGATAAGGAATGTTCTAATAATTGTTGTAAGTCTTCTAATTTAAAAGTTTTGTTGTTGCGTCCGACTTCACCCTTTACTTGAGACCATATATTTTCTATCGGATTCAGATCACAGTGGTATGGGGGTAAACGTAAAATAATTACATCACGGTTTAATGCCATTTCATCAATTATATATTTTTTATAAGCTGCTTTATGTTGCCTTACAATAGGTAATAATTCCTTTTTTGTCGAATTCTCCTTGTACTCAATTGCGTGTTTATCCAACCATTCGATTATCTCTCCTTTTTTCCATGCCGTTGTTGGCAATTTTTCTGCTAGTCTTGAATGGTAACTAGCATTATCCATGACTATGACAGAATTTTTTGGAATTAAATCCAACATTTGCTCAAAATATTCTTCAAAAACGTCAGCAGTCATTTCCTCGTGGTAATCTTTGGTTGATTTTGAGGCAAAACTTAATAATCCACCATTGACAAAACCGTATTCGTTTCCAATATGGGTTATTATGAGTCTGCGTCCTTTTCCAACGGGAATATTGTTTATTCCAGTAGATACACCTTCGATGAATGCCTGACGGGAACTTTTCACATTTGTATCAACCCATAGATATGGTACAGTATGACCTTCATTTAGCCAAGTCTCGTCCAAATAAAAAATTGTTTTCCCTTCTTCTCGGTACTTTTTAATAGTTCTTAGATAATCTCGTCTCCAACATACAATGTAATATTTTTCAATTAAAACGGATTTTCTTCTATTCTTTTGCCAACGAAATCCCATCTCTCTCAATAGTCCCCATAATTTCTTGTTGCTTATGATTGGTAACTCTTCGTTTTCTCTAATTAATGTTTGGATTTTGTCCAATGTTGGAAATTCTTTGTTAAAAAAAATGAGTGGACGCTGCGTCTTATCATGTTTTTATGTATTTCTTCAATTTCCAAGAGTTTACTCCCTCCACTCTTCTTGGGAGATGAAACAGTTCCTCCTTTTCTTTCTTTTAGGAATCTATAAATTGTTGCTTCTCCAACCCCTGTCATATTTGAACACATGTTAACGATTTCACGACATTACTTAAAGGCGTGATGTACAAGTGCATCGTGTACATTTAATATTATATTTTTCTCTCTTAGACTGAAGGCACCTTTAAAACTACACTTAACCGGGATAAAACCTGCTGTCGACGTCATTTTTAAATGCAAATAACAAAATATCGACACCAAAAACGTAGGTAGGTAAGACATGAACAATGTACATCTACAAACTAAATGGAAGATGCAAACAATTTCTAATTTATATTATTGGCATAAGCTGTAATGTGGCATAAAAACTACTTAAACTGTCTTTAGTGAAGCCTTATCAGTAATTCCAGGTAATCGTTCAAAGAAGGTATTCTGTTTGTGTCAGGCGATAACTTGTATAGAAAACAATTCTGAATTCTCTCGTTAATCACCTGTGTATAATTAACATTAATCGTGTGGCATATATACCGACGTTTTTTACGCACAAAAAAGGTATAGTGAGATTAGCGGACACTTATTTTACAGAAGATTTTTTAAAAGATAATGAATTGTTGACGGCATCTTAAAATATTAATTTTTTTTATTTAAAAATAAGTATAGGGTGACACCTATGGTTTTTTGACCTGTTGAGGATTTGCATACATAATGTGCTATCAATATGATGGAAAAGGACTATATGTTGTTTTCTATTGATTTATTTTTTTAATGAAATGGCTTTTTAGGTGGTTTAAAGCTGACCAATGGTCATCACGTTGAGCATCTTACTCGTAATTTCGTTCCATCGTAATAAATAGTTTCTTTTTTAAAATCTTTAAAATTTTGTTTCAAATTTATTTTTTGCTTCTTTTTCCAAACTTTTTTTACGGATTGTGTGCTGCATTTATTGAAATAAAAGGTAGTTTTTAAAATTAATTAAGGTATCTATTAATTTAACTTTTATGACGAAAAATCGAAACATTTTCAAATCTATTTTTATAGAAAACGGTGTATCCTAGTGTTCTGCACACTTAAAGTTACACACCTTTTAGTTAGTACTAAAATGCCTAAAGGCGCCATCTTCAAAGAGCTCTAGCTCACTTAGGAAACATTTTCGGACTAGGTGAATTGTGTTAAATCGTCTTAAAACTATCTGAGGAATCTACGGTTTTCGTTTGTCAGGAGAGTTTTTGGACACCCTGTATAAAAAGCATAGACTTTGTCAGGTACAGCCGGCTACGTGACGTTTACAGTATATACCTTTTTAAGCAGTATAATGCAGAAGTTATTACCTGCGGATTATTTAAAAGAGCTTTGGATATTAGTGCTGGAGGGGAAATAAATGATTTGACAGCCTCCTTCAATATTTCTTTTAAATTTCCAGTTGAACCAGGATACATCATCTGAAGAGCAGACCGAGACAATATGCAAGGGCTACTTTTACTGAAATCGATAAAGAAATCCTAAAAAAGATTTTTATAAGTATGTATACAATTATACAAAGTATCTTAAAAATGGTTCCAAAAAATATACCACGAATACAAAATGTGCTTTTTTATTGGATTAATGTATCTGTATTACAGAGATCGTTGACACAGGTACAATAAATATTATACAGATCACGACATTGTTTTATTGACCATACAACACAATGGCAATCGCTGTGACATGTTACACGTTTCCACCTCTATATTCATTTCACAGTAGGTACGAATTGTCGTAATCGTCACATTGACATTAAAAATTCCAAGCGAAGTTCTGAAAGAATAAAGAAATAATGAATAAAATGCCTATTACATTGTATACCGTCCAAGAAAAAGTACAACTTGTCACATGGTACTTTTAGGGTCATTGATTTATTTATTGTTGCCTACGAAAATAGACCCCCACCAAGTGTTACAACAGTTAAAAATACCATTAAATATTTTCAAACTTCGGGATGTGTAAACAGTTGTAAAAAGTGTTATGAAGGTAATGAACCACGCGTTAGACTTATCGATGAATATCGTCAAAACAGGGATATTGATATTTGTGCTTTTGTGGAAGCTAGTGAACCCTGCAAAAGTGTACAAATTGCTAGGGAAGTTAACGTAAATGCTCGAACTGTCCAGCGAGTTCTCAAAAGGAATGAGTATCACTGTTTTAAGATACAACCAACACAAGAACTGTTTCCGGAAGATAACTTTAGGCGGATGGAATTTTGTGAATTTATGTTAGATAAATAGAATGAAAATGTACACTTTTTAAAAAATATTTTATTTTCTGACGAATCTTCATTTTCATTACATAAAAAACACAATGCATCCGTTGCAAGGTATTATTCTCGGAAAAATAAGCACCTCAGTGTTGCGGTGCGAACGCAGCATCCGCAAAAGTTAAATGCTTGGTTTGGTGTTTGATGGAAACCTAAATGGGCCTAAATATTTACAACTTTTACAGAATGAGATCATTCCAGCAGTTCGACGCCTTCCCGTTAATTTTCAGGAGGTTTATTTCCAACAGGATGGGTATTCGGCTCACAACTCTAGAGCAACTATTGACTTCCTCAATCAAGCGTTTTCTGATCGACTGATAAGTAGATGTGGTACAATTAAATGGCCCGCTAGATCCTGTGACTTAGCGCCTTGGGGTTTTCTCAGAGAGAACAATGATAGGCATCAGTTTGAAAGGGTCACAAACCTAGTCGAATTAAGGGTAAAAATACTTCAGTTCTCTGCAAGCATTACACCAGCCCTACTCCAAAATATGAGGAGAAATCTGTTTGACAGATTTGGTTACTATTTAGCACAAGGAGGTGGAGTATTTGAGCCCTTAATTAGTAGTAGCCCTTAGTATTTTTTATGTTTAAGTTTGGAAGAATTTTATTGTTTTTTTTTTATTTAAAAGTGCAAACGATTCTTATTCTGATTTGTTTTCTTCTTTATTGTCGTATTGTTATAAGCTTTGTCCATAAAATGTGTACAATTTTCAGTGACAATAAAGGATATTACTTATTTACTTACTTATTTATTTGTATTCCTATTAAGGCTAAAAAATAACCAAAAAATTAGTTTTAGAGCATAATAAATATACTCTAGAGATGGGATTGCAATAAAACAAATCCTATGGTCAACAAAACAATGTCGTTGTATATGTATATATATATATATATATATATATATATATATATATATATATATATATATATATATATATTTATCAAATTATTCTCGACCGTACTGTGTTAAATATTATTTGTAGTCTCAGCAATTGGTCTGTATGAAATAAAACTCTATTTGTTATTTCTCAATATTTCGTCACGATTTTGTGACTTCTTCAGGAGAAAACTGTAAATTTATTATAATTATTATATGTAAACAAAATGAATATTTCAATACTTACAACTTAAGATTAAAAATTTAAATTTTGATAACATATCCAATTAGATAAATGACATTTTTTTTTTATTTTAATTTATTTGGGAGTTATGGTAACCGCAATATTTTATAGAGTGAATTCCCATTGTACAATTTTTAGCGAATAAGTTTTAATAAACAATTACATATTGTGACAGTATTATCCATATAATAAGGTGGAAAAGTAGAATATTGAGAAAGAATCAGGAACATGGTAAATTGATCTATAAAATGTAATTGATGGTACGTAGTCAGTTATTGGTCTGATGTTGTTAGATACTGATATTAAGATCTATCATATCATATATTGTTTAGTATATTACAGTAGATATTACTTAAATGGTTGGTGTCTGTCTTATAATTGATAGATTCTGGAGTTTTATTAATGTGTACCATTTCAAGGAAAAGTCGATTTTTATAATTATCAATTTGTTCTAAGATTTTTACATTATTAAAGTCAAAGTTATGTCCTGTCTTTAAGTGGTGGTCCACTAAGGCACAAGAGTTTTTTCGTAAGTTACAGTCACTTTTGTGTTGAGTGACACGTTGTTTAAGCCACTGTTGACTTTGTCCAATATAACAACTTTGACATTGACTGCAATTTATTCTATAAATTATATTACTCATTAGTGAATTTGGAGTTTTAACTTTTATTTTTGAGAACAACCTTGAATTTAGAAGTGGATTGTATTTAATTAATTTAATGTTCGGAAATGTTTTGAAAAGTGGGACAATTTGGTCTGTTAAATTTTTTATGTAAGGTATTTTTTTGTATAAAACTGGTTGTGGATTATTTATTAAAGCTCTATTGTGAAAGTGAGTGTTATAAATAAGTTTTTTTAATATATGTTTTGGGTAGCCATTGTTTAAAAACATTTCAAAAAGTTTCTTTAAATTGACATCTAGGAAACTCCGATCACAGATTGCCGTTACACGATTTTTCATAGATATAATTGTGTTGAATTTTTGATTTCTAGGATGATTAGAATAATAATTTATAAATCTGCCGGATGCAGTATCTTTTTGATACCAATCTAATATGATTCTGTTATCATTAGTTCTTATAACTTTGGTATCTAAAAAAGGTATACTATTTTCATTTTCATACTCGACAGTGAATTGAATATTTTGATCAAGTGAATTAAAGATCGTTTGTATTGTCTGAATATGGTTGAATGGTACGCTGCATATTATGTCATCAACAAATTTATAAATAAATGCTATTGAAAACGGCAATTTTGAGATTCCAAGGTCTAATAAATGGTCTAGGATAATTGTTGCTAAAATAGGGCTAATAGGACTGCCCGTTGGTGTTCCAAATATTTGTTTAATTCATACAGACCAATTGCTGAGACTACAAATAATATATATATATATATATATATATATATATATATATATATATATATATTATATATATAATATATATATATATATATATATGTAATGAAATTATAATTTCATCATTCAAATATTGCCGCGCTCTACCGAGCACATTATCTGGAATATTAAACACAACCACTTCTGTCATCTTTATATTTAAAAAACTTGTCATTTTGTCAGAGATTATCAGAGATTAAGATAGGAATATTAAAACATCCATAGTTAGTGACATTAAATGTCGTTTCTTTAATTTCAGGTAAAATTTTGTGTAAATAATGTAAATAGAACATGTTTTAATAAATCTTTAATTTCAGAAACTCAGTTGTGTTACTAATTACCAAAAGGAACCTTATAAAACGACATTTTTAGTCATGGAAAAATTGAGATTCCAATTCATAATACTAGGATCATCAGACGGTAAATCAAATGAAATCTGTATTGCCTCAATTGAGACTCCAGATGGTCGTATTTTTGATATCCCAGACGAATTTAAGCAGGTAAATAAACATACATACATATCTAGATCCAGTTCATTTACAAAAGTAAAAAACTCATTGAAAAAAAGAGGTCAAAAACGAAATATATGGATTCCACTAGATGATGAAATAAGGAAGATTTATTTGGATGAAGGTGAAAATTTACAATTTGGTGATCAGTATTTAGAAGAAAAACTACAATCAGCGGCTGTTAGCTATGAAGATTTACCAAATATTCAAAATGTGGGGAAGCTAACAGAAAAGTTTTTAATTGAAAAATTCTCCATTAATATGCCAAATGTTAGACAATGGATGGAAGAATTTGAAAAAGAATGTGAAAGGTTTGAAATTTTAAATGATGAAGAACAAGATGAAGAAGACGTAGACGACTACTAAACATTTGAAGGCATGAATATTTTCTCCTCTGGGAAGGGGGATGTAATGAAATTATAATTTCATCATTCAAATATTGCCGCGCTCTACCGAGCACATTATCTGGAATATTAGACACAACCACTTCTGTCATCTTTATATTTAAAAAACTTGTCATTTTGTCAGAGATTATTTGTGCTTAGGATAGGAATATTAAAACATCCATAGTTAGTAACATTAAATGTCGTTTCTTTAATTTCAGGTAAAATTTTGTGTAAATAATGTAAATAGAACATGTTTTAATAAATCTTTAATTTCAGAAACTCAGTTGTGTTACTAATTACCAAAAGGAACCTTATAAATAATAATAATAAAACAAATCCTATGGTCAACAAAACAATGTCGTTGTATATGTATATGTATATATATATATATATATATATATATATATATATATATAAATATATATATATATATATATATATATATATATAAGATTAGAAATACTCACCATAGCGTGATGCAATGACGTAATTGATGTAATTTTTGTGGCGATTTTAAATCTTTCAGTCACATCAATGAAGTAAGCAATAGCCTCGGACCGTGATTTAATTTTAGTGTATCTAGGAAACGTTGGAGGTAACAGTCTTTGGTTGATCGAAGGTTCAAACCCCAAAATATATTCAGAATTTGCTAAAAATAAACAAAAACAGTAAGTGAATAGTGATGAATTTCCAACATGAATTAGCCTATATCAATTCTATTACAGTATCTCCAGTAAGAGCTAATAAATGGCAGAGAAAACCTTACCACCTACGATGCCGATGTCACATAGACATTCGACTACATCATGACAGTATCAATCGCTTATCGGAAAGCTTTATTTTTCTAGATTATTTGATTAGTTTTATAGAATTCTAATTCTTTATTCTCCCGAAGATTTCCTGATGATGAGGCTTCGCCAAGATGAAGAGAAGTTCTAGTTCCGACGCAGAGCTCAATGTAACTTATAGTTTTGTTGGATTCACTTTGCAAGACTTATTCAGGTTCTGGCTACGTTTTTTATTCATTTTTGTTTTAATCAGTTTTTTGTTGTAGAAGTTGTTATAATAATAATATGATTCTATATCTTCTTCGGCTTTTTCCCATTATGAGTTCACCGTTTTCGTCCTCCACAGCACTCTATTCTTCCAGACACCTTCTCTATGGTCTCTGTCAATCATAGTATTTCCTATATACGTTTTCCATCTTATAGCAGGTCTTCCTCTCTCTGTTGTCTCATTCTCCATCGTTTAGGCCTCTCTTACTTATGGCGTCGTCTACTTCGTTCTTTATCCATCTGCTACCGCTAGTTCTTCTTACATGTCCATACCACTTTAGTCTTTTTTGTTCTAAAAAAGCAAAAAATCTCTATTTTTTGCTTTTCGGTTGCCCCGCTGCTGTCCCTATCTCTACTCCATGTCGGGGAAGCCGACTGTGAGGAGTAGTCATTCTTTTAATTTGTTCCATAAGTAAAACATTGAGTACTGTGTACAATAAAAAGTATGGAAAAAATTAATATTAAATGAAACATAAGTGTAAATAACTAGAATAAAGTCAGATAAGATGAACATGTCTGTTTTCGTGTAACAGTGTAAAGATAAAAATGTATAGATACAGGATGTATAAGTAAAGTAAGGGATAAAATATCCTTGATAATGTCTTCTGTCACTCTCATCTCCCATCTTGTCTCGCTCTCTCGCGCGATTCCATTTCTTTTATTATCTCTGGTATTAGGTCTACTATCACGTTGAAGTTATCTTTGCTTTGCATGGCTACATTCATTATAGTCTCTGGTGTTGTCTCTCCTAGTTTTGCTCTCATATCTTATTGTTTATCTTGGAAACCGTTGCAATGGAATACGCAATGCTCTGCGTCGTCGCACACTCCGCATTCTATACATAAGTCATCTTCAGTTTTCCTTATGCGATATGTGTAGGACCTGAAAGAGCCGTGTCCGATCAGGAATTGAGTAAAAAAGTAATTTGTTCTTTTAAATCTACATTGATACCACTGTTTCACGTCTGGAATTAGTTTCTTCGTCCACTGGGCTTTTTCTGTCTGTATATTTTATCTTCAATATCCCCATTTAAGTTAGCTTCTATTAGGATTGCAAGGTCGTCTGCATATGCTATGGCGTAGGTGTCCTGACCACAGTCTATTTCTAATACCCCGTTGTACAGTACATTCCATAGGGTAGGTCCCATAACGGACCCTTGCGGTACTCCTGATGAGAGTTTCACGTCTGCATTATGTGCTATATTCAAGTATCTGTTTGTCAGGTATTTATTTATAATATTTATAATGTATTCTGACACTCCTGCTTCTTCGAGCGTTGTTAGTATGTGATGCCAATTTGCAGAGTTGAAGGCGTTCTTCACGTCGAACATCACGAGAATGGCCCATCTTTTTTCCGATCTTTTTACAGTGTCAGAGATCTTCTTCACCGCATCTATAGCCGATCTGGCTTTTCTAAAACCGTACTATCTATCTGAAATTTTTCCCAGCACTTCGAGCTCTTCTTCAAGACGTTTCTTTATAAGGCTTTCATAGAATTTTCCTATGCAATCTAGTAAGCACAGAGGTCTATATGAATTGTCTTCATCCGGGTTCTTTCCGGGTTTTGGTAATAATACGAGTCTCGCCAATTTTAGTTTATCTGGGAACTCTTGCATACTCAACAGTTCATTGAATATTCTGCGCATCAGTTCGGGTTTCTCTTTTACTAGCAGTTTTATTGCTTCTGGCGTTACTTTATCCGGGCCTGGTGCTTTTCCTGTCTTTATACTTTCTGCTGCTTGTATAATCTCTTCAGTAGTGAACTCTGCAGGTCTAATATTGTTGTCTATCCGTAGGAATGTGTTGTCGGGCTTGCTTGAAAATAGGGTGTTCGCTATTTCCATCTTTCTTTTTGTACCAAGGTTATATGGGGTCTCGAACCTTAGGCTTTTCATGGCAATCTTATATGCTTCACCCCATATGTCTTCTTCCAGCGCAGCACACAAATCCTGCCAGCATGTGCGTTTGGCCCTTTTAATTTCAATACTTAATTCTTTTTTGGCGCTCTTATATGCCTCCTTATGTTCTTCTTGGTTCCTGTGTCTTTGTGCTATACGAATGCGTCTTAAGCATTCCTCTCGCTTATTTTGGATCTGGTCATTCCACCAGTAAGGTACTGTTGTAGTCTTATTTGAATTTCGCGCCATTGACAGATCTGATTGTTACTCAATTTGAAAAAAAAAAAGAAGATAACCACACTTTATGTTTAGACTTGACACTTGTGATTATGAATTATGGCCATCTGAATGTTATGAAAACTATTATGTCGAATTATGTACAATTAGTGTTTCTTTCCGCTAAATAAACTTAAGAAAACTAGAACAATATTATTTATTAACGGAGCCTACAGAATCAGAAGTGGGATTACGTGGATCGCCGATATTTTTACAGATTTAAAAATTGTGTTTAGTATTGACGATAGCCATGCCGGGATCAGACACCGAAATTGAAAATACAAGTGGAAACACCGTCGCTCAGGCGAGTATAGCTGAAATTGTTCATACAGCGGTACAGGCAATCCTCGATTATGAAGAGAAAAAGAAAATTGCCGGTCCAGAAAATCAGATGCCGACACATAACCCCATAAAAATTACTAACAGTGAATTATCAAATTTAATGCCGGAATTTTCAGGCACAGACAAAAGCCAGAATGTTGCAATATGGTTAGAAAGAATAGAAAAAATCAAAACTGTGTATAATGTTCCAACTGATATTTTACAACTGTTAGTCATTGGAAAATTGACCGGAAAAGCGAAGGAATGGTACCTCAGCAAACCAAATTTAATTTCCACAGATTGGACAGTTTTAAAAAATGAAATTAGGAGAATGTATGGGAGAACTTATGATCCAGTGTCGTCGAGAAGAAAGATGGAGACTAGAAGGTGGAAAAAGAGTGAAAGCTTTTCAGCATATTTCCATGACAAACTGTTACTGGGCAACGAAGCAGGAGTTGAGGATGAAGATATGATACATTATCTGATTGATGGGTTTGATGATCGCCTACTTCAAAATCAAGCCAAAATGATGTTATCCACACTCAATAGCACTGAAGATTTATATAAGTTAATGGGGAGTGTTGTTAAAGATGAGGTATCAGGAAGTGGACAAAGGTTTGCTACAGCATCAAGTTATAGGGTAAGTTCTAGCCAGAACCAACCTCATACAGCAACACAGGGTCGGATGCCAGTTCCTGTAAAATGCTTTAATTGTGGTCGTACCGGACACAAAGTGACAGAGTGCAGACAAGCCAAGCGTGATAGGGGATCATGTTTTAGATGTGGAAGCAAAGATCATATGGTAAGAGACTGTCCTAATAGAAACCAGCAAGTGGTGCAACAAGTTGCAGATTCAACTACCCGAGATAGTAATGGAGCCATGGGTCTAGTGGAACGTCCTATGAGCCAAACGGATCCTTTTGTATTAAACCTGGTTCTAGATAAGTATAGCATAACATTAAATGGTATAATAGATACAGGGAGTCCAATATCATTGATATCAGAAAATTTTGTAAAGGCAGAAGATATTATTTCTTCTACTAATATTGAATCTTATTCAGGTATAAATAAATCTCCTTTAAAAGTGTTAGGGTTTTTTTATGACACAGTTATTTTTGATGACATATCAGTAAATTTAAAATTTTATGTTGTTGAGAAAGATTCTTTTAGTTGGAATCTACTTTTGGGTCGAGATTTTATAAACAATGAATCCATAGAAAATATAAGTTTTTCAAATGGTTCTTTTAAAATAAATAAAAACTCTTGTGTACAAACAGAGGAGGACTATCAGTTTCCTTTGACAGATGTTTTGTTTATTAACGATATGGTAAATTTAGATGCAGACTTGAATATTAATTATTGTTTACCTTTTGAAATAACTACTAGTGTTCAAACTTTATTGAAGTCATATTACTTTGATTATGATAAACCATTAAAACCACAGTGTGATTTCAAAGCACAGCTTACTTTAACTAAAAATGAACCTTTTAGTATCAGACCACGTAGACTATCTTATGCCGAGAAAAAGTCATTGGATGAAATTCTTGCTAATTTATTAGAAAATAATGTCATTAGGGAAAGTGATTCACCTTTCTGTTCACCAGTAGTATTAACCAAGAAGAAGTCAAATGAATATCGAATGTGTGTAGACTATCGTACTTTAAATAAATATCTTATTAGAGATCAATTTCCCTTGCCGCTAATAGATGATCATTTAGACAGGTTAAAGAATAAGAAATATTTCTCTAAATTGGATTTGAAAAATGCTTTTTACCATGTTCCTTTAGATGAAAGTTGTACTAAGTATACTTCATTCGTTACACCTTCAGGTCAGTATGAATTTCTTAAATTACCGTTTGGTTTGAGCTCAAGTCCCTCTATTTTTGCAAGGTTTGTTAATAAAATTTTTAAAGATTTGTGCCAACAAGGAAATGTTTTAATATATTTTGATGACATATTAATTGCTACTCAGACTATCGAAGAAAATCTAGAAGTGTTAAGAGAAGTTTTAATATTAGTTAGCCAGAATTTACTTGAGTTAAGACTAGATAAATGTTCATTTTTGAAAACAGAAATAGATTTTCTGGGTTACAGGATTAATGAAAATGGTATATGTCCTAATAAAGATAATGTGAAAGCTATTGCAGAGTATCCAGTTCCTACAGATACCAAGCAGGTGCATAGATTCTTAGGCCTTGCCAGTTATTTTAGACGTTTTATACAGAACTTCTCTATCATCGCCAAGCCGTTATATGACCTATTACGAAAAAATGTCAAATTTGAATTTACAATGACACATTTACAAGCTTTTGAGAATTTGAAGTCAAAACTGACATCAGAACCTATTTTAGCAGTTTATGATCCGAGTAGGGAAACAGAACTACACTGTGATGCAAGCCAAGTAGGCTATGGATCAATTTTACTTCAGAAACAAAGTGATGACAAATTTCACCCAGTGTTTTTCTTTAGCAAGAGAACAACTGACTATGAGTCTCGCTACCATAGCTACGAACTTGAATGCTTGAGTATTGTGTATGCACTTAAACGGTTTCATGTTTATCTACAGGGAATCCCTTTCAAAATAGTTACAGATTGTGACAGTTTTCGCTTAACCATGAGTAAAAAGGATATAATTCCAAGGATTATGAGATGGTGTTTGTTATTGCAAAATTATGATTACTCTATTGAGCACAGAGTAAATACAAGAATGCAACATGTAGATGCCTTAAGCAGAGTGAGTTATGTACTGGTATTAGAAGGAAATACTATTGAACAAACTTTGGCTTTAAAACAGTCCAAGGATACAGTTATTTCAGATCTTCGAAAAAGACTTGAGGAGACAGATCATCCTTTCTTTGAATTAAGAAATGGGTTAGTATATAGAAAACTGAAAGATAACATTGCATTTTATGTACCAGAGAGTATGGAGTCAGCAGTTATCTATCACTATCATAATGAATTGGGTCATTTCGGAACAGACAAAACATTTGAAATTATTTCCAAGACATATTGGTTTCCAAAATTAAAATTTAAGATTGGAAATCATGTTCAAAATTGCTTAAAGTGTATTGAATTCAATCCTAAAAGTGGCAAATCAGAAGGATATCTACATAGTATACCTAAGGGCAATTTACCTTTTGAAATGCTTCATATTGATCACTATGGGCCATTAGCTCCTTTTAATAAGAATAAATATATATTTGAAGTTGTTGATGGGTTTACTAAATTTATTAAGTTCTATCCTTGCAAATCAACAAATACAGGAGAAGTAATTAAATATTTAACTGAACATTTTGCCAATTATAGTGTACCGAGCGTTATCAGTTCAGACAGAGGATCTTGTTTTACCTCTCATGATTTTAAGAAATTTTTGGAGGAGTATACAATCAAACACATACTGATTGCAAGTGGTTGTCCGAGAGCCAATGGGCAAATAGAACGCATGAACAGGTTATTGACACCTCTTCTAGCAAAGATAACCGATGAAAAACAAATCAACTGGCCAAATGCATTACATGAAGTGGAATTCTGCATCAATAATACAATAAACAGATCAACAGGAGAAACCCCAGCTAAGTTACTTTTTGGAAGAGATCAAATAGGAAAGATTAGGGATAATTTAAGAGAAGCATTACAAGATATTGATAAGGAAGAACGGGATTTAGAAATGATTCGAACTAAGGCAGAAGCACAAATAATTAAGGCACAAAATGTAAATGAACAGTATTATAACAAGAAGCATAAGGAGGCTCAAAAGTTTAAGGTGGGGCAATATGTTATGATTTCCAACGTAGACACAACCCCTGGAGTAGCTAAAAAACTTATACCAAAATTTAGAGGACCGTATGAGATTGTGAAAGAGCTACCAAATGATAGGTATATTGTGAATGATATTGTTGGGTTCCAAACAACACAAGTACCATATGAGGGAATTATAGACAGTAGTAGGATTAGAGCTTATGATAAATAATCAATTTCATTATTAGTTAGGGTTAAAATAATTATGTTTAATTTTTATTCAATTATGTTTATGCTTATTTATAATCCATTACTTGTACCATTACATCGAGACAGTTAGGGTGTGTTATGGATATTATGATTTCCATTTGTACCCCTATGGACACTTCAATCCATTATGTATGTTATGTCGTGCTTATTTAAACTATTATGAATGTTATGCCTTGCTTATTTAAACCATTATGAATTATGATTATTATGATTTGTTTATTTAACTCATTATGAATTATTATTATTATTACTGTATGTTTTAAACTTTAAAGGAAAATGTTCATTTCAAATATCCATTATGTTATGTCTTATGAAAGTCATGAATGTTAAATATCTTAGTTATGTAATTAATATACTGTAATATTAGGTTGATCGAGGACGATCAGACGTGTCAGGATGGCCGAACTGTAGTCTTATTTGAATTTCGCGCCATTGACAGATCTGATTGTCACTCAATTTGAAAAAAAAAAGAAGATAACCACACTTTATGTTTAGACTTGACACTTGTGATTATGAATTATGGCCATCTGAATGTTATGAAAACTATTATGTCGAATTATGTACAATTAGTGTTTCTTTCCGCTAAATAAACTTAAGAAAACTAGAACAATATTATTTATTAACGGAGCCTACACTGTATATCTATTGATTATATTATATTATATTGATTATTATACAGTGTAGGTAAAATTTTAAGGTCGGTATGGTAAAATTTAACAGGATATCTAACGCAGATATAAAATCATAATTATGTTCAATGAATTAGACAAAGATAACAATCATATTTCCCCTTCGTCTCCCCTCCTAAAATCCTTTTAACACTCATTGGCCATTGCCCATTAGTGAGACGATTAGTTCCGATCAGATATTCTCTGGTTCCGATCCTAATATACCTAAAAAACTAGAGGTGGGTCTTCTCGTTTTTTTAATTTTTATCGGAACAGTTTTTCGTAAACTGTAACTAGTTGATTGTTTACCAGTATTCAAATTAGCGAGTACACAAACATATTAGCTATTATCGTTTATGTGTATAAGTATTGAAATAAAAGAACCTAACGAAGGATATATTTATTGTAACTTGAAAAATAAATTAAATAATACAAATGGTACTTAAATAGTTACATTTACATTACACATTATTAAATCGCGAATCGTCTAAATTGACATTTAAAAACATAAGTTTTTCCACTTTTCTTGTTAATCGCGTTCTTCTTTTATTTAAAATTATACCAGATGTTAAACATGTGTTCACAAGGAAAAGATTTTGTTACAATACTACAACATTTTATGAATATAGTGGTTAAGTTACGATATACATGGCGATGGTTTTTTCACCACGGTAATGGACAGTTCCAATCTCCGTTCGAAATTGTTTGTGGGTAATATATCATCAGACAATTACATGTCGACTTCTTTTATACCTCTCGATACAGGTGTATGTTTAGATGAGTCATGTCCAATTAATTCATCAAAAATACACCATGGACTTAAGTCATCTTTATCAGTTTCTTTTTCTTGGACTGATTGATTTTCAAGATTTACTAAACTTTTCGTTTCATCCGTTTTCCATAGTTAAAGAACCAGCTTTTAAAAAGTTTGCAGGGTGGATTCCTGGATATAAACCGCCAACAAGAAAAACTTTGTCAGGTTCATTACTTCAGGAATGTTATGTCAAAAGTGAGCAAATTATTAGATCGCAAGTTGTTAAAGAAGTAGAAAATATCTGTATTACTACTGACCTCTGGACATCTGGAGTAACTGAGAGTTACTTCGCATTAACAGGACAATATTTAACACAGGACAATAGTTTTTATGTCAATTTAGACTATTCGCGATTTAATAATAACGTGTAATGTAAATGTAAGTCCGATTTACTATTTGTATTGTTTAGTTTAGAACAGAATATTTAAAACAGAATATTTAAAAATTGGAGGAAATACCACAGATCTGAGGCTTGAAAACGCAGTCATAAAAGGCTGCAACCAGTATAAATATCTAGGAAGCATCATATCAGCAGATGGCAGAGTTAAGATAGATGTACAAAACCGAATAACCCAAGGGAAAAAATGCATCCGAATACTGAATTCATTACTGTGGTCTAATAAAATAAAGATGCATACCAAACTTCGCGTATACAGAGCAATTGTAGAACCAATTACCACATATGGTGCCGAATGTTGGACGATGACAAAGAATGAACGAGATAAAGTAGACGTTGTGGAAATGGATTATCTTAGAAGGTCATGTCGAGTATCGAGAATGGAAAGAATCAGGAATGAGGAAATACGAAACCGTACAGGAATTAGAGATACTCTTTCAGATAGAATACAAGGAAGGCAATTACAATGGTATGGTCACGTGATGAGAATGGAGGAGGAGCGGTGGCCAAAGAAAGCCTTAATGTATGTTCCGCCAGAAAGAAGGAAAAGGGGAAGACCACCAAATTCCTGGAGAAGAGAAATTACAAAAACAATGCAATCTAGAGGCTTAGAAGAGGGAGATTGGGGAGATAGGAAAAGATGGAGGCTGAAATGCGGGAAGCGGCAATCGCCGTAGGACCCCCGTTATATGATGATGATGATTGTTTAGTTTATTTTTCAAGTTATA
The DNA here is from genome assembly GCA_918026665.1 of Diabrotica balteata. NCBI lineage: Eukaryota > Metazoa > Arthropoda > Insecta > Coleoptera > Chrysomelidae > Diabrotica > Diabrotica balteata. The sequence goes on along the minus strand of OU898284.1, from coordinate 14,550,302 downwards.
ATAAATATATCATTAGGTTGTTTCTTTCACTTCAAAAGATATAACACATAAACGATAATAGCCGTTATGTTTGTTTATGTAGGTACTATCTTACTTGAAACTACTTTTAAACAATCATAGTTACTTGTTTATGAAAATTAAAATTTTTAAATGCTTTTTAGCATTCAAAAAAATTTAAATTTGTTTGGAATCCTGAGAAAACTAACAAATATTTTTGAAAAATTTAAATGCAGAATGAAAGATTACATTATTACCGAGGGCCGAAGGTCCCTTAGAATAAACAAAAAGTTTTTTTAATGAGATATTTGAAATTAAAAATCACACTAAATTTTGTTTTTTTTTTTCATCCCTATAACTTATTAAAATAAACATTATAGAAGTTTTCAGGGACTTTCAGCTCTCGGTAATAATGTATTGTTTCATTCTGCGTTTAATTTTTTCAAAAATATTTATTAGTTTTCTCAGGATTCGAAAAAAATGAATGCATTTAAAAAACATTGCCCGAAATTTTGCACCTACGCTCTTAACGATAAACTAGCACGACCCACCTCTACTTCTCGTTACTCGATCTTTTGACCAGACGACTATCTAGACTAGACGTTGCCAAATAAATTAGTGTATGAATATTTTTTAATTTGGCGTTATTGTATGCATGTTTAATTGTTTATTATTTCATATTGGGAAATTATTTTGATGTTTAGATTTTTAGTTCGGAAATCGTACTTAAAATACGAAACATTAATAAATTTTATTTATATAAAACGATTTCCGAAATGGAAATCAAAATGTTATATTACAATTATTGTAAAGAAAACTTGTGGCATATTCCCAATAAAAAAAACAGTAACCTGCCATTTAAATCAATTTCGCCCAAATTTGATTATCTTGAGCATTTTATCTTCTTGATAGAACATTGTTCAAATGCAAAAAAAGACAACAGGTCAAATAAAACCAATAAGTTTGGCAACGTTGAATTTCCCCTTTTTTAATATTTCCATTCGGCGATATAAAGGGCGTACCTAATATACCTCTCTCTTTTTAAACAGCTGTTTCTCACTCCATCTCACGTAAGGTCCATACCGACCATAAAATTTTTCCTACACTGTATATCTGTATGGTACTGTATATAATCAATATAATTCTAAAATTTCCAATATAATAATGATTACATTTTTCTGATTATTACGCCATGTTGACGCCTATGAAAGATCGAGCAGTTCCGTATGGGTTTCGTATTATTAGCTGTGTTAGAAAAATTTGAACTCTAAGGTTGATGTTCTGGAAATTTTAAATACAAGTGACGTCACTTTGTAGAAATCGTGACATGCAAGTGTTTTACATTGAAAAATGGTATATAATAAAGTCGTGACATATTTAATACTCACCATCTTCACTAGTAACACCCTTATCGACGCTTTTTTGTACAATGTGTAACATATCCAAACAATTAACTAAAAGTCTCGTGCATTCGGATATCACAGGTTGTTCATCTTTTTTAAACATAGAAATGAGTACTTGTAAAAACAGTCTCAAAAATTTAATTCTGGCAAACAAAGCATGAGTTTCCTCATCCGGATTAATTCTATTTTTCTTATGCAGATCTTCCTCAACTTCCCGTAGCATTCCAATCATACGCTGTTGAGAAATGTCAGGATTTAAATGGTAACCATACTGCATTGGTTGGAAATCTTCTTCCTCATACACCATACCACTAGAAAATTGTATGTAATTAACACTAAGAATCAGCTCAAGAAAATTGCTCTACATAAAAATGTCCCTAATTTAACCAATCAACGCCTTGTGTGACAACTTGGTTGCAGTGAAAATGGTGAAGGATGCAATGCGTCGCAACAGGTTTATCCAAATAAAGCGTTTCATGCACTGTGCTGACAATACACAAATGGATTTAAATGGTAAAATGTGGAAATTGAGACCAGTAATCAAAAAATTACAGAGTTCTTTTCTCAAATATTATCAACCAACTGAAAATATGAATTATGATGAGTCGATGGTGAAAATATTATGGTCGCCATAATTGTAAACAATTCATTAGGGGAAAACCGATAAGATTCGGTTATAAAGTATGGTGCCTTAACTCCGAAACTAGTTACCTTGTAAATTTTGAGATCTATCAAGGGAAAAGTACAAATTCGAATAATTTTTGCCAACTTGCATTTGAAAAGGCAGCCGCTCCCCTTGTCTCGATGTTGGATACTTTGCCACAACAAAAGCTGCCTTAACAAACCTATGTAGATAACCTTTTTACTGGATTCAATTTATTGGTGTATTTAAAAAAAAGGATATGGTATCACAGGAACAATAAGAGAGAACAGAATACCACAAGATAGGTTATTTGGTTTCAAAAATTGACAAGATAATATTATGTTGACAAGATGGATGGATAATGCCGTCGTAACAATGGCATCAACTTCATATGGTGTGCATCCTATTCAACAAGTAAAACGTTATTCACATTCTGAAAAAAAAGTTGTCCAAGTTCCTCGCCCATATGTTGTTGGAATGTATAACAGTTTATGGGAGACACTGATAGAATGGATGAGGATTTTACAAGATACCATATAAGTATTCGTAGTAAGAAATGGTATTGGTCTATACTTACATGGTTAATTGATGCTGCAGTGCAAAATTCGTGGATACTTTATAAGTGTTCAGGAAGATCGACAACTAATTTGAATTTTCTACGTGAAATCTCGACTACTTACCTTACCAAAATAAGAAACCTTCCCATTAGACCTGGTAGACCAACAAGTAGAAATAGTCTCTCTTTTAACGGACCTCTCACAACATTAGGTACAATGGTATTAACCATCACATTATACCTGTTGCTAACAAAAAACAGTGGAGCGCAGGAGAAAGGTGCTGTTCAGTTGGATGTACGCAGTGTGAATTGGTCACAGTTTGTAATGTCATATATTTGATAAACAAATAAAATTGAATTCTGTTCATTCTGCTGAACAGGTTACATTCAAAGAACCCTCAAATAGGAATGCATGTTATCCCCAATGTCATCTAATATTCGGATATAATTTTCAAACAGGCTTTGCAAGATAAAGATTTTGATAGAGAAAATTATTGGTGAACTGATAAATGATTTATAAGGTAAAAACGGTCACTTATGTTTAAGTAGAGTGGGGGGTCTTGTCAAACGTTATGATGCGTTACATGGAGGGGAGGTGGGTCAAGAATGTTCAAAAATTGCATTAGCGAATACTTGAACGCCCCCCCCCCCATTCATAGTTTTATTTTATAAAAATTGTTAAACAATGTTCTCAATATAAATTAACTCACTTATGAACAAGTTCCTTGATCTCATCCAGTAATTTGTACATGGCTAAACAAAATACTCTTAGAATTCGGTCTTCTATTATGTATGGCTTATGTAGATATAAGTTAATAAATACCGTCTGTGCTAGTGAATGCCCTTCTAGCCAAGAAACTAGACAAGCAAAGGTACTATCTATTATTCCAATTAATTCTGCATTGCTAAATCCATCTAATTTTAGAATCTTGTCCTAAAAAATAAAGATAGTAGATATGTAAGTAATCTTATTTTATATTTAACAGGAACAAGTAAACAGATTTTTTTTAAATAATTCTGAAGCATATCTGTTGTCATAAGATCTGGATCTTTCTTTCTTTCCTTTTCCCCTTCATTTTACCCTATCACCTCTTCCATTCTTTTTTATTTCCTGCCATTATTTTTAATTCCTCAAGTGATTTTTGTTTAATTTTACCTGCCTCTACTACTTGCTGATCTATTTTTTTCTTGGTCTGCTTCTTTTTTTGGTTGGCCATTCTGCTAATAGTCTTGTTACTTAATCTACCCCATTTCGTCTTTCCAACTATCCTTCTTAGGTGTCTCATCTCTATTGCATTTATCCTACTCTTATGTCTTTTTCCAGAATTGTCCAGTTTTCATTTGCATAGAGCACAGTCGGTATGAATATTGAGTTGTAATTTTTATCCTTATTTGACTTCTTTGCTCTATTTGTTATTTCCCAGTATATTTTTACGTTGTTAGTAATTATACTTCTCCATAGTGTTTATTTGTGTTAAAAATATAAAATCTTACAAATGTCAAATATGTACAAAACCTCAATTAAAATTAAAATTGTGCTGTAAGTATTCATGAATTGTATAAAAAGAATCTTTTGCCAATATTTTTTTAATTTTATTTTTAAATTCCTTTTCAGGCAAGTTTCTGATGTTCTCAGGTAGAACATTAAAACATTTTATTGCCCAATACCCTGGTCCATTTTGAGACCTTTTCAAACTTCAATAGGCTGGTGTCATATTATTCACATCTCTCATTGTTAAAATCACTTGTTTAGTTTTATTGTTGTTTAAAACAAACTTATTCGCAGCAAACCATTGCTCAGTTGTCTGCCATGACACCATAGAACCCTCCAGTACATCTTCAATATTATTCCTTATGTTCCATGTTTGGAAGATGGTTTATATAACTAAAAAATAAAGAATTTCCAGCTATTGGTGAGTTGTAACTATTTCCAATTCTACATTTTTTTGTTTTTACATTTTATCTTTATTTCATTATCTTCCTCATTTTCTTTGCCACTGATTATCATTATTTTACTTTTTTCCTCATTTATGTCCATTTTAGTTCTTCTATTTGTTCTACTCATATATCCATCCACTAGTTTCTGCATTTTATTAGGACTTTACCTTGTTACTAGTTGTAATCATTTGCATTTTCCATTACTTCTATAGCGTATTATTTCCTTGCCACTCAGAGATGTCACATATATTTCCTTATTGCTGTTTTCTTCTTCTCCATTACTAGTATTATCATTGATTTCATGCTTCCTGGTTTTTGTATTACCATTATATTGGATATTTTTTTTAAGATCTGGATCAATTCTTTTAAAAGAAAGTTAAAAAAATTAATTTATGACAATTATTTTGCTAAATTTTTATATACAATATACAATGACTGATTTTGTGATATCTGTGACTTTTACTGTCAGTTTTCGTGTATATTATAATACCTGAGATGAAAAATTTTGTGATAATAGAATCTTTTGTGATGTGCATATAGCAGCATAAGTATATGTTTTTTTAATTTTAAAATAAATTACGGAATAGCTCATGATTTAAGTCTTAAAGTTTTGTTTTTTCACTTGCTTTTAAGTCAATAAAAGAAATATTGTTATTATTATTGGTATTTATAAAATAACACTTACTTGTACAGCTTGGTCAAATGTTATAATTTTTCTTGATCCTCTATTACAGAGCATGCCAGCATCCATTTTTGGATCCATCATTTCAATGGCAGACATAGCTTCAAAAAGACCAAATAGATCATCATGAAGCAATTCTCCCAGTTTTAAATCTGCAATAATATTAAACCAAAATATACCTAAAGGAAATGATACTTTAACCTCTTATATATTTTGGAGACAATGTCTATTTTGATATTAATTTTATAAGGTTATATTTTATTATAATTTTCTTCAGAATCTGTTTGTAAATGATGCGGGGCTGTAAAGAGTAACAAATATAGAAACTTGCCTTTAACTGCTTCTTGAAATCTGGATGTAATATTCCAACTTGCTGGTACTTTTCGAGGACATGATTGAGGAGAATTGACACTAGAATAACAGAATCAAATAAAGTTTGTTTTTACTCTCTTGTTCATAATTCGACTTACCAATCAGTTTCCATTTTAAACTTATATTAATTTTTATTATAATTTTATGTTTATTATCTGGACATAACCTAATTTAACCTAAAACAATCCTGCGATTCTTCTTCTTTATCAAACGCTGTAAAACCAGAGATATGTAAGACATATCTCTGGGTAAAACCAATAAATAACCAGGTCACTTAATTTATCCTCTTTTGCGGATTATGAGTAGACTTAAAAATTATGAAAATTGAAAATTTTGTCCTATTATATGGGTCTAAACTGTATTGAGTAAAAGTTATTTTAATTAGAGTTAAAATAATTCCTCCATACTTGAGGATAATCCCTCCAATCAAAATTTCATTTGTAGATTTTCCGTTTTCAAGTTATTCATAATAATAATATAAGAATTTAAAATTTTTCGGCGCAGCGCTTAAAATATATCCATTTTCTGGTTATCAAAAGCTGTATAACGAATAAATAACCATATTGCGGATTACAAATAATTTTTGTTGTTTGTAATTAAAAATAATTATACTAATGGTAATACCGTTCGTATAATGTACTCCATGGTAGTATCATTGTTGTTGGACCCATGATACTATGACTATAAGATAAGATATTGCGCATGTTTTTGTGACGTCATTGGAGACTTGCACGTTCGAAATGTCAGTTTTTGTATATATCAATAAATAATCTTTAATAAATAGTTTGGAGATATCCTTATCTGTACGATTATTGTAATTATTAAACCTCTTAACTTACTTTCGTCTAGTAATTTCATCACAGAATGCATACAAATCTCATTTAACTTTAACAAGAATTCAAATTCTAGTCTCCAATGACGGCATGCGCGAACCCGACCGATTTTGAGCTACGGGAAGATCCTATCTTGTTATTCATAGTATCATGGTTGGACCGACACTAACGCAGCGCTGCTAATACGACGACATTAGCGCTCGGATAACAGGACCCTATTCGTATCGTTATTAATGTTTCCACATTCTACGCTTGCCGGATAGTTTACATTTTGACGAAGTAAGTCTAAAACGTTAATCTCAAAAACTTTTTTTTTCATCCATTAACTTCGAGTTTTTTATCGAAGTTAACTAATTTCCTTCATCTAAAAAACGTTTTCTTGGCTTATTTCAGATGCCCCTGAAGATGCTATTTTAAGCGAAAGTACTTGGGCTAGATTTAATTAACTTGTGCTCGATAATAGCCTTATTTTTCAAAGTTTAATTAATAATTTCTCGAACTTTTGGATCAGTAGGGTTTCCACGTTCCATTATTATATTTTACTCATATTAAAAGTGACACTTGTCTTTATATGCATCACGCACCTTACTTCCAGTGGCTGGCCATGGCAATTATTGTTGACAACGCACTACCACTCGTATGTTTGATTTCAAAGCCTTCTTTGTGTTAGGCTGATAAAATTTAAGAAACGTGAGGAAAAGCCAAACACAATTAAGCCGCAAAAATAATTCCATACATTATAAAAATGTTAATTTCATATTTACAATTAAAAAAAAATTAAATAAAATAATTTCGGTAAATTGGCATTATATTCGCAAAATAACTGCTTGTTCCAACATACAGTTGTTAGGGCCCGTATGCCTTTAAATCAAAGTTACTGGAAAATTTCGAAATGTAATGAAAAACCAACAGTTTATATAGTTGACCATATAGTATTAACAAAGAATATAGATGGTATTAAGTTATGGACATAAAGTTTGTTTGTTTATTTAACGGGATGAACCCTTTTTCCTTAAAAAAATTACAATATACACATATAATTAACATATAAACTGTAGTCATATATTACAATTTTAAAAAGTATTAATAACATTAATGTCTCAATTTCTTTAAACTATTCTTGAACGAGGACACGGATAAATTAAACAATTCAACACTATCTTGCAAATTATTGGCAGTTCTCAACATCCTTGTGATTGACTCATTTTTACCATAATTAGTGTGATGAAACTTTAGTCTAAACAGGTCAGGAGAGCGTGTTCTTCTAGAATTTACATTAAAAACAATTAATTCCAGCAGTTCCGGACAATCAACATAACCATTAAGAATTTTATGCAAAAAACGCAATTCACACTCAGATTCTCTATTTTCTAAAGTTTTCATATTAAGTTGACAAAGAATATAGTTATAATCACAGTTAGTTCTATTAAAACCCATTTTATACCTGCAAATTCTTAGGAATTTATTTTGAACTCGTTCCAACTGATCAATATACATATTATAATATGGATACCAAATAATATTACAATATTCCAAAATGGACCGAACTAGAGAACAATACAAAATTTTGAAAGTAAATATTGAAAATTCTCGGGAGTTCCTTTGAACAAAGCCGAGCATTCTATAAGCCCGCGATGTAATATTATTAATATGCCTATCAAACATTAGTCTTTGGTCAAATGTAATTCCAAGGTCTCTAATTTGATTTACTTCTGTAATCGATACTCCCTTAAGTATGTATGTTCTATATAACTGATGTTTAGTATTTCTGGAAAACGTAATTTTATAGCACTTTTTTATATTTAAATATAAGGCATTAATGTCACACCAACGAGATAAATTATTTAAGTCAGACTGAAGAGCATCCATATCAGAGGTATTTTTAATTGCTTTAAAGATCTTTATGTCATCAGCAAACAATAGAAATTCACTATTATTAATTACTGATGATATATCATTCACAAACAGATTAAATAGAAGTGGGCCTAAGTGAGAACCTTGAGGTACACCCGAAGTAACATTAATCGCTTCAGAAACAAAATCACCATATTTTACTATTTGTGAACGATCTGTTAAATAACTCGTGATCCAACCCAATAAATTATCTCCAATTCCGTATCCACGAAGTTTAGCAAATAATATTTCGTGATTTACCCTGTCAAATGCTTTGGCAAAATCAGCATATATGGAGTCAACTTGGTTTCCCGATTCCATAGAATCAACAATGAAGTTTGAATACAAAATAAGATTTGTACAAGTAGATTTCTTTTGATAGAAACCATGTTGTTGACCGAGAATTAAATTTTTACAATCGTAGGTTAACATATGGTTAACAAAAAAATCAAGCAACTTTGGTAGTTCAGACTGCAAACAAACAGCCCTGTAATTTTCAACATTATTATTTTGACCAGATTTAAAAATGGGTTTTAAAAAACTCACTTTCCAAAAATCAGGAAATGTAGAAGAAATTAATGACTTATTGAATAATAACTGAATAGGTTTAGCAAGAGTGAATACACATTTTTTAATAAAATACATTGGTATACCATCTGGACCCGCTGTCAGTTTCCACGGATTATTCTGTATCTTATCAATAATATCCTTAACATTAATTAAATAATTATTAGCATTAACATAATTTTCGTACTTAAAATTAGGAATCTGATTTATTTTTCCTTTATTATAGACAGTCGAAAAGAACCCAGCAAATAAATTCACAATATCTGAACCATTTTCACTACTTTCATTACCATAACTCATACTCGATGGTAGAACATGAGATTTGCGTTTATTATTAATATATTTCCAGAAAGAACAAGAATTATGAAAAATGCTAGCCTCAATTTCATTCACATGACGCCTTTGTAAATACTTGCTAAGCTCTTTACATTGTTCCCTGAGATCGGAAAAAAGACAATAGTTCTCATCACCATCAGTCATTTTAAATTTTTTATGTGCTTTTTTCTTCTCATAAAGTAAATGTTTTAACTCTGATGTAAACCATTTGGGATATGTAGATGTTTTAATTTTTTTTAATGGTATAAACAATTCGATTAAATAAAATAAAATATAAAAATCTTTAACTACGTCATTAATGCTTTTGTTAAGAAATAATAAATTCCAGTCAACTTCTGCTAAATAATAATTTAAAGCAACATAATCACCATTTTTAAGTACTACGATTACCGCTGTATCACTGTCAGTTTAATCCCGTCGAACACATCTGGGGTATTATGTAAAACGTTTTATGATAATCATCTTGGATGCAGTAGATACAGTGACGCCTCTTAAGACATTCGATCACTCCTTGATCCAATGGTTGGATGATACTTGTTACATTTGGTGGAAGAAAAATACATTTTATTCCAGGCTCCTTTTCACTCTAAATGTTTTCAAGGTGTTGTTATATATTTATAGAATTATAATAAATAAGACTCAACTAATTTAACTAACTTATTTATTGACACACTCACAATTGACATGACATAGATTACCTAACCTAACATAAAACATAGTGGCCTCTTTCTAAAGGTACATTCATAACAATCTTCCCCGCTTAAAAAAGTAAAGAAAATAATTACTAAACAAATGTTACAAATTTAATTTTGTAGGAGCTTTAATTACTCTACCTGAACGAGTAGCAGTAACTTTTGGAGTAGTAGAAAGTCTGACCTCAGTTTTATCAAAAATCCTTTCAGTATTTTCATTAAAATCATTAAATTCATTCTTATCATTACTAATAGGACTCTCTACTGTTTCATTTGTTACTGATACTTGTCTCGACATTACATTATTAGGGTTTACATTTGTAACTGATTCTTGCCCAGAATCATTTACAACTTTTTCAGTAGTGGAAACTATCGGTTTTTGTTCAGTATAGGTATCTTCCTCAAATTTACATTTACGAATATCACTAGCATGTACAAAACTTATATTTTCCCCTATTTGTACAAAATATGTTGACGCACTTACAACTCGTACTATCTTACCCCTGGACCATAACTTGGTTAATTTATTCTTTACATATACAGCTTCGTTAACATTATATAGTTTTATACCATTAGATGAACTTGAATCTGCAATACGGGTTTTATTATTAGGTTTAATTAAATCAAATCGCGTTCTAGGCTTGACTTTAAATAAGTTCTCTGATGGACTAATGCCTGTAACCGTTGATGGTGTATTTCTATATGTAAACAAAAAATTTAACAACTGGCTTGCAATCATCTGTCTTGTTATTAGAACGCTTCTTCCAAAATTTAATGTTTTGTCCAATCCCTTTTTTACAGTTTGCACTGCTCTCTCCGCAATGCCATTACTTTGTGGGTGATAGGGTGGTGCCTTTATTGGTTTGATCCCATTGGCTTGGCAAAACTGTACAAATTCACTAGAACTAAAGGGTGGTCCATTATCTGAAACCAATTCAACGGGTAACCCAAACACAGCAAATATTTCTTTTAATTTAATAATTGTTTCAGAAGCATTTGTACCCCTGTCCATCATTTTAACATCGATCCATTTAGATTTATTGTCTACTACTATTAAAAAAGTGTGATTATGCTTATGAAAGAAATCTATACTGACTCTATAAAAATTATTGGGAGCATTTGGCCAAGGTAAAAATGTACTAGAGTTAGAAAAGTTTTGTGTTTCTTGACAAGTACTACAAGAACTAATAAAATTTTCAATATCATCTGTTAACTTAGGCCACCAACAGTAAGATCTAACTAGCATTTTTGTTCGTACTACTCCTAAATGCTGTTCATGAAATAGAGATAAGATATTATTACGCAAAGAACTAGGGATCACTACTTTGTTTCCTGCTAGTAAGCAATGATTTTCAACTGATAATTCATGTTTCCTTTTAAAAAAAGGTTTCAATGAAACATCTGATACTGATTCAGGCCACCCAGATAATGTATAATCTATTACTTTTAATATTAGCAAATCTTTCTTAGTAGCATTCATAATATCTTCAAAATTTAACGGAATACTATTAACTAAACTGAAAGAATAAAGAGAACTTGAGATTTCTGTTTCTGATGTCATCGGAAGCCTCGATAGACCATCAGCATTTGCAATCATCTTTCCCTTTTTATACTGTATTTCATAATCATAGGCAGATAGAATAATAGCCCAACGAGTGATTCTAGATGCTGCAGCTACTGGAATACTTTTATTCTTTCCGAAAATAAATTGTAAAGGTTGATGATCAGTCAACAATACAAACTTTCGACCATATATATATTTATGGAAACGTTTTAAGGCAAATATTATAGCTAAACTCTCCCTTTCCAAATTAGAATACCGTTGTTCAGCTGTTGATATTGTACTAGATGCAAACATTATAGGTTTTAGATCACCATCTATTTTGTGGCTCAATACTGCTCCAACTCCATACCCACTAGCATCACAAGTAATAACAATTGGAAGGCGAGGGTCATAATGAGTTAATACATCATTTGACATTAGTAACTTTTTACTCTGCTGAAAAGTTTGTTCAGCTTCCTCAGTCCATTCAAATTTCGTGTTTGCTTTGCATAGGTCATATAATGGTTTAAGCTTTGCAGACAACATACTAATAAATTTCCCATAGAAATTAAGAAGACCTAAATATGATTTTAACTGTGTTACATTTTCTGGCGCTGCTGCATTTTTAATACATATGACTTTTTCTTCCGTTGGATGTAGACCACCTGCATCTATAATATGACCCAAAAACTCTACACTTGATTTATAAAATTTACATTTACTACCATTTATTTTTATGTTGTATTCCTCTAATTTTTTTAAAACATTAATTACATTTAAATGGCATTCATCTAAAGTTGTACCATGAATTAAAATATCGTCCAAATAACATTTAGTCTTTGGGAGATTGGCCAGCACTGTGTCCATTATTGTTTGAAAAATACCTGGAGCTGAGCTTACCCCATAAGTAAGTCTATTATATCTAAACAACCCCAAGTGGGTGTTAATAGTAAAATATTCTTTTGATTCTTCCCCTATTTCAAGTTGCTGGTATGCTCCTTTTAAGTCTAACACTGTAAAATATTTACTACCTGCTAAACTAGCATATATATCATTAGGCAAAGGTAATACACAGTGATCTCCATCTATGGCTGTATTTAAGGTCTTTTTAAAATCAACACAAATTCTAATTTCATTTACATTCCTTTTGGGTACAATAACTATAGGACTAGCCCACTTACTACTCTTTACCTTTGATAAAATACCCAGACTGACCATTCTACCTAACTCTTCCTCTACTTTTGGTTTCAATGCATATGGCATTTCATAAGCTCTGTGAAATATTGGTTTCACCCCATCCCTCAACTTTATATGTACTTTAAAATCTTTAATAGAAGACATGGCTTCTTCTCTAAAATTGTTATTAAACTTTGTTTTAACTTGGTTTACTAAAACCTCTATTTTATTGCTATCATTTTTAACTTGATGTTCACTGCTTATTGAATCTAACCTTTCATTATTGATGCCATTTATATTAAAACTTTTTTCCCAATTTGGTAAAATAACACATAACCAGTTACGTCCAAGTAGAGGTAAGAATGTACTATTGCAATTTATAACTACCAAAGGTAAGCAAAATGTCCTATTATTAACCCTAACAATTACCTCAATTTCTCCTAAGATTTCTACATTCTGACCAGTAACAACTTTCAACTTATACTTTACAGGATACATTTCTAAGAATGACAACTCTTTTTCATAATCTTTAACATGAATAACACTTTTACATGCTCCAGAATCTACTTCAAAATTTAAAAGCTTACCTTCTATATCTAATGTGACTTTACATGGTTTCTCATGCTCTTGTTTTACATTACCAATAAAACCTAACTCTAAGGAATTTTCCTCACACTCACTATGATCATATTGCACTGTGTTCACTGAATTTCTTTTCCTGCATGCACGACTGGTGTGGCCTCTTTTGTGGCAATTGTAACACTCCCAGTTCTTCGCAGGACAACTTTCTGGGTTATGATTCCTTTTACACCGATAACATGATTTCACTGGCACTTGTTCAGATGATGATTGTTTTGGTAAATTTTTGCTATTTGTTGCACCCAACTTTGATAACACTGAATCTGACTCCAAAAATCTTGATTGATCTACCGTCTCCATACTTTGGGCTTCTTGAAGAGCTCTTTCGAATGTTAAATTACTTTCAGTCAGTAATTTCCTTCTTATTGTATCTGATTTCAATCCACAAACGAACTTATCTCGTAAGGCATCATTTAAGAAGTTACCAAATTGACAGTGCTTGGACAGGTTTTTCAACTTTTGAGCATAATCTCTTAACGGTTCATTTGGCTCCTGTTTGCTTAAATAAAAGTTATACCTCTCTGCAATGATTAATCGTATTGGACTATAGTGCATAATAAGAACATCTTTCAATTGCTGATATGTTTTCATCCGTGGTAACTCTGGTGCTAACAAATCCTTTAATACCTCATACGCTTCCCCTCCCATGAAAGTGAGGAACATTGAAACTTTTTTGTTTTCTTCCACGAGGTTACACTCAAAAAGCTCTTCCATGCGCTCAATATATGAGGTTATGTCAGAACTTTTAGGGTTAAACTGCTCAATATTACCAATTAAAGCCATAACTTCCACGGCCCGTAGATCCGTCTATACTCGTCGCCAAATATGTTATATATTTATAGAATTATAATAAATAAGACTCAACTAATTTAACTAACTTATTTATTGACACACTCACAATTGACATGACATAGATTACCTAACCTAACCTAAAACATAGTGGCCTCTTTCTAAAGGTACATTCATAACAGGTGTGTTGGTGCATTATCCCACACCAAAATAGCCTTGACCGGTAACTTTAAGCTTGTTAAATATTTTGCTACACTAGGACAAAATTCATTGATAAACCAATCTTTAAACACGTACGCGTCCATCCAGGCCGATCTTTGATTTTCATAGCATACTGGGAGTGAAGAAACGTTAACGTTTTTGAATGCTCGAGGTTTCTGTATGACTTCACATATTTTTAATACTTGTTTGTGGTACATTAATTTTGGGACAATGAAATACGTTTATTTACGGTAAAATAGATTTATTGTTTTTATACTACAAATTTGCTAGTTTGAATGATTACTTAAGTCGTCCAGAAAGTAACGTTTTGGCAATTAAAAACAAAAGATATCAACACAAAATTTTAATTACACAATCGCAAGACCTTAGGGTATTTTTCAATGTATGTAGATACCTTTATTGTCAAGGGTCAAAGCATTTACTGTATCGTGAAATCAGTTTTTCGATGCCGGTGTTGTAGTCCTCTACTGCCAAACGTCTGAGCCAGGATATTACTTCATATTTGAGCTCTTTGTCGTTTCCAAACTCCTTTCTCAAAATTTCGCATCTTCCAAAGTATCATTAATATCACTTGGAATAAAATATGAAATACTGGTAAATCTACATATAAGCGATTAAAGTATAATTAAGAAAACATTTTACACACTATATCTTCCTTCACTCTGGAATATCACATTATGTGTTCTCTGATTACCTGCTTGAGCAAACTGTTATATATACTATAATATAATTACATATTTCTAAGGTTTTTCTCCACTGTGCAATCTCGTATGTCGTTTCAAACTATTTGCTGTAGGAGCCTGCTTAAAACAAATTTCACACTTTTAAGGCATTTCTCTAGTGTGCACTTTCAAATGTGATTTTAAACTACCTTTTTTTGGGAACAGCTTAAAACAAATTTCACTTTTATATTGTTTTTCCCCAGTGTGCAATCTCATATGTTGTTTCATATTACTTTGTTGAGAAAACTGCTTAAAACAAATTTCACACTTAAAGTTTTTCTCCAGTGTGCGATTTCATATGGTATCTAATAGCACTGGCCTGAGAAAACGGCTTAAAACAAATTTCACACGTATATGGTTTTTCCCCAGTGTGCAATCTCTTATGTTGTTTCATATTACTTAGTTCAGAAAAGTGCTTAAAACAAATTTCACACTTGTATGGTTTTTCTCCAGTATGCAATCTCATATGTCGTTTCATATAACTTAGTTGAGAAAACTGCTTAAAACAAATTTCACACTTGTATGGTTTTTCTCCCGTGTGCGATAACATATGGTATCTAATAGAACTGGACTGAGAAAACGGCTTAAAACAAATTTCACACTTGTATGGTTGTTCTCCAGTGTGCAAGTTCATATGTTCTTTCATATGACTTCGTCGGGAAAACGGCTTAAAACAAATTTCACACTTGTATGGTTGTTCCCCAGTATGCACGCTCATATGTTGTTTCAAATTACTTAGTGGAGAAAACTGCTTAAAACAAATTTCACACTTAAAAGGTTTTTCTCTAGTGTGCAATCTCATATGTTTTTTCAAATTACCTCGTTGAAACTGCTTAAAACAAATTTCACATTTTAATGTATTTCCTTCAACAGGTTGACTCGTATGGTGTAATATATTTTCCAATGTTTTCTCCTCTTGGGAAAGCCTAAAATAAAAACTAACATATATTTTTTTGTCAAAAAATACAGCAAAAGTATACTAAAAAAGTTTGACGCAATCTAAATATTATTTAGGTATATTCGGTTTCGCATTTATATAAAATGACATACCGTACCTCGGAGGTAAAGGACACTATGTCCATTTTCTTACTTTTTCAGGAGAGCAGTTTTAACATTTTTTAAATTTTTAATCAGTAAATACTCAAATATTTCTTATATTTAACCAAGATTAATATATTATTATTGTGGTGTGTATAATCGTTTTTCCTTCCATGAAGTGTTATGTACCTGAAGTTTACCGTTCATTTTATATATATATTTTTTAAATGTGTAGTTGGAGATAGTGTTGTTTACCTCTAATAACTTTTTTAAATAATGTGACATTGTGTGGGGGTTTAACAAAATAATGTACTATTACGAATTAATAGTACTAAGATTAATACCAGCTATTCCTTCGATAGCTCTGGCAAGATAAATGAACTTTCACTCATAGGTGCAAATAACAAATAATATAAAATTTAAATGGTTGCAAAAACAATCAAAAAACAAACAAAGGTATTAAACTAGGTGAACTTACCGAACCGCTAATTAGGTACCATAATTCACTACTATAAAACCAACCGATTTCGATGCATCGACGCACTCGCGAGGGTTGTGTCTTGCGTCTATTCTGCTCAACGACTTAAGCGCTTGTGTCCTACGGGATGCATAGCATACCCGAACGGTACGAATAGGGATCGAAGGTATACAGGGGGAGGACAAAATGTCTTGATTAATTTATACAACCATATTTGAATTTAAACATTCTCCCCCCTTTAAAGGCCATAAGGTCTTTAAAAACAAAACGAATTCTAAATACTATCATTACTTAAACAATCAAAACGATAATTACTACAAACAATTCCTATACAAATATTAAACAAATATTCAAAACTTAAACTAAAAAATAAAAAAAATTAAAATTAAAATGGTGGTTTTGTCGTGGTTCTATTCATAAAAGCCGAACAAAACAAAATCAGTAAAAAAAAATGCTGACCATTTAATCTTCCTCTATCGGCACGGGACAGATTCGGACAAGAGGCCGTTTTAAGGTTCCGGTAATCGTACGCACGGTAGCCACTCGAGCTACACCGTCTTTACCCTCATGTAATTCAACAAGACGCGCGAGAGGCCACTTACACGGAGCCAAATTATCCTCCTTTAAAACAACTAAGGTGCCGATTTTAGGTACAAAACTAGGATCTAACCATTTACACTTTTGTTGCAAGGTGTGCAAATATTCCTTTCGCCATCGAGCCCAAAAGTCTCTATGGATGCGCTGTAACAACTGCCATCTGGACAAACGATTGAAGGATACCTCCGAAAAATCAGGTACAGACAAAGATGTCAAGGGTTCAAGAGTCAGGAAATGTCCTGGGGTCAAAGCATTGAGATCTTCAACATCATTGGTTAATGGGGTGAGAGGGCGTGAATTTAAGACGGATTCAATTAACGTCAAAACGGTATAAAATTCTTCGTAAGTCAAAATTTGTGCCCCGACTATACGACCAATATGTTCCTTTACAGAACGAATTCCGCGTTCATAAATACCGCCAAAATGTGGAGCAGCAGGAGGAGCAAATGAAAACTTAATATTTTCCTTATCGAGAGCGCTCTCCATAAAGCTACTAAGCTGTCGATAAGCACTGTGGAAATTAGTGCCATTATCACAAAATACTTGCGATACTCGACCTCTCCGAGCGACAAAACGTTGTAAAGCGGCCAAAAAGGCTTCCGCGGTCAAATCACTAGCTAATTCCAGATGTAAAGCCTTTGTAGCGCAACATACAAATAAACACAAATAGGCCTTTTGAGTTCTAACTCCCCTGTAACGAGACATGGTTATCGAAAACGGTCCACCATAATCTAACCCACAAATCGAAAAGGGTTTAATGGCACCGAGACGAAATTTAGGCAAATTACCCATAGGGGGTTGTAAGTTTTTGGGAGATTGTTTCCAACATCTAATACATTTGGACAATACTGAATTAATGGCTTGTTTAGAAGACAGTATCCAAAACCTTTGACTAATCAAAAATTGAGTACTCTTAAATCCAGCATGTAAATACTTCTCATGATAATAACGAACTAGAAGAGTAGTAAGGCGAGATTTCTTTGGTAACAAAAACGGGTGTTTTGCTTCATACGATAACGAAGACTGAGATAGACGACCACCTACTCTTAAACACTGAGTGCTATCATCCAAAAATACTCCCAACTTACGAAATGGTTTAGGAAAAGAGTTTGATTGAAGATGTTCTTCAAAATACTTTTCCTGTGTAAATCTGACAAGAATGATCAACGAGTCTTCTAATTCTACGAAAGTCAAGGGTCCTGACCGTTTCGACCTTTTACAACGAGAGTTGTGCGCGAATCGCAACATAAAAGCCAAAATTCTTTGGATCGAGGTAAAAGACGATTTATTTTTCAGTAAACAAGACAAAAAATGTTCCTCATAAGTAGAAACAAATACTAAAGATTTCTTTACCTCTTCCAAAGAGGATTTTTCCTGCAATGAGGGAGGAACCTCTGGAAAATTTAATGGAATGTTATACAAAAGCGAAGGACCTGTTAACCAGTCTAATTTCGATAGAAAAGCGGCCGGTAGCATGCCTCGCGAAGGCGCATCGGCTGCATTATTTCGAGATTCGATATAATGCCAAGAATAATTTTGACTATAGGACTGGATATACGAAATGCGATTTGCGACGAAAGTTTTGAATCTCGAGGGGGAACTTTTAATCCAGTGCAACACGATTTGAGAATCTAACCAAGCATACACATTTTGAAATATTATATGCTTCCACGACTCTAACACAAACGACATAAGTTTTACCAAATGAACAGCAGCTAACAATTCTAATCGAGGTATAGTAATCTGTTTTATAGGAGCTACTTTCGATTTGGCACACAGTAAATTGACTTGAACTAGGTTACGAGTATCAATACTACGAATGTAAACGACACAAGCATATCCCTTTTCACTAGCATCGGCAAATCCATGAAGCTCTAAGATGGGACATGAAGAAATATTCAAAAAACGAGGAATTTTGAATTGTGAAATAAGAGATAATTCGCTCTTATATTGTTCCCATACACGAATTATTTCCGAAGGAGGGCGATCATCCCATTTAAGACCGGTTGCCCAAAGTTGTTGGATTAAATGTTTAATGAAAAACGTAATAGGTGTTAGGTAACCACAAGGATCATAAATTCGAGCTAGTTCGGACAAAAACGATCTTTTGGTACAAGGGACGTCTTGCAATTTGACTGAAAATTGAAAGACGTCGGACTGTGCAATCCACTTCAAACCAAGGATTTTTAATGAAGGACCATTTGCTTCTGGATCAAAATTAATGGCATGAGGATTAATATGGGATTCAGGAAATTGCGACAACAATTTGGGTTCATTCGAACACCATTTCCGTAACTCAAAGCCTCCTAACTTTAACAAAGTAACTAATTCGTCAATTAAAGTTTGTGCTTCTTCGAGAGTCGAAGCACCAAAAACAAAATCATCAATATACGAAGCATGACGAATAAGCGAGACGGCTTTAGGAAAACGAGAGCCTTCGTCTAATGCTAATTGTTGAAGGGTTCTTAAAGCAAGATACGGCGAAGATACTATTCCAAAAGTAACAGTTAATAAACGATATTCCTGAATTTCCTCAAGGCTAGAAAATCTCCATAACACGCGTTGATAATCCGTGTGTTCAGGAGCGATTAAAATATTGCGATACATCTGACGAATGTCCGCACACAACGCAAAACGATTAAGTCTAAAATTTAACAAAAGCGAGACTATGTTCTGTTGTAGCTTAGGACCGACCAGTAAATATTCGTTCAAAGATTTGCCAAGACTGGGACTTTTCTGAGACGCATTATACACAACTCGAATTTTATTTGAAACACTATCTGGTTTCACAACGCAATGATGTGGAATGTAATACTTTCCCCTTTTCTTTTCGGCATTAGGGACTAACTGCATATGACCTAAATCAAGATACTCCTGCATATGAAAAGAATATTCTTTTTTCAAACTTGGTTGACGAGATAAACGACGTTCTAATGATAGCAGTCTATTTAAAGCAATATCATAGCTATCTTGCAAACAAGGCGGCGATTCACGAAAAGGCAAAGACACGACATATTTACCTGAGACGTCCCGATTATGTGTTTCCCGATAAATGTTTTCGCACAGAGCGTCTTCTGGTTCTGAAACTGGCTTTTCCGGTATGTTTTCCAGTTCCCAAAATTTCGATAATGAAGAATCTAATGGGTCTTCAATATTTGAAAGACAAACAAGCGAAGTCGACGAAAGATTAGGTGTGCTAGTAGGTCCTAACAAAATATATCCAAAAACGGTATTTAGGGCATCAGGTTGTCCCGCTT
Source organism: Diabrotica balteata (assembly GCA_918026665.1). Taxonomy (NCBI): domain Eukaryota; kingdom Metazoa; phylum Arthropoda; class Insecta; order Coleoptera; family Chrysomelidae; genus Diabrotica; species Diabrotica balteata. The sequence continues at coordinate 14,529,929 of OU898284.1, read as the reverse complement.
TACCTTCAATTTTACCTTCTAACAACACCTTCGAAAATATGCTACAACCAATTAACAAATCAATAGATTGACTACAGTTAAATTCGGGATCGGCTAACTTTAAATTTTTGATATAATTCCACGTCGATATGTCAATTTTGGTGCTCGGCAAATCCGAGCAAACCCGATCTGTAATAACAGCTTCCAAGTGAAACACCGGTGACTCCTGATGACGAGGTTGGATAGAAAAACTTATTTGACCTTGATTCAGCTTCGTTTGCATCGAATTGAGTCCGTTAACTTCAAACGAACAAGGAGTTTTAGGCCAACCTAATCTACTGGCAGCTTTTCGACTAATGAACGAACTCATTGAACCCGAATCTAAAAGACATCTCAAGGGCTGTTTACACCCCTTACTATCAATTGCATGAACCCAAACGGTACCGAGCAAGATTTCCTTTTTTGTTTCGTTTTTCCTCCCTACAAAACTAGCAGCACAATGTGATATTTCAGGCGAATTCTGTTCGACTCCCGATGCCCCTGGATTATTAGTATTTTCTGTGGACGACTGACTATTGGAACGATTTCTATCGAAGTGCAGCAAACTATTATGAAGGTGACTATTACATTTACTACATTTAAAGGACTTTGGACACGACTTGACAGAATGATTAGCCTGATTAAGACATCTAAAACACGAGGAAGATTCTTTACAAAATTGGTATCTCTCTTTTGGAGATTTCTTCAAAAACAACGAGCACTGGTTTAGAAAATGACTTTGCTTACATAAAGCACAGCTTACTAATGACGAATTTGTAACAAAGGATGAACTACGATTATGCCTAGACTCATTCGAATGTTTATAATTACCCTTAGGCTCCGTATAAGTTGGGGCCCGCGACGACTTCTTAGATTCGCTTACGCTACTATTCAAATTATCGTAAGCAATGTACTGAGTTTCAATAAACTCAACTAATTTTTGAAATGACGGGATTTTATTCGATTTATTTTCTAATTCAAATAATTTTACTGAATCCGCGTCTAGTTTCGACAAAAGTAAATTAAACATAATAAAGTCCCAATGTTCTGTCGGAAGGCCTAATGTTTTCAATGCGGCTAAATTTTCTAAAAACGTGTCTACTAATTTAGCCAGATTTTTCGAATTAACTAACGATATTTTCGGCACGCCCATGATCGCATCCCAATGCGCGGTCGCACACCGACGAACATTTGTGTAGCGTTTAACAATTAAATCGTAAGCAATTTGATAATTATCGCTATTTATTGGCAAATTACGAATCAAACTAAGTGGAGTCCCTTCTAAACATCCTTTCAAATACTTAAACTTTTCTACTTCTGCTAGTCCTGCGTTATTATGTACAACCGAATTATATAAATCTAAAAACGAACTAAACTCCTTAAAATCACCGTTAAATTTAGGCAGTTCTATTTTAGGCAAGCGAATGTTAGATTTTGGAACTACTACCGACCTAAACGGTTCTGGAGTTTCACATTGTGGCTCAAATAACTCCGCACTAAATAATTTTATTTTATAAAATTGTTCCAAAAATAATTCCCGAACATTTTCTTCGACCCTCGTATCCGCGTCTGGTACAGCAAGAATATTACTAATTATATTTGTGTGGTGTTTCAAGAATTCATCGCGTATTAAATCTAATTCTTCCACCCTGATTTTAAATAAAGGTCGGATCGAAATATCCGAGAGCGATTTAAAACCCAAATCGAATATTATTTGCATATCGTTTAAAACAGTCTTTCTCATAAATTTGAGCTTTCTGTTTTTCTCTTCTAACTTGTCCATTGCCAATGTCTAATAAATTCCAATAATATACAAACGAAAAATGTACAAAAATGTTGTCTAAAACCCCGAAATGCTCGAAATTAATGATTTGAAATTCGATACTTTATTAAAACGACTATAATCTCCTTTTAAAAAATCCCATATGGTGCACTTTAAAAGGTCATAAATTATTCTCGGGTCTCGAAGTTAATAGCTTTCGACAAGAGACGCAACTTAATCAACCCTCAAAACGATAAAAAAATACGACATAAGACGAAACCAACCATTCAAATTTATAATATAACAAAATATTTTTTTTCAACAAATGAGTTCAAATTCGGCGAGATAGGCCAATGTGGGGGTTTAACAAAATAATGTACTATTACGAATTAATAGTACTAAGATTAATACCAGCTATTCCTTCGATAGCTCTGGCAAGATAAATGAACTTTCACTCATAGGTGCAAATAACAAATAATATAAAATTTAAATGGTTGCAAAAACAATCAAAAAACAAACAAAGGTATTAAACTAGGTGAACTTACCGAACCGCTAATTAGGTACCATAATTCACTACTATAAAACCAACCGATTTCGATGCATCGACGCACTCGCGAGGGTTGTGTCTTGCGTCTATTCTGCTCAACGACTTAAGCGCTTGTGTCCTACGGGATGCATAGCATACCCGAACGGTACGAATAGGGATCGAAGGTATACAGGGGGAGGACAAAATGTCTTGATTAATTTATACAACCATATTTGAATTTAAACACATTGCATGTTAAGGTCTCTACGAAATAAACAATAGAAATACACTAAACAGCCTATACTATTATTTTATTAGAGGTAAATATTATAATGTTATAATAATATAATTAAGAAAAGTTAAATAAAGTAAAATTATAGACAAATTTCAAAATTGTTAAAGAGGCTCCATATTATCTTCATCTTCTTGTGGGTAATCGTTTGTGGCTACATCGCTGTGTTAAATTTTGATAAAGTGCATAAAAAACTGACGGAAAAAGGCAGTAAGGTAATGAAGTCATTAAACTTTTGTCTTCTGATAGGTAATGGGTTTACTGCTACTTGATTTAATTGAGCTGGAAACGTTAATTGCTGTCTTCGATACCTCATGAAGGGCACTTCATACATATTTTGATTATTGAAATCGGTCTTATAAAAGAGCTTCCCAATGTGTTCTTGTTGGACTTGTAGGAGTCAACACATGTTGACAGTAGAACAGGATCTTCAATAACATTCTTTTTTCTACTTACAAAAGGATGATTAAGTGACAATTTCTTATCGAACAGCGTTTTGAAGTTTTTAAAATCTGCAAGTTCCATATTGTGCACTGTGTATTTACCTGATGTTTGCCTAACTAGCTGTTGCCAGTTCCATGGCGTTAAAATGGCCAAATTGGAGAGTTTCTGTTTGTTTCTTTCGATTAAAGCATAAACACTGTCTGCTTCCATATGTGTGTGCCCTTTCAGTAAAAACTTTTGAGTGATCGTCTTTATTTGAGGGTATGTACGCAATATCCAAAAATAGCACTCTATAACACTTATATTTTTATTTTGTTCATAGCAGTTATCGGTCCAAAGAGTGATATCCTTTACTTGACTACCTGGAATTGTATTGTCAGTCCATTTCAAAATTCACGAGGCAATTTCATTTGCACCTCGGAACCCTTTCGATTTGTCCCACATCATACTACATTGTACAGAAGAATCACTGCTTCTACAAAAGCTTTCTTTTGTAGAAACTAATAAAATTGTGAAAGCAAACATTTTTACAAATCATCAGATAGTACTTTGTATTGTGGTGACTCTTTAGCCATTAAAAAGTCCAATTGTTGTAAATTATACTGAGTTTTAAATTCAATTAGGTGAGTATCATGATTAGCCTGTACACTGGTTAGTTCATCTGCAGTAAGATTATTTTTTAATTGAGCTGTGAATGTACTGCAAAATATACTTTTTTACTCTGAGCTTTGGATCTACATGTATTTCATTGCATTCATCAAAGTACAGTTGATACAACTTTTCTATCGTAAGTTCTGTGCCAAGATAATCTCTCTTACTTCTTTTTCTGGAATAATAAATCTTGCACTTTGGTGCGAGGAATGATTTAATATGTTGATGTATTCTATTTATGGTTTCGGTAGGAGTTTTATTGATTAGCGTTTGTCTACCTCTTTGATCAGCTTTTATTAAACCTCCTGGCTCAATTTTTTTCAAAATATTTACTACTACTAAAATAAGATATACAAAGTGTGTTTGAAAAAATAACCTTGTACACCCTCAATCGCTGATTGTTCACTGTAAAAAGGTAGTGTAGTGTATTATTTTTAGATTTGGTAGAATTGATTTGGTAGTATGAGTTGAAAATTTTTTGTCTTTCGTATTCTAGCAATCTTTTAGAGCATTTCATGCGACACATGCAAGGAAGCTTTAACATTTTTGCAGGCATGTTTTTGCCTTTTTTTACTGAGATACTCTTTCCCACCAGCTATTTTTGATTACAGACATTACAGACCCAATTTTGTTCATTTACTACACGTTTTTTTTTCTTTTTGTTTGCACTTTGTTACATTTTATACCTTTCCTTTAACACTTTTCTCTTCTTCTAAAATAACTTCATTATGTTCATTGGAATTGCCTGCATCACTGCTTAGGAATAAATCTTAAGAAGATTTTTTGTTATTGCCACACTAGTCGTAGGAGTAATAATAGCTTTCTCTTTTATCTTTCTTTTCGCTGGTTTACTTATACGTCTCATATCATTGTCGTCTGATTCTGAGTTTAGAGGCTTATAGGTTATATCAATATCTGAATTATCATTTCCAAACAAATTATCATCTTTGTACACTTCCTTACCATTACCTTAGAAGTTACTGTAATGACCAAGTGGTTCTAAAACAAATCCAACCTTGTTATAATTATATACTAATTTTATAGGCCTATAATTGGCCAACACAAAAATAGTCCTTATAACCAAAGACCGGAATTTACTGAGCAATTTCCGTTACTTCCATTAAAAAAATATAGATCTGGCAACATCTGTTTATCCTAATCTGTTGGTATCAACAACAACAATAATTTTTGGGGTACAGGTTGCGCCTAACGGTAAATAAATTTTACCCAATCTCTTGTAGTATTTTGTTCATAGGAGTATATATTGATAATTGCTTGGTAAATTCCTGTCTATGCCTACAACACAATAATATAAATGGCAATGCATGTTACATAAATAACTGACAACAATCATACCATATTATGGTCATTTAAAAAAAACAGACGAAATTCTTCACTAGTAACAAGAACATACTAACTGATACTTCTATTTTAAAGGTAGATAGAAAAAATGTATGTACAGTTTGAAATTCTGAGCCCTATACAAAATAATATACAATACTAAATATTTGAGGTCAGAAAAATACAAAATTAGTGTTAAAAAACAATAGCTTACCTGTAAGTGTTGTTTTATTTGGAATATTACATGACAGTAATTGTAATATTATTTTTCCACGAGAGTTCGGATCCATTTTACAATTATTAAACAACGAACTTATTGTACAACTTTTATCAACCTAACACATTTGCGATCTAAATAAAAAGGTTGCAATGATTTTAGATCATGATAATTCCGCCAAGTACAAGGGTACATAACACTATGTCTGGATGGTAAATGACAATGCACACATTTACCAGAGGTAAACAACACCAAGTCCACATGGTGTTGTTTACCTCTGACTGGAAGTGGACTTGGTGTTTATTAAAAAGTCGGTAACTTGCCGTAAAATTGTCTCTGGACATAGTATGGTTTACCTATGTGTAGAGCCAGAAAAGTTATATTCAAAAGTGCAATAATCTAAATTTCGATAAAAATGGACATAGTGTCCTTTACCTCCGAGGTACGCATATATAATGATATATATAGTATATGTTTTTTACAATAGAGCAGAAATACAATTATAAAATAGAGTAAGCATAATATTAAATGCAAAATTACAAAATATAAATATTTAAACAACAATAACAGTACAATTTGATAAAAAACCAAAATAAAAATAATTACAAATGGCTTTAGTTAGGGTAGGTAAATGAACTAATTATTAAAATATTACACGATATGTTCTCACAATGTTTCAATTATACACGGTGAAACTAGGAAGGTTAAGAAGTTAAGAATAATGTGAGATTACAAATTAAAGGATTTTTTTTTTATTTTAAATTAAAGTGTCTCGGCAACTATGGGCCATTGACACTGGTACAAAGATTATAACAATATGTTTATGTATACATAAATCTATACAATCTGTTTATATACAAGTTAGGATACATTAACAACATCTTAATACAATTACACTAAGTAGTAAAGATGACAGTCTTTTAGGAAGCGAATTATGGCTCTGTACATGTTTGTACAGAGCCATACATGTTTTATGCATGATCATGACTAAATCTGCACATGCAAATATCCAATTGACTATTGAAGATACTGCAATTGAGAATGTTAATAACTATAAATATTTAGGAACATGGATAACATCAGATGTAGACCAAACCAAAGAAATTAAGACACGTATTGAAATAGCACGTACATCATTTATTAAACTTAAAAAGTTTCTTTGTTGTCGGGATATAAGGTTATAACTACGCCTGAGAATGCTTCGATGTTACGTGTTCTCTACTCTTCTTTATGGTCTGGAAGCTTGGACACTCAAACAAGTTCATCTGAATAAGCTGGCCGCCTTTGAATTTTGGTGTTACAGAAGAATCCTACGAATATCATGGATTCAAAGAATGTCAAACATGGAAGTAACTAGAAGGATAGGAAATGAGGCGGAAATAATATTAACTATTAAAAGACGAAAACTTGAGTACTTGGGACATGTGATGAGAGGGCAAAAATACGCATTATTACAACTTATTATGCAGGGCAAAATCCGAGGAAAGCGAAATGTGGGAAGACGAAGAATATCCTGGCTTAAGAACTTAAGGGTTTGCTTGCACTTCCATACAATTGTTCCGAGCGGCAGCCTCCAGGGTCAAAATTGCCATGATGATAGCCAACCTTCGTAGCGGAGATGGCACGTGAAGAAGAAGAAGACATGTTTGTAGAACCGAGTAGATCACTTAAATTAGTTTGAAAGTTATAGTAGTCTCTTTGAGGTTTGTAGTAAACACATTCTAGTAATATGTGCTGGACTGTTAATGACTCATTACAATGTTCACAGCGACGAAGGTTTTCATAAGATATCAGATACCCATAGTAAGACGAGTGTGACCTATTCTGAGCCTTCTGATAATGATATTGTCTTTTCTGCTTATTTGAGGCATGGTGATGGAGGTAACATTTGGTTGAATTGTGCGTAGTTTTGTATTAAGGGATTGATTTGTGATTAAAGAAGTGAAAAGCCAGAGAAATATATGGCTAAGGAGCACAATTCGTCAAACCTCCTGTCCAATATCAAATCTTCAGAATTCATATCCGAAATTGGACAGTATAATTTTATCACCCAGTAGACCGAATGAATTTATTTGTTATTAAATACACACACGTAGTTAATTAGGTTACATACACATTTGGTCAATTATCAATAATATAATTTGGACATCAGTGCTGACAAAAGTTAAAAAATTTACATAAATTAGATACACATATCAAGCGAGGTCCGCGAATATATTGACCCAATTAAAACTTATAAGATCTCTTGCCTAGAGAAGCATTCAATCAATATTCACTCAACAAACTTGATAGTCTTCAACGATCAACTTCATCAGTCCCTACTCAAAGTAATCCCGGGTCAACACCCATAGTATACGTCTCATCAATAAACTCTGCTACTATTATTTAGTGTTTCCATTACAACGGAACGAACATCTTCACTGAGCCAACGAAGGGGAATTTGTTCATGGTCCTATCGAGAAACAGAATACTTCAAGGAAGTTTGAAAGAGCCTATACAGTCCACGCCAGCAACACCCTCAGTAGCAGAGAGAGACCACTAGACCCGGGAGAACGAGAGCAATACCAAAGCCGAGAGCCATACTAGAGCCGAGAGCAGAGACTGATGTCCAAATTATATTATTGATAATTGACCAAATGTGTATGTAACTACGTGTGTGTATTTAATAACGGTCTAATTCATTCGGTCTAAATTCATTCGGTCTACTGGGTGATAAAATTATACTGTCCAATTTCGGATATGAATTCTGAAGATTTGATATTGGACACCTCCCGTTTTTGAACCGGTATCAATAGAGTGTTTGCAACCGGTTTTCAGCATCCCTACTTCGTCAGATACCTTAATTCATATTACTCCAGCAGGGACCCAGCTCCACCTAACCTTTTGGCATGATCGTCAGCGAATCCATTGCCCGTAAGAGTCCCACACCATTTTGCGGAGTGCTGTGCCACATGCATGGAGTCGAGCACTGTCGTGAAGAAACCTTCTTCGACAACATGTCACGGTGTTTATTCAGTATTGCACGTTTTAGTGTTTAAAGGATTTTGCAAAAGGCCCTGAATTTATTATTTCACCCTTAGTCATAAACTCTATATGAATTAAACCCTTACATGTCGTACTTCATATTTGGCGGGATTTTCAATGGGCGCTGCCATTCCAAAATTGTATAGAACAAAAACGCGTGACCACACAGTAACAAGACCTAGTTCACACCGATACGACAGACAGGTAACTGGCGCGCACTAAATTCTGGACGACCTACGTACTTGAAGCACTTTAGTAATTGTTCTAAATAATATCAACATCTATTTATAACACAAATCTCAACATTTTTTTTTCAAGTGTTCATCTTCCAATGTATCATTAATATCACTTGGAATAAAATATGTAATACTGGTAAATTTACATATAAGCGATTACATTAAAATTAAGAAAAAATTTCACACACTATCTTCCTTCACTCTGGAATATCACATTATGTGTTCTCTGATTACCTGCTTGAGCAAACTGTTATATATACTATAATATAATTACATATTTCTAAGGTTTTTCTCCACTGTGCAATCTCAGATGTCGTTTCAAACTATTTGCTGTAATAGCCTGCTTAAAACAAATTTCGCACTTTTAAGGCATTTTTGTAGTGTGCACTTTCAGATGTGATTTTAAATTACCGTTTTTTGGGAACAGCCTAAAACAAATTTCACACTTATATGGTTTTTCCCCAGTGTGCAATCTCATATGTTGTTTCATATTACTTAGTTGAGAAAAGTGCTTAAAACAAATTTCACACTTGTATGGTTTTTCTCCAGTGTGCGATCTCATATGTTGTTTCATATAACTTCGTTGAGAAAACTGCTTAAAACAAATTTCGCACTTGTATGATTGTTCCTCAGTGTGCAATCTCATATGTTGTTTCATATAACTTCGTTGAGAAAACTGCTTAAAACAAATTTCACACTTGTACGGTTTTTCTCCAGTGTGCGATATCATATGGTATTTAATAGCACTGGACTGAGAAAACTTCTTAAAACAAATTTCACACTTGTATGGTTGTTCTCCAGTATGCAAATTCATATGTTCTTTCATATGACTTCGTTGAGAAAACTGCTTAAAACAAATTTCACATTTGTATGGTAGTTCCCCAGTATGCAAGCCCATATGTTGTTTCATATGACTTCGTTGAGAAAACTTCTTAAAACAAATTTCACACTTGTGAGGTTTTTCTCCGGTGTGCGATATCATATGGTATTTAATAGCACTGGACTGAGAAAACCTCTTAAAACAAATTTCACATTTGTATGGTTGTTCTCCAGTGTGCAATCTCATATGTTGTTTCATATTACTTAGTTGAGAAAACTGCTTAAAACAAATTTCACACTTGAAAGGTTTTTCGTCATTGTGAAATCTCATATGTTTTTTCAAACTAATTAGTTCATAAAACTGCTTTAAACAAAATTTACATTCTAATGTATTTCTCTTATCAGGTTGACTCGTGTGTTGTTCCTTATTACATGTATATACGGGTACTGTCTTTATATTTTCCAATGTTTTCTCCTCTTGGGGAAAACCTAAAATAAAAACTAACATATATTTTTTTGTCCAAAAATATAGTAAAAGTCTACTAAAAAATTTGACACAATCTAAATATTATTTAGTTATTTTCGGGCAAGCGCAATTCTATAAAATGAGAAAATATATTTTTTTGCAATAGAGCAGAAATGCAATTATAAAATACCAGAGTAAGCATAATATTAAATGCAAAATTACAAAATATAAATATTTAAACAACAATAACAGTACAATTTGATAAAAAACCAAAATAAAAATAATTACAAATGGCTTTTAAAACGACTGATGGAGTTATCAATCAGATGTAAATCATAAAGGAAGTTAGCTGACCTCAAAACTCTAGGTATGTATGAAAAGAGTGCATTGAATCTATGAGACGTTAAATGAGATGTTCACATTTGTCTGTTTGAGCGGCGTGGTACGAACAACCCGATCTTATTCACAAGTTAGAAACAACTGCATATACCATTTATGATATTAAAAAGTAGTGTAAGGTCTCTTTGGAAAGTTATTCTCCAAGCCCAAAACTCCACTAAGGTCGTTAGGGAACACTAATGTTGTCTATCAGATCCCCTGTTCTGAATGCAATTCCTACTACATTGGCCAGACCAGTCGTTCACTTCTAGGGCGTATAACTTCACATAAAAGCGACATTAGACTTTCCAAAACCTCTTGTGCCCTTGCACAACACGCTATCTCCACCAAACATCACATTGACTTCTCAAATACTAAAATACTGGCGAAACAAAATAACCATCAAAAACGCTCCTTTATTGAAATGTGTGAGATCCTAAAAAACCCATCTGCAATAAACAAAAGAACCGACATCGACAATTTGAGCCAGGTTTACCACTCTCTCATCTTACGAAATAAATAATATCAATATTCATCATTTAAAATAGCCTTATTTCCCATTCAAAATAATAACATAATCATCCCAGATCTCCAAGTTTCATTACAACATAAATTACAAAAAAAAAATTATATCAAATTTTTCCGTCATACAAATCCACCCGTCCAATTAATCTTTCAATGACCCCCGTAGAAGTTCATAATTGTCTCAAACCTTGGAATTTGTTGAACATATGGCCCTTAAAAACTTTCGGTATCGCGTCACGTCGTTTTGCATAGATTGCAATAAATCAGGGTTTTGTTTGTCTTCATTGGAGAACCATCTCTAAATGAAGCCAAATGTACGGTTAAAATTTTTGTAAATCTTCGTTTCTGCGAATATTATTTTTTGCAAAGTTTTTGTGTTCTTTGTTTCTGTTTAATTTTTTTAAGTTAGTTCTAAATTTATGAGTAAACTTACGTACATATACAATAACATCTTTAATACTACATATTGAGTTGTAAGTAATAAATTATTAGATCTGTATTTCTTATAAACTCTATGTCATCTTTGTATTTTAGAGAACTGATGAAGCTTTAGAAGTATAAAGCGAAACGTCTTCTATAAACTTATGAAGTAGTTGACTTCTGTTTTTTATTTTGCCAACCTGAATGACCGAATAAACCTCTGAATTCACTAGTTGAATACTTTATAAATATATAAATATATATATATATATATATATATATATATATATATATATATATATATATATGCCCCTTTGTCCGCTTCTTCTCGATCGACGATGTTAAATACAATAAAATGTTGAAGTGGTGGCGTTAAAATTTTGGTTTTATTGACAGCTACTAATAATTACACTATAGATGTTAGCTAGATGACTATCTATAATAGACTGCACTCAAATCCCCAATTTATAATCTCACAAATAATGTATACCTCAGCACAGAGGTTATTGCTTCTATTATACTAACAACTTTAAACTATGAGCTTACAATACAATTTAGCCTAGGCCGTAATTGCAACACTTAGGAAGTTCAATTGGGAAATATACTATTCGGCAATTTATTAAGTTGTAGGTAAATGAAGTGATTATTAAAATATTACACGATATGTATTCACAATGTTTCAATTATAGACGGTGAAAATATAAAGGTTACGAAGTTAAGAATAATGTGAGATTATAAATTAAGAGATTAATTTGTGATTGAAGAAGTGAAAAGCCAGAGAAATATATGCTAAGGAGCACAATTCGTTAAACCTCCCGTGTTTGAATCGGTATCAACATAGTGTTATGATGTAATTTCAGCATCCCTACTTCGTCAGACGAACTTAATTCATATCACTCCAGCAGGGACCCAGGCCCACCTAACCTTTTTGCATGATCGTCAGCGAATCCATAGCCCCTAAGAGTCCGACACCATTTTGCGGAGTGCTGTGCAACTCCGTAAAGTGGCACAGAATGGGACTTCAGCCTCGCCGTAGACCCGTAGTCCCTAGAAGGGTGGTAGATTGGTCTGTCCGAAGGACCACTGCGACAAATCACTTTTATCACGAATATTATAAAAGTGGCCAAACTTACAGGCCTATACAAATAAACTGTACGGTATTTTTTAATGTAATTACCTTTGTTGTCAATGGTCAAGACATTCACTGTCTTGTGAAATCAGTTTTTCAATGACGGCATTGTAGTCCTTTACCCCCAAACGCTTGAGCCAGGATATCACTTCATCTTTGAGCTCTTCGTCGTTTCCAAACTCCTTTCCAATTAAGAATTCGTTCAGTTTCGGGAACAGATAGTAATAGGAAGAAGCGAAGTCTGAGCTGAAGGAGGCGCAAGGTGGAGTCGAGCATTGTCGTGAATAAATCTTCTTCGACAACATGTCACGGTGTTTATTCAGTATTGCCCGTTTTAGTCTTTAAAGAATTTTGCAAAAAGCCCTGAATTTATTATTTCACCCTTAGTCATAAACTCTATATGAATTAAACCCTTACATGTCGTACTTCATATTTGGCGGAATTTTCAATGGGCGCTGTCATTCCAAAATTGTATAGAACAAAAACGCGTGACCACACAGTAACAAGACCTAGTTCACACCGATACGACAGACAGGTAACTGGCGCGTACTAAATTCTGGACGACCTACGTACTTGAAGCACTTTAGTAATTGTTCTAAATAATATCAACATCTATTTATAACACAAATCTCAACATTTTCTTTCAAGTGTGCATCTTAAAATGTATCATTAAATCACTTGAAATAAAATACGATATACTGGTAAATTTACATATAAGCGATTACATTATAATTAAGAAAAAATCTCACACACTATCTTCCTTCACTCTGGAATATCACATTATGTTCTCTGATTACCTGCTTGAGCAAATTGTTATATATACTATAATATAATTACATATTTCTAAGGTTTTTCTCCGGTGTGCAATCTCATATGTCGTTTCAAACTATTTGCTGTAGTAGCCTGCTGAAAACAAATTTCGCACTTTTAAGGCATTTCTCTAGTGTGCACTTTCAAATGTGATTTTAAACTACCTTTTTTTGGGAACAGCTTAAAACAAATTTCACACTTATATTGTTTTTCCCCAGTGTGCAATCTCATATGTTGTTTGATATTACTTATTTGAGAAAACTTCTTAAAACAAATTTCACACTTGTATGGTTGTTCCCCAGTATGTAATCTCATATGTTGTTTCATAGTACTTATATATAAAAACTGCTTGAAACAAATTTCACACTTGTATGGTTGTTCTCCAGTGTGTATTCTCATATGTTTTTTCATATGACTTCTTTGAGAAAACTGCTTAAAACAAATTTCACATTTGTATGGTTGTTCCCCAGTGTGCAACCTCATATGTCGTTTCATATAACACATATATGAAAACTGCTTAAAACAAATTTCACACTTGAAAGGATTTTCCTCAGTGTGAAATCTCATATGTTGTTTCATATTACATAGTTGAGAAAACTGCTTAAAACAAATTTCACACTTGAAAGGTTTTTCCTCAGTGTGAAATCTCATGTGTTGTTTCATATTACTTAGTCGAGAAAACTTCTTAAAACAAATTTCACACTTGTATGGTTGTTCCCCAGTATGTAATCTCATATGTTGTTTCATAGTACTTATATCTGAAAACTGCTTGAAACAAATTTCACACTTGCATGGTTTTTCACCAGTATGCACTCTCAAATGTCTTTCTAAACAAGATTTTCGTGTAAACAGCTTCAAACAAATTTCACACTTGTATGGTTTTTCACCAGTGTGCAATTTCATATGTTCTTTCACATGACTTTGTTGAGAAAACTGCTTGAAACAAATTTCACATTTGTACGGTTTTTCACCAGTGTGCACTCTCAAATGTCTTTCTAAACCAGTTTTTTCAGCGAACAGTTTAAAACAAATTTCACATTTGTATGGTTTTTGTCCAGTATGCGATATCATATGGTATTTAATAGCACTGGATTGGGAAAATAGCTTAAAACAAATTTCACACTTGTATGGTTGTTCCCCATTGTGTAATCTCATATGTTGTTTCATAGAACCTCGTTGAGAAAGTTGCTTGAAACAAATTTCACACTTGTATGGTTGTTCCCCAGTATGTAATCTCATATGTTGTTTCATATTACTTATATCTGAAAACTGCTTGAAACAAATTTTACACTTGCATGGTTTTTCACCAGTATGCACTCTCAAATGTCTTTCTAAACTAGATTTTTGTGAGAACAGCTTCAAACAAATTGCACACTTGTATGGTTTTTCACCAGTGTGCACTCTCAAATGTGTTTCTAAACTAGATTTTTGATAAAACTGCTTAAAACAAAATTTACATTCAAATGTATTTCTCTCATCAGGTTGACTCGTGTGTTGTTCCTTATTACATGTATATACGGGTACTGTCTTTATATTTTCCAATGTTTTCTCCTCTTGGGGAAAGCCTAAAATAAAAACATTTATTTTTTCTCCAAAAACTAAAGCAAATAAATACTAATTTTACACCAATCTAAATATTATTTAGTTATTTACGGGCAAGCGCAATTCTATAAACTGAGAAAATATATTTTTTTACAATAAAGCTGTAATACAATAACAATACCAGAGTAAGCATAATATTAAATTAAATTAAAATAACAAAAATAACGAAACGTTGTGAAATTTCAAAATATGATAAGGTACCTGGGCACCTTGTGTAGTTTTTAATAACTTGTTTTGGGGATTTTTTGAGTCTTCTTGATTCTGGTTCCATGACATGCTTAAGATAGTCATTTAGTTCACTTTATCCTCTTTTTTTTAGTTTTTTATAATTATTGTAGAAAAATAATTTCATCTAAAGTTCTTACACTCTCTAATGACGGTGTAGGCACACGGGTACCTTTGTAGAGAAGAAAAATTAACATATAAGAAGCTCTTTTCATAACACTCTTTGATACAAGTATCTAACAACTGCTTTTATTTGGTGATAATTTGTAATTAACAAAATATGTTTAAAAGTGATACGAAACGGGCGGCGATCCGATGGAGGTAGGTAACTGGCGTCCGATAACCATTTCTTCAGTTTTGGTTAGGGTGTTTCATCGTTTGCTTGGGAAGAGGCTTGCGGTGCTAGATTTCCACGAGCTTCAGAGAGGCTTTCGGCAGGTTGATGGCGTCCTGTTAAATAACCTGACTCTTCAAGCGGTGATCAAAGAAAGAAGGAGAAGCATTCGTCCATATAACATTATCTTCATAGATCTACGTAAAGCTTTCGACACGGTTTCACAACGTTCCATCGAGCGGGCTATGACTCGCTTCGGGGTTGATGCATCATTTAAGCGATATGTGGTGGACTCGTATCTGAACTGCCGTACGAGCGCCGCTGCTGGAAGCAAGTCGACTTCGAACTAGAGGCGTCAAACAGGGAGACCCTTTGTCGCCATACCTCTTCAACATGGTGGTCGATGCGTTGATATGCAAGCTTGAGGCAGGCGGGACTGGCCTTCCTATTGCAGATGGCAGGAAGGTCTCGGTGTTGGGTTACGCCGATGATTTAATCCTGCTATCCGAATCGGCCAAGGATGGTACCAAACAGCTTCAGACAGCCGTCGAATTCTTCGAGAAAAGAGGGATGTCGATAAACGCTGGTAAGAGTGCCGCTATTACGGTTAACGTTAACCGTGGTAATAAGCACTCTTACTGCGTAACTCGCTCTCTCTTTTCCGTCGGCAACGACAGGATTCGGCAGCTGCAACCGAGTGAGCTGGTTGGATACCTAGGTCGAAGGTACAATGCATTGGGACAGACCAGGGTGGCCTACAGCGAGCTGCAGACACAGCTCGATCGTATTCATCGGTCGGGGCTAAAACCAGCTCAAAAGCTGCTGGTACTAAGAACATACTTGTTTCCGATGTACATCGACAAATTGCAGAGTCCTACTATTACCATGAAGACACTGAAGGGCTTTGACAGGTCCGTGCGTATAGCCGTTCGGAAGTTTCTGTCCCTCAACCGTACGTGCGCTGATGCATACATCCACGCTCCCACTAAAGAGGGAAAGAGGGTGGCCTGGGCGTCATGGCCATGGCCATGCACGTCCCGGCTATTATGAGAAGGAGACTGACTAAGCTAAGAACCTCAGCTACTGATACTTCGTATCTAACCCTCAGTCTGCCATATATGTCACGTCTCTGGGAGAAAGTCCTTAAATGGACAAGAACATCGTCAGGCAATTCAGCATTCATCGTACGTGAGTTGAGCCAGAAACTTGAGGACGGCTATAGTGGAAACGGACTTCGCTAGGGCTCTTCACACTCCGAAAGCTCGGCCTGGATAAGCAATCCACCGCCCTACTGGTCGGGGAGGGACTTCGTTAAGGCTATTCAGCTGCGTGGAAGTCTTCTGCCAACGAGAGGCATTCCTTCAAATCCACCTCACGAAAGACGGTGCCGGAAGGGATGAGAACGTAACGAGAGCCTTTCACACGTTCTGCAAAAGTGCCCCGCAACACACTGGCATCGCATAAAGAGACACGATCAGCTCGTTACGTGTTTACGAAAAGCAGCCGAAAAGAAAGGGTGGACTTGCGAGGTCGAGCCCCGTATAAGATGCACGGATGGGACTCTGAAGATACCTGACCTTGTCGCGCATCTGGATGGGCAGGTAGTTGTCGTAGACGTTGCCGTCAGCTGGAAGGGGCCTGAACCCCTTAGTACAGCCGCTGCCAATAAAACAGACAGCCCTCGATTTCTTCAGACCATGCAGTCCCGATATCCAGGGAAACAAATTTGCATGGCACCTCTAATCGTAGGTGCTCGCGGAACATGGTGTCAGTCGAATTCTCGTGTCATGAGAATTTTCAACCTTTCAAGGTTCGACGTCCGCAATTTTATCACTAAGGCAATTATGGGCAGCCTCCATATTCACAGTCATTTCATGAGGTCCTAACATGAATGACTTATGAGCATTCATTTTTTTTTTTTTTTTTCGAGTATTGAAACTCCGTCTTCTTCCTATCGTGGGACCTAGACTCGTCAAATTTAGGGTTTTATTCCAACGACGAGACGTTTGTGTTTGTCCTTTATGCCTGTGAATGTCCTTTTTTACAATTTTAATATGTCTATTTCATTTTATTATATTTTACTATTTTTAAACTTTCAATTTTTCAAGCCTTTGGCTAATTTTTTCAAAAACGCCCACGGTAGTTGTGTTGGCAAAAGTCTTGGCTGCTGGGGGGGGATGGCGGTCAACTCGATTAAACTGGTCAAACATCGGACCAAAATAGGGCCATACGCTGCTGGTCTGTTACTTCCCGGATCGGAACCGGTTTACGGATGACGGGAGTTTGGTTACATGATGACTGTAGCCACCCAACCGGGCATCGCCCGGCCTACATACCAAAAGAGGATATGGCTCTGTACTGATTGTCAAGTTTAGGATGAAATAAACTACTTTCGCCTAAATTTTGAAAGGGATGTTTAACCCGGCACTACATATGTGGGGTTTCACAAACCCCAGCTCCCAAATATCGCTCTTAAAACAAATCAAACGCAAACTTATGCGCACGTCCACCCCAATAGCTTCCCAAAAATGTCCCCACCATCGAATTCAGGCGTTACCTCAGTACATTGTAGGCAGTGAGTGAAGTTACACGCGCCTGAAACGCTCTGGGGTGTGTCAAACCCCACCTACGTACTCGCGTTTGCAATTTTGACATTATAAGTTTTTATTTTTGACTTATTTGAATCTGCATATTCAATTGTTTAATTTTTAAGCTAAAATATCATGTCATACGAAGCGGAACAGAAAAAGCTTGAAGCTTTATGGGCTGAAATTGATGACGATGCCATCGAATCGGGAAGCGATGACCATATCTCTGAAAGCGACCACAACACCGACTCGGAGCAGAATATCGCAATAGAATATGTAGTTTCTGACGGAGATTCAGACATGGAGACATCAAAAACAGAACTTTAGAATGAGACGGAAAATAAAAGCACTGACGGACCTCCAAGAAACGAAGAAATGTATCTTGGAAAAGACGGAACACAATGGAACAAACTTGCTTCAAATAATAAACGGGTTCGAACAAGATCAGAGAACATTATTACTCATTTGCCGGGTGTGAAGCATTATGCAAAAAATGCTAAACGTGCTTTAGATTGTTGGCAATTGTTTTTTGACCGACAAATGATCGAAGACATAGTGCGCTAGACCAATCTCAAAATTCAACAAAAATCAATTGCATATCAAAATAAATGCATGGTGAAACCAACCAATGAATGTGAAATTAAAGCATTTATCGGACTTCTTTATTTAGCAGGTATGTTTCAGTCTAATCGTCAGAATTTAAGAGACTTATGGCAAACAGATGGGACTGGTGTCGATATATTCCGCAATACGATGTCTATAAATCGTTTTCAATTCCTGATGGTCTGTCTTCGGTTCGATAACATCGAGAATCGTAAAGACAGATTGGCGATTGACAAATTAGCTCCAGTTCGTGGAATTCTGGACAAATTTATTGAAAATTGTAAGCAGGCCTACACTCCTTCTCAATATGTGACGATAGATGAGAAGTTGGAGTCTTTTCGTGGAAGATGTGCTTTCAAACAGTACATGCCCAACAAGCCTGCAAAGTATGGAATCAAAGTGCAAGCCCTAGTTGATGTCCGTTCGTACTACGTTTTAAATTTGGAAGTGTATGCAGGAAAACAGCCAGAAGGTCCCTACAGTGTTAGTAATTCCCCAATAGATATAGTAGAGAGGCTAATACAACCTATTTATGGTTCCAACCGAAATGTGACCTTTGACAACTGGTACACTAGTTATGAATTAATGATAAATTTGCTGAACGAGCATAAACTTAGGTCAGTAGGCACGCTGAGAAAGAACAAACGACGCATCCCAGCACAATTTTTGACAGTCCAGAACAGAGAACAAATGACATCTTTATTTGGCTTCAGAAAGATATTACACTTTTATCGTATGTGCCGAAAAAAAAATAAAAACGTCCTACTGTTGTCCACCATGCACCATCATAGAGCTATTGATGAAGCAACTGGCGATAAAAAATTACCAGAAATAATAAGCTTCTACAACTTTACTAAAAGTGGAGTAGATGTAGTGGATGAACTGTCTGCATCATATAACGTATCTAGAAACTCACGGAGATGGTCTCTTACGATCGTGTTTTCTCTCTTGAATACAGCCGCCATAAATGCTTTGGTGATATACAGAGAAAATAATCAAGATTTCAAACTTGCCAGAAGATTTTTTATCAAAATGTTGGGCTTTGAATTGATCCAGGACCACATATCAAGGAGTATTCGTCAAAACATTGCACATTTTGGCCAAGATGCCCCTGCAGTGCCACCTGCCAAGATTCCAAAACTTATGGGAAGATGTTCAGTATGTCCAAGAAGCCGAGATCGGAAAACTAAATATTTCAGTTCAAACTGTGAATCATTACTGTGCCTGGAGCATGCTGTCATAAGTTGTCAAAATTGCATGAATTCAAATAGCGATTAATTTTTTTTCTTTCACTGTACAACCGGGCAGAGTTTTTCCTTGTATTATCTTACTATTAGATTTTCATTTACTATTGTATTTTTGATCATATGGTGTTTATATTTTTTGGAAAGATTGTTCAATTAAGTTGTGGTTTTTGCTTATGGAGAATTGCCTTAGTTTATTTTTAATTTCTTTTGAATAAAGGTGTTTTGATTATTTCTTTTTTGCTTAAATAGTCCTTAGATGATCACTTCAGGCCATGAAATTAGAAAACATATAAAAAAAACTGCCAGAAAAAAGTCTGATTTTCTTAGAAATTGGGGTTTGTCACACCCCACATATGTACTAATGACAGAAAAATCCACGTATGTGACGCCGGGTTAAAGGTTTGGTGATTAAGTTGTAGCCTGTTTGGATATCTTTTTAAATATTCCTTCCCATATCCATAGTAGAAAACTATTATGCCTTTTCACATTTTCCGCTCTTCTTTAATAAACCCAAATAAATTAGCTATTACAAAAATCACTAGTGAATCGAAATAAGACTTATTATAAGTTATCAAAAGTATTCGTGACTATGATTTCTATATGTTTTAAATATTATTTTTACCATTTAATAAAGTAATTTTAATATTCATTTATTATTTATATTTAAAAATATATATTATATTAAAATAATTGTATATATTGTACAAATACTTAAGGACACCCTGTATGTAACTATTAAAAATTTCAAAAAGTTTCTTTTAACAGTTATTGCAAAATTGAACTTGTTTATCCTAGAAAGCTTTTATCTGCAACGTTAAATAAATAAATTCTGAAAGCAACAAATTGAAGAGAAAGGCTTACTTTTTCAAATGCAATCAAATGAATAACAAATTATTGTTAAATATTGTAAAATAGGTTTATAAAAGTAATGTGATTTTAAGCTTATAAAAATTTAAAATAGATCAGAATAGAAAGTTATTTTTTTTTATTTAAAACATCGGCACTTTTACACGAATTTTAAAAAAATCTACGTTATGTCCTACGACGCTTAGAATCCGAGTTAGCATTTTTATTTCTCAATTTTACTATTTCAAAAACTGAATTCAAAAATTCAAAATAAAAGTCGCAATATCTCTGGTTTTAAGCAAAGAAAATGTTGATAAACAAACTACTTGAACAACACCAGTTTCCTATAATGTTGAAAGAAACTCAGGACAAACTAAAAAATTGTAATCGTAAAATAGTTTCGAAACAATCGTAAAATAGTTTCGAAACACAATTCAGATTTCTGCTTTATAATCTGAGCCTTCTAAGAATTGCAAGGCAAACAGACGTTGATAAAAGATGTTAAAAGTTAGTAAAAGATGTAAAAAGGCTCAGATTATAAAGCAGAAATCTGAATTGTGTTTCGAAACTATTTTACGATTGTTTAATTAGATGTCGCTACTGCGTCCGTATTGAAGCCATGTTATTGTTGCTTCTTAAAAGGCAGAAAATATTGATTTTTTACGTTGAGAACCCCTATGAATAGCTCTTCTGACGAGACCTATTAGGTCGAAATACGTATCAAGAGATACATAGGATTTGTTTGCGTGAAATCAAATATTTGCTGTCTTTTCTCATTTTAAAAAATTGTAAGTTTTATGGATTAGCTAATTGTCAAGTTAGTTTTCTGTTAAGGCTGTTTTAGCATTTGAAGCACACTGCGATTTGAAATGAGCACTTTTCTACACTGCTTACGCCAGACCATCTTTACTCAGTGGCGCCGGTCGACAGGTAGTTTAATGACAACAAATGCATTATTCTCCATTCAAATTAGTTTTAACACGAACTAACTGACCGTACGTTCATGAGATTTGACGTCACGAAGGTAATAACGGTGAAACTAATCGCCAATGATGAGTAACACGTTTCACTATTAGGTTCTAGTATTTTTTAGCAATTTTCTTCAAAGTTGGAATACGCTTTTCTCGATTATGACTGGACGCAGAAAGGTGAAAAAAATATCAACGATTACAGAAAAAAAACTCTTTCAAGTGATGGGCGTAAAAAGTTTGGTTATAATAGAACGTTAAACAGTATAATCCAATTTTTCAACAGAAGTTTCAAAAAAAAAAGTAAAACCATCATTCTAAAGGCAACATAATTTCGAATAGTGTCCAAAATTCGCGACATTTTGTCGGTAAATAAAAGAAAACACTGTCCCTAGGTATTGGTGCACCGATAAAACAGCCTTAAATAATGTTGACTGTTATAATTAAAATTAATCCGGACATTTGGTACATAACCATAAATTTGAATTGTTTGTTTTGAAGGTTAACTTCAATGTAAGCTCCGTTGAAAACTCTAGATATTTTCATTTTAATAATAATTTAAATTCCTATAGTGTCCCCAACGTCTGGAGCTTGTAGTAAATCGTCACAAACAGCGCCATTGTAAGTTTTGTTTTTAAATTGTGTTAATATTATTTGTAATAACTGTTGATGTGAAGTAATAATAGATATGTAATGTATCTCTCTAATATTTTCTCTATCTCTATCTTTTAATATTTTTTTAGGAAAGTAAAGCCTTTCTTTCCATCCAGCGAGAAGATTCTTGTAAGCGGCGTCCTTTTCAAATAGTTTAGGAACTTACTTGTGTTGTGTTGCCCAGGAAATCTATGTATTTTTTATTTCTTTCTTTGGTTTGTTTGCTTGCCCTATCTCCAGCCCAGTAATTGCTCAGTCCCAACTTTCAATCACCTATAAGTGATACACAATGTGGTAGGCAAATATAACCGCTACATAGTTGAAGTCATGGACGTATAAACAAAGATGGACACAGCAATAAGATACCTTTAACACACAATGTTTTGAAGCTTCCATAGAATGTGATGCTTCCGCAATGAGCATAAGCGTGCTTGAATTTTTACTCGCGGGTAATTATTCAGATTTTAAAAATTGGAAGTAGTAATAATGTATAAAAACACGTTCAAAGAATTTAAAAAAAACGAGAGTTTAACTATTAACAAATCACGTCTTTATAGAAAAATTAAAATACAATTTTATTTGCTTTAAAATTAATACAATTAAATATAGTTGAATTCAAGTTAATTTTTAATAGGTATCAAAATAATGCTACAATAAAAAATCTTTATGTTTTCTCCTAAATTTGCTACCAAAATAGTTCGATCGTCAATATTATTTGGAAACCTACATAGAAAAATAAATGAGTTTTATTCATTTCACTAATTTATTTGCATCCATGAGAAATATTAAATTAAAAAGGTACTAAACAGATCTTTTTTAATCAGATGATGTCTACTTACAATTTAAAAATGTCTACTAATTTCATGAACTTATATCTTATTCAATACATTAATGAACATGAATAAACCCAATGGTACGCCTATTAAAATGTAAACAAACACGCTTCCTCATTTCCTCATCTTAAATATAATTGTATGTACTTACAAATGAAATGAGAGATCGGGATGTAAATATTTCGTTTATTTTATTTCACTTTTCACAAATATCACTCAAAATACAGCCAAAATATCGAAAAACAACTTTTACTAAAAAGTAAACAAACATGGAACAGCATTTGAAGTTTGACGTAGATCCATAAGACAGAGAAATGTAAACAACCGTTGCCATTTATAAATAGTTTTCAGTGCTTCTACATATAAAATAATTGATTGATATCTATTATACGCTATTATTAAATGATAATGCACACTATGTGCACATTTTATATTTTGATTACAATTAAATATATTAATCTAACCAATAAATTATTATTTTGGTTTGATAGCACCTGTAGAGTATAAAATACGGAGTAATATTTTCAGCCACTCGCGAATAAGAAATTTTAAAACAAAACGTGACAACAGTTCAAGGTGCTGAGAATGTGACCTATTCAAATAATTTTGACTTCACAATTTTATGTAAATAACTGAGTCCATCTGTGTTTATACGTCCATGGTTGAAGTTCTTGCCATGCATAGGGTCGAGCATTTTCGTTCAAAAACATTCCATGGTGTTTATTCTGTATTGCACGTTTTAGTTATTGAAGGGTTTTGCAAAAAAAGGCCTCTAAATTTATTGTTTCACCCCTAGACATAAACTCTACGTGAATTAAAGCCTTACATTTAAAAATCGAACCACCCGGCGTACTTCATATTTGGCGGAAATTTTAATGGGCGGCGTGAGTCCAAAATTGTATAGAACAAAAACGCGTGACCACACACTAACAGGACTTAGTTCACACCGATGCGACAAAGATGACTAGCGCGCACTAAATCACTCGTGATACGCAATTGTTATTACATTAAATTGTTTTTTCTCCAGTGTGCAATTTCGCACGTGTAAAGCTTTTATCTAGCGTGCACTTTCAAATGTGATAATTAAACTACCGTTTTTTGGGAATAACTTAAAAAATTTCACACTTGTATGGTTGTTCTCCACTGCGCGATATCATACGGAATTTAAGAGAACTGGACTGAGAAAACGGCTTAAAACAAATTTCACACTTGTATGGTTATTCCCCAATGTGCACTCTGATATGTTGTTTCATATGATTTCGTTGAGAAAACTGCTTAAAACAAATTTCACACTTGTGTGGTTTTTCTCCAGTGTGCAATCTCATATGTTGTTTCATATGACATCGTTGAGAAAACTGCTTAAAACAAATTTCACACTTGTGTGGTTTTTCTCCAGTGTGCAATCTCATATGTTGTTTCATATTACTTAGTTGAGAAAACTTCTTAAAACAAATTTCACACTTGTATGATTTTTCTCCAGTGTGCGATCTCATATGATTTTTTAAATTACTTATTAGAGAATACTGCTTAAAACAAATTTCACACTTGTATGGTTTTTCTCCAGTGTGCGATATCATATGGTATTTAATAGCACTGGACTGAGAAAACGGCTTAAAACAAATTTCACACTTGTATGGTTTTTCTCCAGTGTGTAATCTCATATGTTGTTTCATATGAAATCGTTGAGAAAACTGCTTAAAACAAATTTCACACTTGTGTGGTTTTTCTCCAGTGTGCAATCTCATATGTTGTTTCATATGACATCGTTGAGAAAACTGCTTAAAACAAATTTCACACTTGTATGGTTTTCCTCCAGCATGCGATATCATATGGCATTTAATAGCACTGGACTGAGAAAACTGCTTAAAACAAATTTTACACTTGTATGGTTTTTCTCCAGTGTGCGATCTCATATGTTTTTTTAAACTACTTAGTTGAGAAAACTGCTTAAAACAAATTTCACACTTGTATGGTTTTTCTCCAGTGTGCGATCTCATATGTTTTTTTAAATTACTTAGTTGAGAAAACTGCTTAAAACAAATTTCACACTTGTATGGTTTTTCTCCAGTGTGCGATCTCATATGATTTTTTAAATTACTTATTAGAGAATACCTCTTAAAACAAATTTCACACTTGTATGGTTTTTCTCCAGTGTGCGATCTCATATGATTTTTCAAATTACTTAGTTGAGAAAACTGCTTAAAACAAATTTCACATTTTAATGTATTTTCTTTAACAGGTTGACTCGTATGTGGTTCTGTATTACATGTATACAGGAGTATTGTTTCTATATTTTCCAATGTTTTCTCCTCCTGGGGAAAGCCTAAAATAAAAACTAACATTTATTTTTTCGCCATGAACTAAAGCAAAAAATACTAAATTTTACACCAATCTAAATATTATGTAATTATTTACGGACAAGCGCAATTCTATAAAATGAGAAAATATATTTTTTTACAATAGAGCAGAAATACAATAACAATGCCAGAGTAAGCATAATATTAAATTAAATTAAAATAACAAAAAAGACGAAAACGTTTTCAAATTTCAAAATGTGATTATTTAACCCTTATGTGGCCAAAAAAAGGTATCTGGGCATCTTGTGTAGTTTTCAATAACTTGTTTTGACGATTTTTTGAGTCTTCTTGAATTCTGGTTCCATGTTTAAGATAGTCTTTTAGTTCACTTTATCCTCTTTTTTTAGTTTTTTATAATTATTGTAGAAAAATAATTTCATCTGAAGTTCTTACACTCTCTAATGACGATGTAGGCCCCCGGGTACCTTTATAGACCAGAGAAATAACAAATAAGAAGCCCTTTTTGTAACACTCTTTGATACAAGTATCTAACAACTGCTTCTATTTGGTGATAATTTGTAATAAACAAAATATGTTTAAAAGTGATACAATTTTACAATATTTAAAAAAGCATGGAAGATACTTTAAAATGAGAGTTTGTAAAGTTATTTTTCTTAATTTGTTGCTTAATTATTACATTATGATATTAAGAAAGATACAGGTTGTTAAAGTGGAAATTTGAAATTTTATTTTTCACTATAACTTTCACGTTTGTGAACACTTATTTATAAAAATTTACAACTGGGTACTTTTGAATATGAGGAACTATAATTTGATGCACACTTTGATGTACTACATATTATGTGTCATAAATTTGCACTTAACCTTTTTGCTCTTCAAGTTACCGATATTTGTGATATAAAATATTAAATATACATTATTTTAACAAAAAAAACATATACCTGTTAATAACTTAAAAACCTAACAGTTTTCGAGATAATCGCATTTTACAAATCAGCTACATAATTCTAATTTAACGCAATTATTACTCCAGACAACGAAGGAAAAATAGATAAAAAATTAATACTTCTGAATTTTAGTATGAGATAACTTTAAATAAACTTACTTTAAATAAACTAAATATTAAAAACAAAATAAATATATCAGCAGGGTAATTAATAATAGGATTTGACAAAACAACAGAATAATAGGATTTTGCATCAAACATTTTATATTAAGTTAAAGTCATAATCAAAACATTTAATTTACGAATCAAATTAAAAATTAGTTGAACTAAATAACATTAAACTTTTTGTCAAAGTAAGTGTTCGTTATGTCCACCATTTTCTTTAATTCATTTAGTATTTATGCAGTATTTATTATAAGTATAATAATAAGTATACTTTTGAGATTTTTTGATCAATATCCCACCACATGACCAAGGAGTATGACTACTACTACCAATCCAATGTTCAGGAAAGTTGTATTTAAGTATGTTTTCAATGTCCTCTCTCTATAATGTGGTGGTGTACCATCTTGCATAAACAATATATTTTGCCTTAAGTTTGATGATAATTCTTCAAACAAATTAATAAAATAATTTTGTGAAAAACGTAAATAAACCTGGATAAACTAGTATTATAT
Source organism: Diabrotica balteata (assembly GCA_918026665.1). Lineage (NCBI taxonomy): Eukaryota > Metazoa > Arthropoda > Insecta > Coleoptera > Chrysomelidae > Diabrotica > Diabrotica balteata. The sequence goes on along the minus strand of OU898284.1, from coordinate 14,503,030 downwards.
ATATATATATATATATATATATATATATATATATATATATATATATATATATATATATAAATATATCCCCATATCTTTTATTTTTTTTGCAGATATTAATAATACATCTTCCATGCATCCATTTTATACACTGCTGTGTAAAATTATAATTCTGTCCTTTATTGGGCGGTACTGACTTAGAAAACTTTTTATTATTATTCGTCCAACTTTTTTTCATGGTGTCATGAGTACCATACCAGGTCTCATCCAAATGAACAATACTTTGTTTAAAAATAAGTTTAAAATAAATTAAAATATTATACCTACCTACACTTAAGTGTAAACCACTGGACGGTTGAAATGACTGTTTTTCGAATAAACTACTTTATGGTTTGTAGTTATATTTAGTAATATCCAATGTTTTCATTGGCTCTTGGTCCACGTGGACTGATCAACAATTCGATGGTAACTTTAACTGGGCGATTGCCCATATTTTCAAACATAATACGGGTGATTATCTGAAAAGTGAGTCTCGCCATGTCTTTGTATCAGAAATTGAACAAAAATAATTTAATTATAATATTAAAATCATTACTGAAATGCATAATATGCACTAAATTAGGGCATTCGAATAATTTTACTATTAAAATAATTTTTAGTAATAATTTCGCGTAAAGAATGTTCATTTGTAATTCCCGTGTCATGTCCCGAAACTCATATCACAAAATATGTTCATTACAGTTTCTTTATCCTTCTACTTTTAACAACCTCTGTTTGTAATTGGATTAAAAGAATAATTTAATATTTAAAATCTTGAAACTCAAAGCCACATAAAGTCAAAATTCAACTACAAAAAAAATTATATATTTTGTCCTTGGCAAAATGAGTAATTCCCGTGTTACAAACAAAAATTGTTTGTAAAAATCATACATTGTCTCTAGTTTCAACGATTCTGACAACTGGAAACTCGTGAATCACCGCTGTGACTCCTAACCTATTAGTTAAGTATTGGCATGCAACGAGGGTAGATGTATTATTGTTTAAAGCTCTACAACCACGTGTGTAATATTCAACAGCGTAATTCCCGGGGTAAGTTTATTTTTGGTAAAAATAACAAATTTTGCAAATTTTTATGCATCATTCAATGTTAGACTTATTTAGAATCTGTTTTATAATACAGTATTTTTCAATTTTTTATTTTAAAGCTTATAATTAATGTAAAACACGTATTTTGTAATTCCCGGGTCACTAATTCCCATGTCTTTTTAGTGACACGGGAATTACAAATGAGACACGGGAATTTCGACCACTTGTTATTTTATTATTGATGTTAATTTTTTTCCAGAATCATGGCTAAACTTTCCAAAGAAGAGCTTTTACGAAGAAAACGGGAAAGGGAAAGAGAAAGACGCAGGAAAATAAGAGAAGATCCCATCAAAAGAGCTGAACAACAACAAAAAGAAAAAGAAAAGTATCTGAGGCAACGAAAAAGTAAAATAAAAAAAAGCCATCAATAAGATGACTTTAAGACAACAAAGACTGAAGAGGAAACAATGGAGAACTAATTTAGCTACATTCAGACAAACACAAAAAGCTCTGAAGGAGACTGGACAACATTTGGAAAACATTACACCGAATTGGAAACATTTTAAGTTCAAAAAATTTGACCACCATTATTAAAAGTTTATGCTGCGAGAAAAAAACTGAAAATTGTCTATTCCGTGTGTGTGAAAAATGTCAAGAGACTGTTATAACATACGAGGACCACGATAAAAACAAGCCTGTCAAATATTATAAATGGTCAACAAAAAAAGAAGGATATTACGACCCCAAAAGTAATACAAATAAATCTACGATTAAAACCGTAAAAATTATTGTTCCAATAACATTGGGATCCTTAATTAATGAATTTAAATCCAAATTGACTGAATTTTTGGCACACGAAGCATGAATATGTCACCAATTCCAGGCAATTTCGGACCTTAAGAATCAACTTTCACAGAAATCTATCCTAATACACTGCGACTTTAGCGAAAATTATAATTTAAAATATGCTCAAGAGACACAATTGTTTCATTTCGGAGGCTCAAGGCAACAAATCAGTTTACATACAGTCGTCGTCTACAAAACAACTGCAGATTCTATTGTTAAACCTACTCTTACTGTACGATGTCAGAATGTTTTAAGCATGATGTTCCTGCTATTTGGGCCCACTTATTACCAATGCTAAAGGATTCAGTAGGAGATACCACTACGGTTCACTTTTTAAGTGATAGTCCCAATATCGCAATAAATTTATGTTTAATTTTTTGGTTAAAAATTTAAATCGACACTTTAGTCAAGTAAAAATGGTGACATGGAATTATTGCGAAGCTGGACATGGAAAAGGACCACCTGATGGTATTGATTGATTCAATAGGAACACTCATAGACGTGCTTGAGAAAAATTGTTCAAACATTAAGTTCTGTGTCATTACGGAACAAGAAATTAATAAGATAAGGCAACAAGTGGAACAAAATGATAACCTTATTTTTAAAGGTACTATTTTTAAAAGTACATCAGGTAGTATCAAAATTTTCATCAAAATGTTGTTTTCGCAGTTTGTCTTGTTTCACCTGTGAAGAAACATGCCATCATTATGGACTTGGATGTTTGAAGTATGAATATGTTGGTTCTAAAGATGTTCCTTGTACAAGCAAGACATCAAAGTTAAGGTATGAAGATGTTTACAGTGATTCTGAAGAAGAAGATGGAGTTGTAATATCTTTAAAAATAAAACCAGGTTGCCATATTCTTGTCGAAGTTAAAATTGACGCTAAGAAAATGTTTCCCATGAAAAATACAAATATGCAGCTATATGCCAAAGCGAGATGGATGAAGATGGAGAAGTTAAAGTTATGTTCCTCAAAATATGCGAAAGTAAATCAAAGTTATTTAGTTTGGATGAAGAAGACATCTCATATGTAGATTTTAATAATATTTTTCGTGTTCTTCCGGATCCAACTCTTGTCTGTAAAGGCAATCGAATTTACTATTCATACCCAAGGGAACTCGACGTTTTTGAAAAATAAGGTTTTTTAGTTTTTTAAGATTTTGAAACATATTTAAGTTATCTTTTTTATTTATGTTTGAGTTAGAAACACATTTGATTTGTATACTTTTTACATTATAACACTCGTTTTATAATCTATAGTGTTTTATTGTAATTCCCATGCCCTCCGTGAAATTCCCGTGTCTACTCTTTTCAGAAAATTGTAAAATAATCAAAAACCGGTCTTAATTTAGAACGTTTTTTGATGAAATCTTCTTTCTAATAAAAAACCACATCTAATTAAATAAAAATTTGATATCTTGTTTAAACTTTTTTGTTTGCCAAAAATCTGTACTATGAGACTCATTTTGCAGAGAATCACCCATACCAGGCACATCTGAATGTAAATATTGATGAGAATATTAAAACTTTGTATTATTATACATCTCAGTCATTGATAATTTTGCAGTTAATAACTACTACTGGTAGAGTACTTTTATTTTAATTTTTATTGTCTGCTTTTATTACAGATAAATATATTTTTACACAGTGTCACCGAAATATGAGGCGACTATACATTTAATGCTGTTTTTCGACTATTTTACAACAACCAACAAGAGAATTGGTAAATGTTTGTGTATGGGTCGATGGGAGTTGTGTCTGTGTTGCATTTTAACAACTCTTGAAGTAGCTTGTGCTACTTCTAGTGTTATAATTTTTTAATGCACGTTTGAAAACAGGAGACAATACAAAAGCCTACAGCCAAACTTATAATCAGGTACAGTACAACAAGAAACTTAAATTAATACTAAGACACTATTTTACATTAATAACAAAAGGTATGTGTAAAAGTGTTGTTGTTGGCACAAAACATCTAAACAGGTTTAAACAAGAAAAAAATGTTATTGCTAATAAATACAATTCCATCAATTTAAACAAGTTTTCATCTAAACACTAACAAAAAACCTGAGTGTCTGGTCAATTTTGCACCCCAGTGTATATTAGCCTTTAATGATGAAAAAAGATCAAGATATGAAACGAAAACAGACAACATAACTCAACAATGTATTAAAGTAAATGAAAATGAAATCAGAAATATCGAAGATAAGTGGAGGGTGTTAAAAGAAGCAGTTATGATAGCTGCAAAAGAAGTAGTGGGGGATATTGGAACAAAAAAATCAAACTAGGCTTAAAATGCTGATCAACAGTACAGGAAAACCAAAGAGGAATATATTGTAAGTAGATGACAATTAAAATCTGAGATTTAGAAAGAGGAAACAAAATAAAGAAAAGATTGAAAGGCTAGAAGAACATGAGCAGAAAAATGATATAAAACAATTCTACAAGAAAATAAATTTTGAGAAAAAAGATTTCCAACCAAGAACAAAATTATGGGAGGGCAAAAATAATGAGCTAATAGCAGATGAAAAATATATTTGGTTATGTTGAGTGTTCTAAACTAATCTGTTAAATACAAAATACATAAAAATTAATGTTGAGTTTCCAATATAATGCATTCATGAATGAATAGTTGCAGAATGCATTGATAAATGTTTCAAGTTTATAGAACTTCAATCTGTAGGTATATCTTGTGGTTTACTTACCCCTTGGATTGGTTTGTCTATCTTTAAACGACGTAAGTTTATGTTCCTCTTGTTCTATTTCAATCTTTATGGGGAATTCTTCATCATAGATACTTTCTCTCTTGGGTTCCTCCTTAATTTCAATGTTACAAATATCCAAGGGACCACTATCAACAGCATTACAATATATTTCTGTTTGGCACGTCTCATCACTAACTTCTTGTTTTACTTCCATTTTTTTAAACTTTAGTTTTGTGTATAAAAATCAAATGAAAACATTAAAAAGTAAATAAAAGGGCATACTTCTTCTTCTTTTTTCGTTTTATGGCCTCCACCTCTTAAACGGACATACTTCAATATTGGTTTGGTGCAATGAACATAACCTGCAGTGTTGCCAGGTGACATGAACCATTTTGCGGTAGGACGAACTTAAAAAATACGGTAGAAATACCATAAAGATGGTACCTATTAAGAAGTTTTCGAATAATTTTTTACCTTAAAATTATAGCAACTTCCGTCGTAGTCGACTATTTTCTTGCTAAGTAGTAGTGCCTCAATAGTCTTTGTTCTTAATATATTTCTCTGCTTATTTTTTAATGTATTGGCAACCGAAAAAATCATTTTAGATTTGCAGTCGAATGCGGTAAGGTCAATATATTAAAATCAAGTAGGGATAAATTGGGAACATATTTAGTCCACTACCATAATTAATTTCATTTAATTAACTCCAAAATGCTAATAAATCATTATATTCAGACAACTCAGTGTTTCGTAAAAGTGTTCACTCATTATCTAATGATTGAAGATCACCCTGATTTATCCCAATCTTGCCCAATTTTGGTGAAATATGTTCAATTGAATTAATTTTCCTATTTTTTTAATAATTGGTCCAGACCCTCTATATAAAACTTTTTATCTACACTAGACGTAGAAATGTCAAAACCATAGTACATCTCCTGAATGGGTAACATATTACTGGGATTTTTATAATCTATATATTATATAGATATCTTTTTTTATAAAACAGTCCATGAGAGATTTGACATTTGCATATAGGTAACTAATTTGTGGTGACTCTGACTTTTACTTTTTCCAAGCCAGCCTTTAAATTTAGATTCATCTTCCCATGAGATTTTATATACCTGAGGTTTGCAGGTGTAATCTTCAAAGGCGGAATTTTTTTTAATTTAAAAGGTGAATTCGTCGGCTTGGTGGCACAAAAATGTATCTCAGAAATGACTACTTTTCAGGATTTTGCATTTTTTACTGACCTGTAGTTTATTCTCAACTTTTTTGTTCCGTATTATTAATCTTGGAAATGTTTTCATTGCCGTAATACAATCATACGCAACAATGGATAAATTGTGTTTGTCAAAATATCAACAATTAGATACATTTTTGTGTCCCTACCTGAAAAGTCTATTGAGACTTACGTAGGTACCATTTAATTTTAGAAAAGCTTAATCTTAATCCTATTTCAGTCATTTGTATTGGAGTGATATCGATAAATTTCGAGAAATGAACATTGAGTGGCAGGTATAATAATTAAAAGTAAAATAGATTAAAATTTATTAACCTCTAGCTGGTCCGAAAACTTAACCACGCCATTTAAATACAAATGATCTTTCTAAAATGAAATGGTACCTACTTGTAATTAGTTGCTATAGCATTACAATCAATATTAATTATAATATATTATAGCAATTTACTAGTAATAAAATAAAACTAATAATCGTAATTCATTTTATAACTTTTTATTGTTCTGACGATGTTTTCTTTTGGCATTAAATACTATTTAAAAGTCTCGATGGAAATAACCACAATATTATTTATTAAAATAAGAAACTTTATAAAATGTTTAGATAACGATTTCTGAATTAGAAGTAGAAACATCAATAAAGTTTTTTTTATAAATAGATTGTGGTTATTCCCATCGAGACGTTTATACTATTATTTAAATCATTAAATAACTTTTTTGTAATTAAACAATAATTTTAATTATGTTAATCACTTTGCACATCTGATTGATTGTCCATATTGTTGGTGAGCAACGGCTTAAAGAAGAGATAATACTGGGAAGGAATAATGTCTTTATTACACAACTCTTGTTCATATCCTGATCCATTAGGTTCACTGGTAGAATATGCGAGGCACTATTTGAATGTATCACTTGTGATAAGAACGGTAAATTATGAATGTGTTTCATCAGAATCGACATCAAAAAATATATCCTCACATTGTTCATACCCTGATAAATTAGGTTCACTGGTAGAAACATGAGAGGCACTATCTGAATATGCCACTTGTTGTGATGAAAGCGCTAAATTATGACTATGCGTTTCATCATCTCGTACCGATTTGTTAAGAGCTAACAAAACTAACTTATTTCCTCTTGAATCCATTATTGTGTAACAATAAAATTATAAAACAGTATTATAACGATTATTATAACAATCTTTACAATAATTAACTTAAAACTGATTCAAGTGTTTACGTCTTCATAGTTGTAATAGAACTGTAACGGACCACCCTGATAAATATAATAAACAAATTATAAACTGATTCACGTGTTTCACAGTTATAACAAAACTGCAAATACAACAGGCCACCCTGTTAAACATAACAAACAAATATCAAATCCACAGTTGATACCTACAACCACCATATAGTCCCATAAAATTTATACCACAAAAAGGTAACTCAATATCAGCTTATTTATAGTACGAAAACATAGTATCACAGAAATGTAACAGCACTTACATTTCTGTGACACGAAAAGATTGCTAAAAAATGTAGTTACGAAAACTCCTAATTGGGGTTTTAAGTGCTCGGAGAGATATAATTTTGTGTCACTAATTTTAGGTAGGGGAAGGGCGGGTAAAATGGCATAGGCGGGCAAAATGGTTTTTTGTTCTCGTAGTCAACCTAACGGTTCTACGTCACCGCAATTCTGGATACTTATTATAAACAGTGGCAACACTGTCCACATTAAGTCTCGTGCACCTAATTTAACGGCCGGCTCACGAGATTGGTGTATTTGTGAATAAGTGCTGGTCGAGTTCGATGCGTCAATGTAAGTTTTATTCAATAATTTATTAAATTAAGGTTATAGAGCTTTTTGAATTCACTTTTTGGTAATTATGTTTTATACGCTGCATGTGGCCTTAAATAAAAATTGTGTTTATTTCCATTATTAATTTTTTTCAACTATCATTAGTCGGCAAATACAAAACGGGCAAAATGGCATAGCATTATGGCGGGCAAAATAACATACTATCAAAGAATATAGACGCTTATAGAAGAATTTTTCACTTCCCGTTTTGCTAGTTGAGAAAGATTGAACAGAGTTGATCGCACGTTACAAAAAAGAAGGGAGGTGGATCGAGATGGATCGAGGTTTCACTAGGGAGCGTTCATGTCAGCGCTGTTATTGCTTCTAAAATATGAAAGAGTGGGGCAACAAATGCAACTTACGGTCCGTCCCAAACCCTTTTTTCAGTGCGTCATAGTTGTTCGAATTCTCTCTAACGCATTAAGCTAGAAGTGACAGAAAAAAACGTGAGTCGCTTATTATTATACATAGAAATTAGAAAATTAGGTATCGTTTACGGGTATTCGCATATTAAAGCGAATTCTACTTACGAACGTATAATTGGTTGGAGTTTAGAATATGCTAAATAGATATCCAATCAATTATGCATATAAATATAATTTGACACAGATGATCTTGATAATGACAGTGACAGTACTTTCACAACAACTGATAAAATGATAATTGCCATTCCAGGTTAGTATTTTCAGACATTTTAACTACAGTGAAAATTAAATTCTGTATTTATTGTCATAAAAATATTTTAAATATTCCGAGATATACCGAGAATGAAAAAAGACTAATATTAAAATTATTAAATTAGTTTCAATTAGAAAATGAGGCTGAGTTATCTTTATTTCAGTTTCTGTCGCTCGCGAATCAGATTGTGAATTCCGGAATGATATTGAGGAAATATCTTAAACTAATACCTTTATGGATATTTATATGTATTAAAACGGTTCTTTTTAGAACCACGACATTTTCTTGAAATGTAGGATATAATTGATACCAGCCACATATCTAGTGTAATCATTGATTTTCAAGAATCAGATTCTGAATGGGATTATAGATTGTTTGAAATATAATATTCATTTTTGTTATTCATAAAAAAGAAGGTAAACTTACATTCTGTATCTTGTTTTTTATCTAAACTCCATTAACACGATTTCATCTGGATATCGGAACTGGTAGATTAACTCAAGAATCAACTGCTTCACTATTTAAACTATTTATATTGTTTTTTTAACTAAACTTTATAACCTTCTTTCATTTGCACACCAAATCTGGTAGAATAACTCAAAAATCAACTGCTTCACTATTTAAACTATTTCCACTATTTAATGACAACTCTTCACAAAATTAAACTATTGGCTGCCACACAAACTTATCAGAAAATTCCTTATCCAAATATGACTGATTTAAATCGATATTATTTTATCGCAGGAATGTTTACTTTGATGCCTTGCAATTGTCAGTAATTTTTTTTACCTTGCAGTCAACTCTTAAAAGATTCTAGGAGGAAGCGTTATTTTAAATAAACAAACCTTCCAATTCCCTAGTGTTTGTAATAAATAATAATAAATCCATAAACAAATCTTAGCTAATTAAGCACTTTCCATGGAATGTATAAAATAGAACAGAATAGAATAGAATTATGACAAACTGCTATGCATTAAAAAAAATAACCTTTTCACGTTTAGCCGATTACGATCCTGCAACTGTCAGATTTAACTAAAATGTCATGCAATAATTCTCGACATTCTTAAAATCCTATATGACGTCAAAATTAGTGACGCACTGAAAAAAGGGTTTGGGACAAACCTTAGATATTTTTATGAGATGCCGCGTGGTCGTAGAAGAAATTTTTGCATTTTATAAAAATTTTTAAAGAAAAGAATATATTTTATTATTATTATTATTTTAACTTTTAATAAATTAATCTTTTTAAAAAAATATGACTCAAATTTTTAATTCAAATATATACAAAAGTATAAATAATATAATTAAAACTCTCTTCTTATAAACTATAAATAAAATTAATTAAGCGTCAATCACCGGGAGTGAAAGCTCAAAAAATTGTAAGGTGTATCGATCAAAAAACAATTCCTGATCTTGTTAGTACGCTAGAATTGCTTTTTAACACATACACCAAAGAATTATTTTTTACAATTTGAAATTTCGAAATTGTGAAGTATAATTTCGGATTTTTAAATTAAAAAATAAGTAAGTCTCAAATAACTAATCACTAGAGCTCAACAAAGGAAGATAAGAAAATGGCAAAAATTGCAGCTGGGGCATAGATCATAGCAAATCCTTAAACATCCAAATCAGCACCACCCGACGATAAAAAGAGACTTGGGGAGAATAACATCACCCCCTTGTAATAGAGTTGCTAAGAAATCAAAGTGCTCTAACGAGCAGACTAGGTCATAAAGCACCCTGACAAAGTTGTAGCACAGAGATACCATCCTGATACTCAACTAGATTGGGCTCAAGCAAATTTGATCATTAACAAACTAGAGCAAGCACTTGAGGCTCCTATCTAAGGTCAAAATGAACTCCTGCAGTTCCATAAAACATCGTTTAGCAAAGGGACTCTGTGGGTGAACTGTGTTAACGAGTATATAAAAAAATGGACGACTAAAGTGGTGAAGACTATTGAGGGCCTGTGGGAGAAAGTAAACTTAAATATAATTGTTCCAATAATATGCCCAAGTGCCCCATGGTCCTCACCCGCGTCCCCAAGAAAAAGCTTGACGAAGAAACTGTCAGGACCCGTCTAAAGAGGCAAAATCAAGACCTTAACACCGAAGACTTATTGTGATCTCTGTTCCACAGACTGAACGACAGTAAAGATAAAGGTTATAGAGGGAGGAGTTATGAAGGAGATAGTTCTCAGATCAGAATACCTCCCATATGCTATCTATTTCTTTTTCTTCTTCCTAGGCGGCTTTCATCTATGAAGTTTTTGGGCCAACGTTCAGGCATTAAGGCATTCTTAATACGTGTCCAAACCATTTTAAACCTCTTTTTTTCTATTCTGTTAATGACCGTTTCTGTAGCATTCATGTTATTTCTTATAGATTCGTTAGTCTTCCTTCCAGCCTTGATGTTCTAGCACTTTTTCTCAAATAATCCATTTTAACTGCCAACAATCTTCTCTTCAGGTCTGCATTAATTGTCTGTACTTCAGAGCCATAACAAAGAACCGACTCAACCATGGTTTGTCCTTTTTATTCCTTTGTTTGTTTTTTTATTCCTTTGGACTTACTCCCTGATTAAGGGTAACTTGTCTTAGTCCTTTAGTTACTTTTATTGGCTCTGATAGTTTATTACCGATTTTTATTTAAGTAGTGTTATCCCTCAATACTTCTGTGATTATTCCAAAAAGGTATGGATTAATGCCGAGTTGTTGTAAAGCTTGCCACAATTTAAGTCTTGGAACTGTATCATACGCCTTTTCTAGATCGATGAAGGCTAGATGTACTTCGTTACCGATCGCTATTCTTCTTTCTATTAATCGTTGGAGTATAAACTCCAATAATTGGTTGGTTGGATATAAGTTATCAGTGCTAGATCTACCAGGCGTAAATCCACTTTGGTCTTCGCCAATTAGATGTTCTACATTATCTTGTATTTTTCCATTTATCTTTCTTTCAAACAATCTCCTGAAAGTAGGTAGGACACGTAATCCTCTGTAGCAGTTAGGATCTTTAGGATTACCCTTTTTAAAGATGGACACTTGGTGAGCGGTTTTCCATTCAGATGGTACTTTAATTTGTGGCAGCATTGCTTCATTAGAAAAGTTATTCATTCTATTAGGAGTAGATCTGCTTTAAGAAACTCTACAGCTATATTGCCAGGTCCTGGAGATCGCCCGTTTTAATTAACGCGGTACGGATCTCTTAGTTAGTAATATTAATGTCACTATTTGTTTGTCTCTTCATACTGTATTCTTGTCTTATATTCCAATCTGGACTATTGGAGTAAATTTTTATAGTGATTTTTCCACTTTTCTATAGGAATTAAGTATATATGATTCAGTAAATTTGTACTGTAAAGTGATACTAGTAGGAAAGTTTTGGGGAAGTTCTGATTTTTCCATTCCATATGTGTTTTGGGGTGCTAAATCTGAATCTGAGGTTTGCGGACAAAATTTCGTGACGCAACATTTAAAAAGCCAGAAGAAATCGGTTTTCTTTTGCTTTTTTTCGGTTTTTTGCTTAAATCTCGAAAACTGTTAACTTTTAGGAAATGGTCTGTTTACAGAAATTAAAGTACTGAAAGTTCTGTACAAATGTCACTCTTTTGGTTATTGTACCGACGAACCGTTCGGTCTCAAGTGCAAGCTGAAAATTGGCAATTTGTACCGGTGTTACTGCAAAACCCACTTTTTAAATTTGTATTTGAAGAATTTGTATTGAAAGGTTTTCAGTTAATTTCCCCTAGTATTTAAGTTAATTAAAATAACGACCGAGTCACATAGATAATTCACGTGTTGACTCAAATATTATAGCTAGATTGCAAAAAATCAAAATAACTCAGTTAAAAAGCAGTTAAAGCCGCTTTACATTCCAAACGGCAACAATGTGCTAAACTGTTGTAGACGTTGTAGTATGTGTGTACGTGGATAGCACTCGGTCGGCATTTGGCACCGCACACACACATACACACTATACGACTACCTACGCGAGTCGGTTTGAGGTTTATGGAAGTCATGGAGCTATTCAACTTGTTCATTTTGAAAACACAAAACCTCAAGGTTTATCCGAAATCAAGATAAAAGATCCTAAGGAAATGTTCACACCAACTGACACTGTGACTCCACCTGTGCCTGATCGTCTGTGGCTCTATGGAAAAAGCAAAGTTATTGCCGGCCTTTTAGGATGGAATGGCTTCATGGAAGCTGTCACAATACACATACTATATGAACTAACATTTATTGCTTTCCAGCCATTTATCAACGCTCCTCCAAGTAATTATGATACAATATTTACAGCATTGTTGATCGGAGTAGAGAAAACTAAATCCTTGGCAAGGGCAGTACGAGCTCATCTGTTGGCTCACAGAACTTTGGCCAAAATGGTAATTCAGTCAATGGACCTATCGCCAACAATGGTGGATCAATTAGAGGAGATCTTGTTCAACTTAGACAGAACAGTGATTCTTTCTAATGACGTAAAAACTATTGTAAAATATGTGCAAAAAGAATTCAAAGCTAAGCTTCAACTATTGGCAGAACGTGGACCCACTGCTAAGTTCTGGGTTGTATATTTTGAAATGATGACTTTGATCAAGCACTTCATTGAAGCCGAAAGAAGCAGCAACTGGGATCTACACCTCCAAACCATACACGAAATGCTACCTTTCTTTCACTCACGTGGCCACAATCTGTATGCCAAATGCAGCCACCTTTATCTACAGAACATGCACAACTTAAAAACTACAATGCCATTTGCCGAATATGAGCGTTTTACCACTCAAGGATTCTTCAGTATTCGTAGGAGTGACAAACTATGGTTTGGAACTTGGAGTGATATGGCGATAGAACAACCTCTGATGAAGTCAATGAAGACCAGTGGTGGTCTCACTCATGGTCGTGGAGTAACTGAAGGCGTTGTGACAAGATGGACACAAGGGATGTCAGCACTGCATAATGTATGCCAAGAGATTGAGCACTTTAGGGGAGTGGAACACGCGACGTCTGAACAACACGTTGATAGCAGAGATTCTATGCAAAAGCGAGACAACACAGACGCAGACAAGTTTTTAAATTGGTTCCTTGAGCATCCTCCTTTCCTAGAGACCAGTGAACTAATATCTTTAAGTACTGGTATTGTCACAGATAAGAGGATTACATGCCATTTTTGTCCAAGGAGGTGGGCATGAAAGGTATACAGCGCATTGTTGATTGTGATTTTCAAGCTGTAAAATTTAAAAGAATCGAAAGAGTGCTGCCTCTTGCGATCATGAACAGCTCTATTCAAATACAAGACAGGGCTGTAGTTATCAATCCCATCACACTTTTTCAACGAGTGACCGTCGCGAAACATTAAGATAAAGAGGTGCAAGAATTTTTTACTGCTATCCATGGTGGTTCGTGGTATTTTTTGTCGTTATTCTTTGTTCCTAATACTTCATAAGCAATTTTTTTTATTATCGTTTTGAGGTTGTTGTATTCTTGTTCTACATCCATATTTCTTTTTATATTATTTAGTTTCTTTTCTAATCTACATTGAAAAAGATGTTTATTACTTGATTTAAATAAAAGGTGCAATTTATATCTCTCCGTTTTGTACTGTGTAGTTTTGTTAGACCTCTCCTGATGAAATAACGAGTCAGAATATATCGCGAATCAGATATCTTAAGATATATTAAGATATACGTCTGAGGTGGATAGGGCATGTAATGTGGATGGAACAAAATGACCCAACTAGATCTCATAAAATAGACCCAACTAGAAAACTCTCCTTGGTAGACCCATTGGTTAGAGAAGAAGGGGAAGACCCAGAACAAGGTTCCTTGATAACATCGATGAAGACATGAGAAATATGCGAATACGTACTTAGCGGAAAAAGGCGATGGATAGGAATGACTGGAAAGAAGTTAATGAGAAGGCTAGAATCCACGCAACGTTGTAAAGCCAGAATGATGATAATGATGAATTTTATTGATTATATCGTTAAATATTTCCAAAATTTCTAACTTTAATAATTTCTTCTTCTTTGTTTTTAATATAATATCTTAACATAAAATGTAAAACACAACACTGTTATATATTTAATTTGATACATTTCGCCTAATTATCATTTATCATATTGCTTAGACAACAATAATTTTAAAATAACCGTTTAAAATATTAATGCTATTGTTAAAATAATGTGTCTGTTTGTGCAAACTGTTTATATTTCAAACATTTTTATTTCAAGAAATGTAGGTACCTAATTCCATTCAAGTGATTCAAGGGTTTGTAGGTACTTACATCTGGTCACCAGATGAGTGGTTTGTCCACCTCTCGTCTATTTACAAAGAATTAGGAATTTAGACGCTGCATTGTTTGTTTGATACTTATTTCAAAACCGTATTTTGTCGTTAAATATCATACAAGTGTATCCAAATAAAAATTTTGATAAATATATTTCAAAATGACAAATCGAGCTTTTTGCAGTTATAACGGATGTAAAAACTCAAAAGCAAAAAATAAAAATTTAAGTTTTCATCGATTTCCTAAAGATGAAAGGTAAATTATAATATTTTACTATATACTTTTATATGATTATGATGAAATTGTGTAATCGCTATTTTCGCGATTACACAATTTATTATTATTATTAATTATTATTATTACAAAGTGTATTATTTGTCGTATTTTGAATTAATTTTTAATATAGTTTACTATTGATCAAAATTGTTATCACAAAAATTCTTCTAATAATTTAATTTTATCTGACTCGTTTATATTGACAATTTAGACATCTATTATACATTTTAAAGTAGACGACTTTATTGGCTTGTGGCTTATTCCCATTAAAATAGTTATTACTTTAAGATGTCACAAGAAAATAGCTTCAGAACAATATATCGAAATATTATTAATCTCATACAGACAGTTTTTCGGTAGAGCTAGGAATACATTATTCTGAATTTCTCATAATTATATAAGTATATAAAATGAAAAAAGTATTAAATTAAATGCATGTCGATTGTATGGACAAGTATGGATATTAAATTTGTGTGCAAAAATGAAATTATTAAATCTGAGTAACTTATTTTGCAATACAGATTTGTAATTGCAATATTTACATTTTTCATTAATTTGAGCTATTAGGCGAAACGTGTTTTTTATTCGTATATATGGTCTATACAGACCATTAGTTTTAATTATGAGGTCTGTAGGATGTACTTTGAGGTTTATCGTTTTAATGGTATTATTATTTTTTGAAAATTTTAATTTAATTTTTGAATGAACCTTTGTCAAAATATCATCATCATCAGCCTCTCTCAATCCACTGCTGGACATAGGCCTTCCCTGTTTGTCTCCAAAGTGTTCTATCTTGTGGTTGCTGTATCCAGTTTTTTGTTGTCTTTCGTAAGTCGTCTTGCCATCGTGTTGGTGGTCTTCCCCTGCTACGTTTATCAGCTCTTGGTCTCCAAGTTTGCGGGCCATTTTCCGTCTTTCCTTCTGGAAACGTGTCCAGCCCATTTTCATTTTAAGTTACAACTTCTTTCAATGACGTCTATGACTTTGGTCTTAGCTCGTAGATCTTCGTTTCTAATCCTGTCTCGCAGAGTGGCCCCTATCATTGATCGCTCCATTCTTCTCTGCGCTACTCTTAGTTTTTATGCGTTTTTCTTTGTGAGCGATAATGTTTCTGCGCCGTAGGTCATCACCGGTAGTACGCATTGGTCGAAAACTTTTTTCTTCATATTAGTTGGGATGTCGCTTTTAAAAACGTCCCTAAGAGCTCCGTATCCTGCCCATCCTTGTATTGTATTATTCTTCTGGATACTTCGGTTGTTTGATTGTCCTTACTTATCTTAATTTCGTGACCCATATATATATATATATATTTTATTATATTATAAACCTATTTTATGATAGGCTGTACTTTCAAGTTCTTCCAACATTTTCTTTGTTTGTCCCAAACCGTCTGCAATCAGAACTATATTGTCTGCGTAGCTTAGATGGTGTAGCATCTCTCCGTCCACATTTATTCCTTTGTCACCCCATTCGAGGATTTTGATCGCTTTTTCTAGAGCCGATATGAAAAGTTTAGGTGACAACGTATCACCTTATCGGATACCTCTTTCTCTTGTTTAGTGCTCGGCTCTCGTTTAGTGCTTCTATAACACTGTTGAGTTCTACTGAGTCGAATGCTTTGTATAAATCTACGAATATTAAAACTAAGGGCTTGTCATATACTATAGATTTTTCGATGAGTTGTTTTATTGTTTGGAGGTGATCGTTAGTTCCAAAGTTTGCTCTGAATCCAGCTTGTTCTCTATTCAAATGGTATGGATTTCTTTATCAAACTTAGATTAAAAATATCTTTTATTTTCCTCATTAAAGGTTCACCGCCATTCTTAACAGCCTCGATCACATTCATTTTATTAATCAATTTGAAAAATATAACAAAAAGTTTATTCTTATTTTTTATTACTTAAAAATTATAACTTTACCTAGACGTCATCTGTGGATTCGACATTCCGGAAATTCGACCCTTCTAGATTTAACAGAGAAGCAAGTTGGTCAAAAATTTCTTTGCAGCTATCATTTTACTGATAGCGATGTAAAATCAATAAACCAAAAAGGTAAGAATATATTAAAACCTACAGCTATTCCTAAAGATGAGGCAACCACTGCTATATTCGAAGCTTTGCAAAATAGAACTGATAGTTCTGATTCAACCATTAACAATAAATATTTATTCAATAATGACTCTCAATTAAATCTCAAAATTCCTATATCACTTAAAAATGAACCATGCTGTCAAAATCTAAATAATGCACACATGTCTTCGTCGTTGGATTTTTTAAATTGTGACCAAAATTTTGCTTTATTTTCTAATAACTATCCTAACTTAAGCGATAATTGTATTAAGGAAAATTCAGTCCAATTCCAATTAAATAAAAAAAATGAAGAACTTAAAAATGCACAAGATGCATTAAAACGGTTAAAAACTACATCAGAGTTAAAAATGAATATAATTGTAAACAAATATGAGGCAAAAATTAAATCTAAAAACAAAGTGATTATTAGGTATAAAAATCAAGTATATAATTTAATTCGTAAATTAAATAGACGTACAAAAGCTTCAAACGAAGCAATAAAGTTCAAAAAATTAGTTGATAAACTTGATGACGAAATAAAAGAATTTTTAAGTATGCAAATTAACCATATTAAGAAAAGTAAATGGACTGAGAAAGAAAAACAGTTTGCTATATCTTTATTTTATAGATCTCCAAAAGCTTATTGTTACCTTCGAGAAAAAAAACATTTTAAATTTCCATGTGTAAGTAACATTAGAATTTGGATTAATGAGTTAGATTTAAAACCTGGTAAATGTAACACTTTGTTAACATTATTACAAATTAAATCTTCGCTAATGAATTCTAAAGAAAAAGAATGTGTTTTATCGTGGGATGAAATGAGTATAAAAAAGTGGCTAGATTATAATACTAAAAAAGATATCGTTGAGGTGTTCACAGATTTGGGAGAACTAGGTCGCTCTCCAACAGAAGGTAATCATGTTTTAGTTTTCATGTTAAGAGGTAGACAAACTGATTGGAGGCAACCTATTAAGTACTATGTCGCCCATAACTGTGTACCTGGAAAAAAACTAAGCAATTTAATTTTAAACGTTTTAGATTTCTCTGAAGAAGCCGGTTTTAAAGTTAAAAGTATGGTTTGCGATATCGGTCGTAGCAATCAAACTGCAATAAAAAATCTTGGAATAACGCCAGAAAAACCATCAATTGAAAAATTTGGTCGAAAAATTTTTTTTAATTATGACCCTCCTCATGTAATTAAGTGTATACGTAATAATCTTCATAATCGCGATATTTTAATTGAAAACACCGTGGTTTCATGGGGTCCAATTCGAGAATTAAGAGAACACGAAAGAAACGCGATATGTAAATCGGCGCCTAAATTAACTGATAGACACATAGATCCGAATCCATTTGAAATGATGAATGTTAGTCTAGCCACTCAAATTTTTAGCAAAACCGTTTCAGCGGCTATATTAGCAGGCAAACTTTCAAATGTGAACCCTTTAAAACACGAACACTGCATTTCAACCGCTGATTTTTTAAAAAAGATTAACGATCTATTTGATTGTTTAAATAGTAGATCGACTAAAGATCCAAATCCATTACGGAAACCATTATCTCATTTTAATATTCAAGTTGAAAACTATTTAAAGAATCATTTAAATTGGATTAAATCATGGAAATGTAAAGGTATTGAAACTAACCCACCCTCTTTTAATGGTTTTTATCTAACAATTAATAGTGTTTTAATGCAGTGGGACGAAATGAAAAAAGAGGGTAATAAATATTTATTAACTTCACGGCTTAATCAAGATCCCTTAGAGAATTTATTCGGAACGCTTAGAAATAGATCTGGTTATAATTCAAATCCAACTGCGATGCAATTAAGGCAAAATTTACAATATACAATGTATGCTAATTTAGCATCTGTTTCTAAATTAACTAATTGCAAAGCCGACGAAACTATACCACTACTAGCAATTCCGAATTTAATTGATTTACAAAAATCAGTCGATGAATTAAATGAAGATATTGAAGAAAATAATGATGGACAAATAAGCTTTAATAATAAACGTATTGATTCTGTAACTGATTTAGAGGTTTGCGCTTTTATGGATACAGGAGATGAAATGTCAGAAAAACATGATGCAAATATTAAAAATACTATTTATTCTCATGATCCTTTTAACAAATGCTCGCGGTTTTCAGATGCAATAGCGATTTCAGATTGTAATAGCGATAGTGATGATTCGATAATATCTTATAAGGAAGTTGATGAGTATGTCGAAGATGAATTAGGTAGTACATCTAGCTTGCATGAAGTTTTTGATTGTAAATCATTTGATACAAATCTAACCATCAATGAGGAACTTTCAGAAACAAGTTTAAAATGTTTATCAATATTTGAAAGGGTATCAAATAATGCATCTTCGACTGGCTCAACTTCTCTTTATCTCAATTCAGTTAAGTACCTTGCCGGATATTTTGCATACAAATGTCTAAAAAAAACTAATTGTGAAAAGTGTGAAAATTATTTTGTTCGTAAAAATGTTAATTTTGTTTCAATGACAGATCTTTTATTATTTTTTAAAGCATATAAAGTTTCTCAAAATAGTAACGAACTTGGTAATCTTTGCGTACCTACAGATGAATTTACAGAAGTAATACGTATTTCACTTGATATTTTTGATGTTGAGTTTAAAAATGTTTGTTATTTGGAAAATGTCAGTAAGTTGATTTTAAATGCTATAAAAAAAAAATTAAATGAAATCAATCCATCATTTTTAAACATTGATGACTCTTGTAAATCACATCGACAACGGTTATTAGAATTTTTTGTTAGAGTTATGATATTCAATAATTTAAAATGGATTAATAAAGATAATCGAGATACTAGAAGAGCTAGAAAGTCTAAAATTGCTAGTAGTGATAAGCCAAATCCAAAACTTCAAAAATTGAGCCATCAATAGGTAATGTAAAAAAGCAATTTCAATTTTAGAATAAAAATGTCTTAAATATACATTCAGCTATAACAATTTTTAGTTTATTTTCTTCATTACCTTACCTACTTTTTCTTTTTTTTAATGCTTTTATTTCACTGTTTCATATTTTAAGTTATACACAGAATTGCTTTTTTGTCATTAATATTTTAAATATTATTATTTTTCCTTTTAATAATATTACTAATACCCTTTTTTCAGAAATATTTAACATTAATAAAAAAAAAACAAAAAAAAAAAACAAAAAAAAACATAAAACCTCACAAAACAAATAAAAAACAAAAATTATAGTCTAAGAATTTATTTTTCTTCTTCCTCTTCGTTTTATATCGACATGATTCTGTCTGTTTTTCAATGTGCCTCCAATAAGTTGTCGTTCCATCGTTTTCGTGGTCTTCCTACTGATCGTCTTCCTATTGGGGAACCGTCTCCTGTCGTCTTTCGTTCGTTCCGGCGGCTTATATGTTCGTTCCATTCTACTCTTCTATTTCTTACCCAGTTCTTGATGTTCTCCACCTTTCATCTACGTCGTATATCTGTACTTCTAGCTCTGTCACATAATGTCTTACTACCAATTTTCTGTGGTAAGTGTTTTCATCTCTGCTATTTCTAACATCCTTTTTGTCCCCTCTGCGTCACGTATTGTTTCTGCCGCGTATGTCATTATTGGTCTAATGACTGTTTTGTAAATTCTGCCTTTCGTTCTTTTCCTGATAAT
This sequence comes from Diabrotica balteata, assembly GCA_918026665.1. NCBI lineage: Eukaryota > Metazoa > Arthropoda > Insecta > Coleoptera > Chrysomelidae > Diabrotica > Diabrotica balteata. The sequence continues at coordinate 14,482,355 of OU898284.1, read as the reverse complement.
TTATTTTTATGGCAAATAATCTATTTTGAAAGCGATATTTCTCTTGAATGTATACTGTATATATTTAATCTCCAATAAGTTTCTTTCTTTAATGATATTTATGCACAGATTTAATCAGTTTAATTTATGATCATATTGACCAATAACACTTAACATAGAAAGTCCTTCTCTCCTTTAGTATCCTTACACTCATGAGTTCAAAAGTATTTTGAAAAATCACCTTTTTTGGATCTTTAAAATATTGAAAAAGTGTGAATCCATCGTTTTATACTTTTTTAATCCACTTGACGTATTTCGAAAAAATATTAATTAATCAAATAGTAAAATTTTATATACATGATATGCCTAACTTTTGGACTCTGAGTATATTCCTTACCATCCTGGTGGGAGATAACTGCTACCTTCTCGTTTGGTTCCCGCTGAGTAATATTAACTTGCCTATTATTACAAAGTAATTAAACATTATTAACATTGTTATAAGCAAATTAATATTAGCTAAGAGCAGCAATATTTTACTCATAAAAGGTTTTTAAACTATCTACTATTCTTACCTTTAAAACGTTTTATTAAAATTTGATATAATAAAGATTTTATTGTGAAAAAAACAGTTTGCAAACCAATGGCATCGAAATTTGTTTAGGTGTAGATCAAAGTTACATAAATAGCTCCGTTCATACTCCTTTCCCACTTCCCCCTAACTACAAATTTCATTTAGCCGTTTTAAGACGAAGTCGACGGGCGACGGCCACGCCGCCACGCTTTGACTTTATGCAACCACCCTCTTGACGTATAAACCGTAACCAAATCGCCCATTTGAACTGCGCTTCTATAAGCGTCTATATTCTTTGATACTATGCCATTTTGCCCGTCTGTTTTTCAGGTTAAGGTACATATATAGTTTTTTTTGCAGATGGTTTATTCATACAAAAGGAAGTCTAACCAAAATAGTTGGAGTGAGGAAGACATGCAAAGAGCTTTGGAGACAGTCCGAAATTCCGAAATGGGTTGACTTAAAGCAAGCAATACATTTCATGTACCGTTCTCAACACTATGACGTCGAGCAGATAATAAAAATAAAATTGCCATTGAAGCAAAAAAACATTTGGGCTCCCTGGCAACAGTTTTAAACGAAGATATGCAGACTGCAATAGTTGCCCACATTCTGTATCTTGAATCCCGTTCAAAATACCATGATATTCAACATGGACGAATCAGCCTTGACCACCGTCCAAGTTCCGCCAAAAGTCTTTGCTCAGAAAGGAAAAAAACAAGTGGGCTCTATCACGAGCGCAGAAAGGGGTGTACACACAACAGTTGTAGTGTGCATAAGTTCTGGAGGAACTTATGTACCACCATCAATAATTTTCCCCCGAAAAAGATTTAACCCACTTTTATATGACGGCGCACCTATAGGAATATTAAAATTGCATAATGAATCAGGATACATGACCGGAGATTTGTTCATAAGGTGGATGCAACATTTTATTGACCATGTCAGGCCGAATCCTGCGCAGAAAGCATTATTAATTTTAGACGGACACTCCAGTTATAAAAGCTACGAAGCTTTAGAATTAGCTAAACAGAATTCAGTGGTATTACTTTGCCTGCCGGCACACTGCACGCACCGCCTTAAGCCATTGGATGTTGCCTTTTTCGGACCACTCCATAAATATTAAAATCAAGCTGTTACTCATTGGCTCAGAGAAAATCCTGGTCGTGCAATAACCATATATCAAGTGTCCAGTCTCTTCCAGAAAGCATATGAGAAAACAGCAAATATTGAAATCGCAATAAATGGTTTTCGGGCCACAGGAATATCATCTATAAATCGTGACATTTTCCCGGAGCATGCATTTTTGCCTAGTGCAACTACAGATGTGCCTGAGGATGTGCCTGGTTCTACTAATAAACCTGACATTGCTTCTACATCTTTACCTGCTGATGTTAATGTTCCTCTAAGAAAATCTACCAAACGTAAATCTGGTCAATACCAAGATGTATTAACCGAGAGCCCCTTCCTGAAATATCTCTGCGAAAAAGAAAATGAAAAAAAAGCACAAGAAATAAAAAGCAGAAAAGGGGACGTCGTGAAAAGAAAAATAGTCAATGATTTAAGTGATGGAAGACGCATTGTGAACAAAGATAGACATCAGTTGGAGAGAAAAGGCAAGAGAAATATTGTGACCAGACCAATACTGAACAATATATCAAGTGATGAAGAAGAACCCTTTAGTATTGATGATGATGAACAAGAGGACTGCGCTTGCATTTACTGCAATGATACGTTTAGTAGGTCCAAATCTAATGAAGGATGGTTAAGATGCCAAATTTGCCAAAACTGGTCACATTCAGAATGTGCTGGACTTCCCAAAAAAGCAAAACAATTTATTTGCGAACTTTGTATGAACTAAAATGTTTAATTTCAATTTTTTTTCTTCGTAAAAATAAAAATTTATAATTATTTTTGTATTTAACACTATTGTTTATGTGTATGCCATTTTGCCCGCACTGGGCGGGCAAAATGGTTTTTTGTTACATTTTGATTTTGATTTTTTTTTAAATAAATCTCTTTGTATGAGTGATTTTTTGTTACTTAGAATAGTAGAAAAATGACCTGGCTATCATTATATATCAAAAGGAATGATTTATCTCTATTTATGTCTCAGATATATGGACAATAAACTAAGTATGCCATCTTGCCCGCCCTTCCCCTAAGTTCAGTGATGTAGATATCTCAAAACGGGAAAAAATGTAGTTACATTGTTGTGTCACTAAGCCGACGAATTTTTATTCAAAATGCGATCTGGCAGTTTTTTTTAGTTAACCACCGATTTGTTGGTGCTGTGTTTTATCTGAGAGATTTGTAAAACGACGTTTCCAACAGTTTAAGAGGTTCACATGATTTTGGGAGGAAATTGAGTGGCCGAATTTGGAAGGTTGCAGTTTTTTGTCATTCAGGATAATCCGAAGCACGATTCCAGTGGCCAACTTCCAAAGAATTGTCTATTTGTGTTCCCTAGTCACTTTAGACCAAATTACAGCTTTAGTGGGACACAGTTGTATGATATTTTGCAGTGTTTTGATTCAATTCCGATTCCAAAAACTTTCTTAAAGGAAATACATCAGCCAGTGATACCAGGTACTTTTAAAATTAAAAATTGCTTTTCAAAGTAAAAATAAACAATTTTTCATTAATAAAAAAATTTGCTTTTATGACAAACTAAAAAATTGTAAATAAATGAAATTATAAATTTTATGGATTAGCTAATTTTCATATGAGTTTTCTTTTAAATAAAGATGACTGTTATAATTAAAATTAATGTTTGAAAAAGGTTTAATATTTCATTTCGACATATATGACAGTTAGTATTATCCCTTCCTTCCGGACATCTGGTACATAACCATAAATTTGAACTGTTCATAACTGTTTGAGGTTAACCTCAATGGAAACTCCGTTGAAAAATCTAGATATTTACATTTTAATAATGATTAATTTTCCTATAGTGTTCCCAACGTCTGGAGCTTGTTGTAAATCGTCACAAACAGCGCCGTATTAAGTTTTGTTTTTAAATTTTGTTAATATTATTTGTAATAACTGTTGATGTGAAGTAATAATAAATATGTAAGGTATATCTCTAAACCAGCAGTTGTAGAATTATTTCCTTTAAAAAGACTTTCACCTTTTAATATTTTTTTAGGAAAGAAAAGCCTTTCTTTTCATCCAGCGAGAAGATTCTTGTAAACGGCGTCCTTTGCAAATAGTTTAGGAACCTTCTCGTGTTGTGTTGCTCAGGAAATCTATGTAAGTATATTTTGATTTCTCTCGTTGCAGTTACCCCATCCATTCCCTTTTATTCGCTTACTTATGACCCAGCTCTCCATCCAAACCAAGAGTGGCCATTCGCAAACGTTTCAGTTTGTTTGCTTGCCCTATCTCCAGGCCAGTAATTGCAGAGTCCCCACTTTCAACCACCTATAAGTGATACCCAATGTGGTAGGCAAATATAACCGCTACATAGTTGAAGTTCTTGCTGATACATAGGGTCGAGCATTTTCGTGAATCAGAAACCTTCTTCGTCAACATGTCACGGTGTTTATTCTGTATTTCACGTTTTAGTTTTTGAAGGATTTTGCAAAAGGCCTCTGAATTTATTTTTTCACCCTTGGCATAAACTCTACGTGAATTAAAGCCTTACAATTAAAAATCGAACCACGTAGCGTACTTCATATTTGGCGGGAATTTTAATGGGCGGCGCCATTCCAAAATTGTATAGAACAAAAACGCGTAACCACACACTAACACGAATTAGTTCACACCGATGCGACAGACAGTGGTGACTTGGCGCACTAAATCGCGACTACGGGTGATCGGCGCCTCTCGTGATAAACAATCGTTCCTTTCTTTCTGGACGACCTACGTACTTAAAACACTTTTTCATTTAATAACGACAATTGGGGCCAAATACTTAATAATTTATCAACGCCAAGAATTTATTCAAAAAGTATTTCTGGTAAAATGTAATTGTTCTAAATAATATCAACATCTATTTATATCACAAATCTCAACAGTTTCTTTCAAGTGTGCATCTTCCAACGTATCATTAAAATCAAATTTGCTGAATAAAATATGACATATTACAATATTAGCTTCAGAACAATATTACATATGCGCGATTAAATTACAAATAGGAAAAAATTTCACATGTTAAGATCTTTCTTGACTCTGGCATATCACATTATGTGTTCTCTGATTACCAGCTCGATCAAACTGTTTAAAACAAATTTCGCACTTGTAAGGTTTTTATTTAGTGTGCGTTCTTACATGCTGTTTCAATTGCACATTTGCAATGGCACAATTGCAATTGTGCCACACAAAATCTTTGAAACAAATTACATAGTTCTAAGTCTTTTCTCCACTGTGCAATTTCGCACTTGTAAGGCTTTTCAATAGTGTGCAGTTTCAAATGTGATTTTAAACTACGGTTTGTTTGGCAAAAGCTTAAAAAAATTTCACACTTGTATGGTTGTTCCCCAGTATGCAATTTCATATGTTGATTCATATAACTTCGTTGAGAAAACTGCTTAAAACAAATTTCACACTTGTATGGTTGTTCCCCAGTATGCAAGCTCATATGTTCTTTCATATGACTTCGTTGAGAAAACTGCTTAAAACAAATTTCACACTTGATGTTTATTCTCCAGTGTGCAATTTCATATGTGTTTTCAAATTACTTTGTTGAGAAAACTGCTTGAAACAAACTTCACACTTATATGGCTTTTCTCCAGTGTGCAATTTCATATGTTCTTTCATATGACTTTGTTGAGAAAACTGCTTGAAACAAATTTCACATTTGTACGGTTTTTCACCAGTGTGCACTCTCAAATGTCTTTCTAAATCAATTTTTTTAGCGAACAGCTTAAAACAAATTTCACACTTGTATGTTTTTTCTCCAGTATGCGATATCATATGGTATTTAATAGCACTGGATTGGGAAAATGCTTAAAACAAATTTCACACTTGTATGGTTGTTCCCCAGTGTGTAATCTCATATGTTGTTTCATATTACTTATATCTGAAAACTGCTTGAAACAAATTTTACACTTGCATGGTTTTTCACCAGTATGCACTCTCAAATGTCTGTCTAAACTAGATTTTCGTGCGAACAGCTTCAAACAAATTGCACACTTGTATGGTTGTTCCCCAGTGTGTAATCTCATATGTTGTTTCATATGACTTCGTCGAGAAAATTGCTTGAAACAAATTTCACACTTGTATGGTTTTTCACCAGTGTGCACTCTCAAATGTATCTCTAAACTAGATTTTACTGCGAACAGCTTCAAACAAATTGCACACTTGTATGGTTGTTCTCCAGTGTGTATTCTCATATGTTGTTTCATATGACTTATATATGAAAACTGCTTAAAACAAATTTCACACTTAAAAGGTTTTTCTCCTGTGTGCAATCTCATATGTTTTTTCAAATTATTTAGTTTAGAAAACTGCTTAAAACAAACTTCACATTTTAAGGTATTTTCTTCAACAGGTTGACTCGTATGTTGTTCTGTATTACATGTATATAGGGGTATTTCTATATTTTCCAATGTTTTCTCCTCTTGGGTAAAGCCTAAAATAAAAACTAAAATTTATTTTTTCGCTAAAAACTAAAGCAAAAATATACTAAATTTTACAACGATCTAAATATTATTTAGTTATCTATGGGCAAGCGCCATTCTATAAAAAGAGAAAATACATTTTTTACAATAGAGCAGAAATACAATAACAATACCAGAGTAAGCATAATATTAAACTAAATTACAAAAAAGACAGAAAGTTTTGAAATTTCAAAATATGATTATTTAACCCTTATGTCGCTGAAAAGGTACCTGGGTACCTTTTGTAGTTTTCAATAACTTATTTTTAGGATTTTTTGAGTCTTCTTGAATTCTGGTTCCATGACATCTTTAAGATAGTCTTTTAGTTCACTTTATCCTCTTTTTTTAGTTTTTTATCATTATTGTAGGAAAATAATTTCATCTAAAGTTCTTACACTCTCTAATGACGGTGTAGGCATACGGGTACCTTTGTAGACAAGAAAAATTAACATATAAGAAGTCCTTTTCGTAACACTCTTTGATACAAGTATCTAACAACTGCTTTTATTTGATAATAATTTGTAAGAAACAAAATATGTTTAAAAGTGACAATTTTATTAAAAAAGCATAGAAAATACTTTAAAATGAGAGTTTGTAAAGTTATTTTTCTTAATTTGTTGCTTAATTATTGCAAAAATAGCTTTAAAAGTCGACTTTTTGAAAATAATTAATAACTTTTCTAAAAATACACAAAAAACTTTTATTTCGCGTGAAAATAGGGACAATATTACATACACAGGGCGGTCCTTAAATAATTGTACAAAAGGAAACCGTAGATTTTGCACTTTAAAATATTCCGATTAAAGCCAACTTGCTTTTATAAAATGTTGATATTAAGAAAGATACAGGGTGTTAAAGTGGAAATTTGAAATGTTATTTTTCGCTGTAGCTTTCATGTTTGTGAACACTTTTTTATAAAAATTTACAGTTGGGTACTTTTGAATATGAGGAACTTTAAATTGATGCACACTTCGATGTAGCTGATAGACGGAGCCACATATGTGGCATAAATTTGCACTTAACTTTTTTGCTCTTTAAATTACCGGTATTTGTGATAAAAAATATTAAAGACACATTATTTTAACCAAAAAGATATACCTGTTAATAACTTCAAAACCTAACAGTTTTCGAGATACTCGCATTATAAAAATCAGCTGCATAATTCTGTTTTAACGCATATCTTACTGCAGGCAACGAAGGAATCATATACAAAAACATCATTACTTTTGAATTTTAGTATGAGATAACTAAAGTTAATCGTAAAGTCGGTCAGATATCCAAGCGGGTTGGGCGGCCGGTTCACATTCGCTTCACTGCGAGTGGTTCAGTGGATGTGGGTTCGATCCTCAGCTCGGTGTACAGAAAACAAAAAAAGGCTAACGCAGCAGTTTAAAATTCTATATGAATCTGCGGCTTAGGCTAGAATATGCTGGTGTCTGATCGGCCTATGGTGGAGCAGTACGGCAAGAGATAAGGGATAAGCATACAGACTCGTCAAAGTAAGACTAAATATTAAGTTATTAAAATATAAATTTGATATAATTTGATCATTAATTTGATAGTAAATTTAAATAATATATAAAATAAATAAGATTTGATTATAGTTTGAAAGGAATTTATTAACAACTAACGTTAAAAAATATATGATGGCCAGAAAATAATTAATAGAGGGTAGTATAACGTGAAGACCGTTATTTCGTGACGTCACCTCAGCATTTTACACGTGATAGAAAAAGGAAATTGTAAACATGATGACGGCCAACGTCTGAATACGGCCACGGCACCTAAAAAAGAAGATGCTTCTCTCCAATAAGACATTCAGCAGCCATAACAAAGCATTTTGTGATGTTATGTTATAAACTTTGAGATGTTTAAATAACAAAAATCTATTATTTATACTTATCCATAGGTATTCAGTACTTTACAGCACAAATATCACAACTAAACTTATGCAGCTGACTTATAAAATGCGATTACCTTGAAAACGGTTGAATTTTAAGCATATTAACAGCCTTTTCTTTGTAAAAATAATGTATATTTAATATTTTTTAACACAAATAGCGCTAATTTAAAAAGAAAAAAAAAGTTGTACACGCAAATGTATGCAACATATGTGGCGCACTCTATCAGCTACATCAAATTATGTATAAAATTATATTTTCTCCTACTCATAAACATCCAATTGTAAATTTCTACCCATAAATACTTACAAACGTGAAAGTTATAGCGAAAAATAAAATTTTAATTAATTTAACACCCTGTATCTTGCTTAATATCAACATTTTATATACAACAAAAACGTGTGACCACACACTAACACGAATTAGTTCACACCGATGCGACAGACAGTGGTGACTTGGCGCACTAAATCGCGACTACGGGTGATACCCAGTATGCAATCTCATATGTTGATTCATATAACTTCGTTGAGAAAACTGCTTAAAACAAATTTCACACTTGTATGGTTGTTCCCCAGTATGCAAGCTCATATGTTCTTTCATATGACTTCGTTGAGAAAACTGCTTAAAACAAATTTCACACTTGATGTTTATTCTCCAGTGTGCAATTTCATATGTGTTTTCAAATTACTTTGTTGAGAAAACTGCTTGAAACAAATTTCACACTTATATGGTTTTTCTCCAGTGTGCACTTTCATATGTTCTTTCATATGACTTTGTTGAGAAAACTGCTTGAAACAAATTTCACATTTGTACGGTTTTTCACCAGTGTGCACTCTCAAATGTCTTTCTAAACCAATTTTTTTAGCGAACAGCTTAAAACAAATTTCACACTTGTATGGTTTTTCTCCAGTATGCGATATCATATGGTATTTAATCGCACTGGATTGGGAAAATAGCTTAAAACAAATTTCACACTTGTATGGTTGTTCCCCAGTGTGTAATCTCATATGTTGTTTCATACGACTTCGTCGAGAAAGTTGCTTGAAACAAATTTCACACCTGTATGGTTGTTCCCCAGTATGTAATCTCATATGTTGTTTCATATTACTTATATCTGAAAACTGCTTGAAACAAATTTTACACTTGCATGGTTTTTCACCAGTATGCACTCTCAAATGTCTGTCTAAACTAGATTTTCGTGCGAACAGCTTCAAACAAATTGCACACTTGTATGGTTGTTCCCCAGTGTGTAATCTCATATGTTGTTTCATATGACTTCGTCGAGAAAATTGCTTGAAACAAATTTCACACTTGTATGGTTTTTCACCAGTGTGCACTCTCAAATGTATCTCTAAACTAGATTTTACTGCGAACAGCTTCAAACAAATTGCACACTTGTATGGTTGTTCTCCAGTGTGTATTCTCATATGTTGTTTCATATGACTTATATATGAAAACTGCTTAAAACAAATTTCACACTTAAAAGGTTTTTCTCCTGTGTGCAATCTCATATGTTTTTTCAAATTATTTAGTTTAGAAAACTGCTTAAAACAAACTTCACATTTTAATCTATTTTCTTCAACAGGTTGACTCGTATGTTGTTCTGTATTACATGTATATAGGGGTATTTCTATATTTTCCAATGTTTTCTCCTCCTGGGTAAAGCCTAAAATAAAAACTAAAATTTATTTTTTCGCTAAAAACTAAAGCAAAAATATACTAAATTTTACAACGATCTAAATATTATTTAGTTATCTATGGGCAAGCGCCATTCTATAAAAAGAGAAAATACATTTTTTTACAATAGAGCAGAAATACAATAACAATACCAGAGTAAGCATAATATTAAATTAAAATAACAAAAAAGACAAAACGTTTTCAAATTTCAAAATATGATTATTTAACCCTTATGTCGCTGAAAAGGTACCTGGGTACCTTTTGTATTTTTCAATAACTTGTTTTTAGGATTTTTTGAGTCTTCTTGAATTCTGGTTCCATGACATCTTTAAGATAGTCTTTTAGTTCACTTTATCCTCTTTTTTTAGTTTTTTATCATTATTGTAGGAAAATAATTTCATCTGAAGTTCTTCACAATCTAATGACGGTGTAGACACCGGGTACCTTTGTAGACCAGAAAAATTAACATATACGAAGTCCTTTTCGTAACACTCTTTGATACAAGTATCTAACAACTGCTTTTATTTGATAATAATTTGTAAGAAACAAAATATGTTTAAAAGTGACAATTTTATTAAAAAAGCATAGAAAATACTTTAAAATGAGAGTTTGTAAAGTTATTTTTCTTAATTTGTTGCTTAATTATTGCAAAAATAGCTTCAAAAGTCGACTTTTTGAAAATAATTAATAACTTTTCTAAAAATACACAAAAAACTTTTATTTCGCGTGAAAATAGGGACAATATTACATACACAGGGCGGTCCTTAAATAATTGTACAAAAGGAAACCGTAGATTTTGCACTTTGAAATATTCCGATTTAAGCCAACTTGCTTTTATAAAATGTTGATATTAAGAAAGATACAGGGTGTTAAAGTGGAAATTTGAAATGTTATTTTTCGCTGTAGCTTTCATGTTTGTGAACACTTTTTTTAAAAATTTTCAGTTGGGTACTTTTGAATATGAGGAACTTTAAATTGATGCACACTTCGATGTAGCTGATAGACGGAGCCACATATGTGGCATAAATTTGCACTTAACTTTTTTGCTCTTTAAATTACCGGTATTTGTGATAAAAAATATTAAAGACACATTATTTTAACCAAAAAAAGATATACCTGTTAATAACTTCAAAACCTAACAGTTCTCGAGATACTCGCATTATAAAAATCAGCTGCATAATTCTGTTTTAACGCATATATTACTGCAGGCAACGAAGGAATCATATACAAAAACATCATTACTTTTGAATTTTAGTATGAGATAACTAAAGTTAATCGTAAAGTCGGTCAGATATCCAAGCGGGTTGGGCGGCCGGTTCACATTCGCTTCACTGCGAGTGGTTCAGTGGATGTGGGTTCGATCCTCAGCTCGGTGTACAGAAAACAAAAAAAAGGCTAACGCAGCAGTTTAAAATTCTAAATGAATCTGCGGCTTAGGCTAGAATATGCTGGTGTCTGATCGGCCTATGGTGGAGCAGTACGGCAAGAGATAAGGGATAAGCATACAGACTCGTCAAAATAAGACTAAATATTAAGTTATTAAAATATAAATTTGATATAATTTGATCATTAATTTTATAGTAAATTTAAATAATATATAAAATAAATAAGATTTGATTATAGTTTGAAAGGAATTTATTAACAACTAACGTTAAAAAATATATGATGGCCAGAAAATAATTAATAGAGGGTAGTATAACGTGAAGACCGTTATTTCGTGACGTCACCTCAGCATTTTACACGTGATAGAAAAAGGAAATTGTAAACATGATGACGGCCAACGTCTGAATACGGCCACGGCACCTAAAAAAGAAGATGCTTCTCTCCAATAAGACATTCAGCAGCCATAACAAAGCATTTTGTGATGTTATGTTATAAACTTTCAGATGTTTAAATAAGAAAAATCTATTATTTATACTTATACATAGGTATTCAGTACTTTACAGCACAAATATCACAACTAAACTTATGCAGCTGACTTATAAAATGCGATTACCTTGAAAACGGTTGAATTTTAAGCATATTAACAGCCTTTTCTTTGTAAAAATAATGTATATTTAATATTTTTTAACACAAATAGCGCTAATTTAAAAAGAAAAAAAAGTTGTACACGCAAATGTATGCAACATATGTGGCGCCCTCTATCAGCTACATCAAATTATGTATAAAATTATATTTTCTCCTACTCATAAACATCCAATTGTAAATTTCTACCCATAAATACTTACAAACGTGAAAGTTAGCGAAAAATAAAATTTTTAATTTAATTTAACACCCTGTATCTTGCTTAATATCAACATTTTATATACAACAAAAACGCGTGACCACACACTAACACGAATTAGTTCACACCGATGCGACAGACAGTGGTGACTTGGCGCACTAAATCGCGACTACGGGTGATACCCAGTATGCAATCTCATATGTTGATTCATATAACTTCGTTGAGAAAACTGCTTAAAACAAATTTCACACTTGCATGGTTGTTCCCCAGTATGCAAGCTCATATGTTCTTTCATATGACTTCGTTGAGAAAACTGCTTAAAACAAATTTCACACTTGATGTTTATTCTCCAGTGTGCAATTTCATATGTGTTTTCAAATTACTTAGTTGAGAAAACTGCTTAAAACAAATTTCACACTTATATGGTTTTTCTCCAGTGTGCACTTTCATATGTTCTTTCATATGACTTTGTTGAGAAAACTGCTTGAAACAAATTTCACATTTGTACGGTTTTTCACCAGTGTGCACTCTCAAATGTCTTTCTAAACCAATTTTTTTAGCGAACAGCTTAAAACAAATTTCACACTTGTATGGTTGTTCCCCAGTATGTAATCTCATATGTTGTTTCATCTTACTTATATCTGAAAACTGCTTGAAACAAATTTTACACTTGCATGGTTTTTCACCAGTATGCACTCTCAAATGTCTTTCTAAACAAGATTTTCGTGCAAACAGCTTCAAACAAATTTCACACTTGTATGGTTTTTCACCAGTGTGCAATTTCATATGTTCTTTCATATGACTTTTTTGAGAAAACTGCTTGAAACAAATTTCACATTTGTACGGTTTTTCACCAGTGTGCACTCTCAAATGTATTTCTAAATCAATTTTTTTAGCGAACAGCTTAAAACAAATTTCACATTTGTATTGTTTTTCTCCAGTGTGTATTCTCATAATATGTTCTTTCATATGACATCGTTGAGAAAATTGCTTGAAACAAATTTCACACTTGTATGGTTGTTCCCCAGTATGTAATCTCATATGTTGTTTCATATTACTTATATCTGAAAACTGCTTGAAACAAATTTTACACTTGCATGGTTTTTCACCAGTATGCACTCTCAAATGTCTTTCTAAATTAGATTTTAATGCGAACAGCTTCAAACAAATTGCACACTTGTATGGTTGTTCTCCAGTGTGTATTCTCATATGTTGTTTCATATGACTTATATATGAAAACTGCTTAAAACAAACTTCACATTTTAACATATTTTCTTCAACAGGTTGACTCGTATGTTGTTCTGTATTACATGTATATAGGGGTATTTCTATATTTTCCAATGCTTTCTCCTCCTGGGTAAAGCCTAAAATAAAAACTAACATTTATTTTTTCGCTAAGAACTAAAGCAAAAATATACTAAACTTTACAACGATCTAAATATTATTTAGTTATTTATTCATTCTATAAAAAGAGAAAATACATTTTTTTTACAATAGAGCAGAAATACAATAACTATACCAGAGTAAGCATAATATTAATTAATTAAAATAACAACTTTACAGCACAAATATCACAACTAAAATTATGCAGCTGACTTATAAAATGCGATTACCTTGAAATAGTTGAATTTTAAGGATATTAACAGACTTTTCTTTGTAAAAATAATGTATATTTAATATTTTTTAACACAAATAGCGCTAGTTTAAAAAGAAAAAAAAAATTTAGGCGCAAATGTATGCCACATATGTGGCGCCCTCTATCAGCTACATCAAATTATGTATAAAATTATATTTTCTCCTATTCACAAACATCCAATTGTAATTTTCTACCCATAAATACTTACAAACGTGAAAGTTATAGCGAAAAATAAAATTTTTAATTTAATTTAACCCCCTGTATCTTGCTTAATATCAACATTTTATATACAACAAAAACGTGTGACCACACACTAACACGAATTAGTTCACACCGATGCGACAGACAGTGGTGACTTGGCGCACTAAATCGCGACTACGGGTGATACCCAGTATGCAATCTCATATGTTGATTCATATAACCTCGTTGAGAAAACTGCTTAAAACAAATTTTACACTTGTATGGTTGTTCCCAGTATGCAAGCTCATATGTTCTTTTATATGACTTCGTTGAGAAAACTGCTTAAAACAAATTTCCCACTTGATGTTTATTCTCCAGTGTGCAATTTCATATGTGTTTTCAAATTACTTAGTTGAGAAAACTGCTTAAAAAAAATTTCACACTTATATGGTTTTCTCCAGTGTGCAATTTCATATGTTCTTTCATATGACTTTGTTGAGAAAACTGCTTGAAACAAATTTCACATGTGTACGGTTTTTCACCACTGTGCACTCTCAAATGTCTTTCTAAACCAATTTTTTTAGCGAACAGCTTAAAACAAATTTCACACTTGTATGGTTGTTCCCCAGTGTGTAATCTCATATGCTGTTTCATATAACCTCGTTGAGAAAGTTGCTTGAAACAAATTTTACACTTGTATGGCTGTTACCCAGTATGTAATCTCATATGTCGTTTCATATTACTTATATCTGAAAACTGCTTGAAACAAATTTTACACTTGCATGGTTTTTCACCAGTATGCACTCTCAAATGTCTTTCTAAACAAGATTTTCGTGCAAACAGCTTCAAACAAATTTCACACTTGTATGGTTTTTCACCAGTGTGCAATTTCATATGTTCTTTCATATGACTTTTTTGAGAAAACTGCTTGAAACAAATTTCACATTTGTACGGTTTTTCACCAGTGTGCACTCTCAAATGTATTTCTAAACCAGTTTTTTCAGCGAACAGCTTAAAACAAATTTCACATTTGTATTGTTTTTCTCCAGTATGCGACATCATATGGTATTTAATAGCACTGGATTGGGAAAATAGCTTAAAACAAATTTCACACTTGTATGGTTGTTCCCCAGTGTGTAATCTCATATGTTGTTTCATATAACCTCGTTGAGAAAGTTGCTTGAAACAAATTTCACACTTGTATGGTTGTTCCCCAGTATGTAATCTCATATGTTGTTTCATATTACTTATATCTGAAAACTGCTTGAAACAAATTTTACACTTGCATGGTTTTTCACCAGTATGCACTCTCAAATGTCTTTCTAAACTAGATTTTACTGCGAACAGCTTCAAACAAATTGCACACTTGTATGGTTGTTCTCCAGTGTGTATTCTCATATGTTGTTTCATATGACTTATATATGAAAACTGCTTAAAACAAATTTCACACTTTTCTCCTGTGTGCAATCTCATATGTTTTTTCAAATTATTTAGTTTAGAAAACTGCTTAAAACAAACTTCACACTTTAATGTATTTTCTTCAACAGGTTGACTCGTATGTTGTTCTGTATTACATGTATATAGGGGTATTTCTATATTTTCCAATGTTTTCTCCTCCTGGGTAAAGCCTAAAATAAAAACTAACATTTATTTTTTCGCTAAGAACTAAAGCAAAAATATACTAAACTTTACAACGATCTAAATATTATTTAGTTATTTATTCATTCTATAAAAAGAGAAAATACATTTTTTTTACAATAGAGCAGAAATACAATAACTATACCAGAGTAAGCATAATATTAATTAATTAAAATAACAACTTTACAACACAAATATCACAACTAAAATTATGCAGCTGACTTATAAAATGCGATTACCTTGAAATAGTTGAATTTTAAAGATATTAACAGCCTTTTCTTTGTAAAAATAATGTATATTTAATATTTTTTAACACAAATAGCGCTAATTTAAAAAGAAAAAAAATTTAGGCGCAAATGTACGCCACATATGTGGCGCCCTCTATCAGCTACATCAAATTATGTATAAAATTATATTTTCTCCTACTCATAAACATCCAATTGTAAATTTCTACCCATAAATACTTACAAACGTGAAAGTTATAGCGAAAAATAAAATTTTTAATTTAATTTAACACCCTGTATCTTGCTTAATATCAACATTTTATATACAACAAAAACGCGTGACCACACACTAACACGAATTAGTTCACACAGATGCGACAGACAGTGGTGACTTGGCGCACTAAATCGCGACTACGGGTGATACCCAGTATGCAATCTCATATGTTGATTCATATAACTTCGTTGAGAAAACTGCTTAAAACAAATTTCACACTTGATGTTTTTTCTCCAGTGTGCACTTTCATATGTTCTTTCATATGACTTTGTTGAGAAAACTGCTTGAAACAAATTTCACATTTGTACGGTTTTTCACCAGTGTGCACTCTCAAATGTCTTTCTAAACCAATTTTTTTAGCGAACAGCTTAAAACAAATTTCACACTTGTATGGTTGTTCTCCAGTATGCAAGCTCATATGTTCTTTCATATGACTTCGTTGAGAAAACTGCTTAAAACAAATTTCACACTTGCATGGTTTTCCCAGTATGCAACTCATATGTTCTTTCATATGACTTGTTGAGAAAACTGCTTAAAACAAATTTCACACTTGATGTTTATTCTCCAGTGTGCAATTTCATATGTGTTTTCAAATTACTTAGATGAGAAAACTGCTTAAAACAAATTTCACACTTATATGGTTTTTCTCCAGTGTGCACTTTCATATGTTCTTTCATATGACTTTGTTGAGAAAACTGCTTGAAACAAATTTCACATTTGTACGGTTTTTCACCAGTGTGCACTCTCAAATGTCTTTCTAAACCAATTTTTTTAGCGAACAGCTTAAAACAAATTTCACACTTGTATGGTTGTTCCCCAGTGTGTAATCTCATATGTTGTTTCATACGACTTCGTTGAGAAAGTTGCTTGAAACAAATTTCACACTTGTATGGTTGTTCCCCAGTATGTAATTTCATATGTTGTTTCATATTACTTATATCTGAAAACTGCTTGAAACAAATTTTACACTTGCATGGTTTTTCACCAGTATGCACTCTCAAATGTCTTTCTAAACAAGATTTTCGTGCAAACAGCTTCAAACAAATTTCACACTTGTATGGTTTTTCACCAGTGTGCAATTTCATATGTTCTTTCATATGACTTTGTTGAGAAAACTGCTTGAAACAAATTTCACATTTGTACGGTTTTTCACCAGTGTGCACTCTCAAATGTATTTCTAAACCAATTTTTTTAGCGAACAGCTTAAAACAAATTTCACATTTGTATGGTTTTTCTCCAGTATGCGATATCATATGGTATTTAATAGCACTGGATTGGGAAAATAGCTTAAAACAAATTTCACACTTGTATGGTTGTTCCCCAGTGTGTAATCTCATATGTTGTTTCATATAACCTCGTTGAGAAAGTTGCTTGAAACAAATTTCACACTTGTATGGTTGTTCCCCAGTATGTAATCTCATATGTTGTTTCATATTACTTATATCTGAAAACTGCTTGAAACAAATTTTACACTTGCATGGTTTTTCACCAGTATGCACTCTCAAATGTCTTTCTAAACTAGATTTTACTGCGAACAGCTTCAAACAAATTGCACACTTGTATGGTTGTTCTCCAGTGTGTATTCTCATATGTTGTTTCATATGACTTATATATGAAAACTGCTTAAAACAAATTTCACACTTTTCTCCTGTGTGTAATCTCATATGTTTTTTCAAATTATTTAGTTTAGAAAACTGCTTAAAACAAACTTCACATTTTAATGTATTTTCTTCAACAGGTTGACTCGTATGTTGTTCTGTATTACATATATATAGGGGTATTTCTATATTTTCCAATGTTTTCTCCTCCTGGGTAAAGCCTAAAATAAAAACTAACATTTATTTTTTCGCTAAGAACTAAAGCAAAAATATACTAAACTTTACAACGATCTAAATATTATTTAGTTATTTATTCATTCTATAAAAAGAGAAAATACATTTTTTTTACAATAGAGCAAAAATACAATAACAATACCAGAGTAAGCACAATATTAAATTAAAATAACAACTTTACAGCACCAATATCACAACTAAAATTATGCAGCTGACTTATAAAATGCGATACCTTGAAAACAGTTGAATTTTAAGGATATAACAGCCTTTTCTTTGTAAAAATAATGTATATTTAATATTTTTTAACACGATGATTCAATGTTAATTCTTGTGGGATAGGTATAGGAACTTTATTTCGTGGGGATAGAATTTTACATTGTACCCGTTTAGGGTCGTTTGACCCTCTTCAGGCTTGAGTTGGATGTTTGTGTGGTATAGCACGCACAAAGGCAAGCACCCGAAAATCCCCGGCGCAAAGATCTTCTCCGTTTTGTTGTTTTGTTGTTGTGGCACCTTCTTCGCCTGGAGGAGTTAGACAGACAGAGTCAAGAGAACCAGAGTGAAGGGTTTGTCAGTGTAAGTGTGGTTCTTTTCTTGTCTTGTTTTGTTGTTTTAGAGCTAGGTACGACAAGGTCGGGTCTCTAGTGACCATTGGTCCTGTGCAGTCCCGAGCTTAACCCGGCCCCAAAACCAGTGTATTGCACTGAAATTTTGTGGACGAGTGTGCTCGTGAGTGGAGGCGCCTCGGCTTTCGAGAGTCGGCTTGTCGCACTTCGCTCTAAGTGGATGTATGTGTGTTCCAACAGTGGCGGACGCTACCATTTCGTTGTTACTGACTCCTCGAATCACCTAGATAACCCCGGCCGACCGCAGACCCCGTGTAAAGTAACGGAGGCTGCGGGCGGTCGGGGGTCCCAGTGATGAGGGTGTATCGGTAGCTTGAAAGAGGACCCCTTCCACTGTTGGGTGTGTGAGTAATGTTGTGTGAATGTCAGTGTGTTGTGTATGTATGTGTGTGTGAGTATGCCACGTATGTGGCGCCCTCTATCAGCTACTTATTTATTAATTATGTATAAAATTATATTTTCTCCTACTCATAAACATCCAATTGTAAATTTCTACCCATAAATACTTACAAACGTGAAAGTTATAGCGAAAAATAAAATTTTTAATTTAATTTAACACCCTGTATCTTGCTTAATACCAACATTTTATAGGAGCAAGTTGGCTTAAATCGGAATATTTTAAAGTGCAGAATCTACGTTTTCTTTTTGTACAATTACTTAAGGACCACCCTGTATGTAACTATAAACAAATTCAAGACGTTTCTTTTAACAGTTATTGCAAAATTGAAATTGTTTATCCCAGAAAACTTTTATCTGCAACGTTAAATAAATAAATTCTGGCCGAGATCGTTACTTGCTTATTTTGAGATGTCTACATTTTGCCCGAAATCCAGAAGAGGGTACAATAGAAGATAAAATCTATAAAATTAAACCACTTTTAAATTACTTCAATAGTATAGTGGCTGAAATATATCAACCAGGAAAAAATCTATCCCTTGATGAAAGTATGGTGTTGTGGCGTGGTAGATTATCTTTTCGAATATATATATATATATATATATATATATATATATATATATATATATATATATATATATATATATATATATATATGAAAAGCAAACGTCACAAATACGGATTAAATTGTATGTGTTGGCAGAACCCAACGGCTTAGCGCTTCGTATGAAATTATATACAGGACGTTATGACTCTGCAGGTGGAAAAGGCCACACTGAAAAAGTAGTTTTAGAACTAATGCGAGATAAACTTAACGTTGGGCATTCTCTTTTTATAGATAATTTTTATGGAAGTGTTGATTTAGCAAAAACGCTTTTACAAAACAATACTTTCTGCACAGGAAATTTAATTTCCAAGAGAAAAGGTAACGCTAAAAAAGTTTTAGAAGCTAAACTAGCACAAGGACAGACAGTAGGACAATACAAAGATGGCATTTTAGTAGGAAAGTGGAGAGATAAAAGAGAAGTTATGTACATATCCACAGAATTTAAAAATGATCTTATCGAAACTGAAAACAAAAGAAACCAAATAAAAATAAAACCCCTACCTATATCCAAATATAATGAGTTTATGAGTGGTGTTGATCGCAAAGATCAAATGCTCGCTTACTATCCATGTGAGCGAAAGACGCTCAGATGGTATAAAAAATAGGTATTCACATATTTCAAGTTTTGTTGTTAAATTCCTATTATTTGTACAAAAATTATACACTGGTAGAAAAATGAATTTATATGAATATCGTTTAGAAATTATCAGACATCTTTTAAAAAATTCTGAAACAGTATTGGTTACTCCAGTGTACAAACAACAGACAAGCACAACATTTCAAAAATTTTAAATGTTGATACTAAAGGTCGGATAAAGAGAAAAAGATGTAAGGTATGTTCAAAGAATAATTTAAGAAAAGACACGATATTTGAGTGCAGCTTCTGTCCTGAAAAACCTGGCCTTTGTGTTGGAAATTGTTTTGTACAGTATCATAATGATAATAATTTGTAATTATTAATATTATTATTGTAATATGTTTTCTATTAAAATTTTCAGTAAATGTTTCTTTTGACAATAATGACTTTCTGCAATTTAAAAATCAAAGACGCACATGTGAGTCACTTAGCATATGGATGAAACATTAATGATCTAGTGCTGGCGACGCCTATGAGCGTCACGCGTTAAAAAAGACAAAATTTAGCAAAAACTTTATAAATGTATTCTGCCAACATGAAACCAATTGCAGTTATAACGATTTACAAAAAGAATACTCTCAGCACCTAGCAGTAGCATATCGTTAGGCTTTAAGCATGCGACGTGTTAACACTGGTACAGCCCAAACCCGAAGCCCAGGAGAAAAAGATAGAAATTCCACAACCGAAATGGACCCCTACCACCTCGGTCGTGCAGAAAGTAAAGAACGTTTCTGCATAAAAAATTAAAAACAAAATATATCTACACAAAATTTTATTTACAACGTACGATACAACTACCAATGGAGTTGCTTTTGTTGTTAAGACATCTACGGAATCGAAAAATCAGTTTTTCGACGCCGGTTTTGTAGTCCTCTACCACAGAATAATAAACAAACAGAATACCCACTCTCCACGGAAAATTAAGTACGCGCATCTCCTCCGCGCAGACGTTCCGCCATGTTTTAGGAGGATTTTAAAGAAATTAGTGTTGTTTATGTGGTGTGCATGGAAAAATTAACCAGGTTTATTTGACTTACGGCAATCATAGACATACTATACAATTATATTAACATTCTTAAATATAATAACATAAATATAATATAATTAAACATAAATATAAACAATTACGTAACCACACAAATCATATGTCTGTGTCCTCCTAAAACATGGCGCGCGTGCTGAAAAACTTCAAAGGCGGCATCTGAGAATGGCCCTTCTGATTGTTTATTATTCTGTGCCTCTACCAAAACGCGTTGTAGGCCAAACGCCTGAGCCAGGATATCATTTCATCTTTGAGCTCTTCGTCTTCTCCTAACTCATTTCCACCTAAGAATTCCTTTAGTTTCGGGAACAGATGATAATCGAAAGACGTGAGGTCTGGGCTGAAGGATGGTCGAAAATGTCCCATTGTAGTAGTTGTAGCATTTCAATTTTCATTTATGTTAAAACACAAATATTTTCTCAATCCTTTTGCGTCGTCTGGATCAATAATATAAACATTTCTGGTATGTATATAATAATTTTAATTGCATTTCTTTGATCGTGATGCCGCCAAATAGTGCGCGTCAAATAAATATCCATTTAGATTGGTGAGAAAGTTATGCGAGGAGGCAAACGACTTATAAGAATGATGTCACTCTCGATGGAATCGCTGCCAAGTCAGTCGGTTTCATTGTTTAGTCCGGATTTTCTTCTAATTCGTTATTGCGTTTTTGTTATGGAAAAATGTGTAGATAGTAGCAGTATGGAGTAAACAGGAAAAAGAAAACAGTCAAGTTTTGGAATTAAAATTCGGAACGCACTAAATCGAGCCGACGGGAGATCAGCGCCGCTCGTGATTCGCAATAGTTCTTTGCTTTCTGGACGAGCTACGTGCTTCAAGCACTTTTTCATTTAATAACGAAAATTATAACACAAATCTCAAGAGTTTCTTTCAAGTGTGCATCTTCCAAAGTATCATTAAAATCACATGTTAAAATCTTTCTTGACTCTGGAATATCACGTTATGTGTTCTATGATTACCTGCTCGAGTAAACTGTTTAAAACAAATTTCACACTTGTAAGGTTTTTATCTAGTGTGCACTTTCAAATATGATTTTACCGTTTTTTGGGAACCGCTTAAAAAAATTTCACACAGTATGGTTGTTCTCCAGTGTGCAATCTCATGTTTTTTCAAATTATTTAGTTGAGAAAACTGCTTAAAACAAATTTCACTCTTGTATGGTTTTTCTCCAGTGTGCAATCACATATCGTCGTTAGGAATGAAATATCTCCAATGTAAAAATATCCTAATTTTACAGGAGACACAAAAAACAGTTAAATAACGCTATTTTATATTGTATTTAATTAGTAATTGATTTTTTTGGCAAAACTAAGATTGATATTGATATTAAGGTGAAATTGATTCCTTAAATCAGTACAAAACATTAAACTAATAAAAAAAATATTACAAACGCGCACATTGGAGAAATTATAAATGATTGAACCGGTACATAGCAGGAATTTCAAATATTATGTATGGCATGTCATAGTACTATACACCTTGAATTTGATGTTATTAGGGGGAAAAGAGTTATATAAACAGTAAAGTGATTTGTATTATCTTTATTTTAAATAAACAAACTTCGACATGTAGTATCAGTGTATGATATTTTTACGAACACCACCGAAAGTATTACTTTTTGTTGATTTTAGGAAGAGTATCGTAAAAGTGATGATGATCTTTTTCAATAACTGATTTGAGGTCTTGCAGATGTTTGAACTTGTCTTCTGATATTTCAGGAGGTGTCTTGAAGAGCGAGTTTTCATAAACCGACAGGTCTTGGCTTTCTCTTCTGTGTGGTAGTAGCTTCCAGTTATCTGAGTAATCAGTGGTGTAGTATACCTCTCCATTGGGACTATATTTTAATTGTCTTATATCTACAACTTGCGGATCTTTGGCATTTTTTCCAGGTCTTATTGAACGAAAGTTACTGTCAATATAGCGTACTTTTTAAAGAACGTAAAATCTACGTTTTTAATATTATACGGATGTTTTGGCCGAGCAAGACACATTCTAGCAATGTAATCTATCGGTGAATTAATTGGAGTCTGAAAGTAATGTTCCAAAGTTAAATGAACTGAATCTGCTTCCATCATAGTATGGCCTTTTTCAAGATATAACTGCTGTATTGTAAGGGATTTTGCTCTTGCTGAATCACTTAAAGCACTAGCCAGAGTTCTTTTTCGATTTTGGTAGTTACATCCATCTGAGATGAATACAAAAGTTTGATAGTTAGCAGGAATATTATTTATATAATCTATAAGACAAGATGTAAATTCATTGCTACTGACTCCACCATTTGCTTCATGCCAAACGTACAACTGGACATCTTCATCATTTAGAGAATAAGTGGTGAAGTTGTGTACTTGGAGTTTGAGCTTATAATACGATTGGGAAGCTAATACTTTTGGACACGTTAAGAAACTTTGAAGATCAACTGTGAGAACCAATTTTTCAGAATTTGCGCTACTTTTTAATAAATCTTTTGCCCGTCTTTCTTCTTTCTGCTTTGACATGTGCTGATCATAATCTTCAGTACTTATTGTCTTCATTTTATGTGCAATATCACATTGATCTTTCCTTTGCAATGTATGCCAATTTTCTCTGCTTCTAAAACAACTTTAAACAACTTGATATGAGCAACTGACTGCTTTCTATCATCGCACCATTCTTTATATAGTCTGTACATGTAATTTGTTGTTATGATACTGTTGTCAACATATATTCTGCTAGTAGATGCTCTACAATAGTGTGAAGGAACTTTAGCAATATTTTGCAACCATTCCATAACATTCTTTTCTTTGCAAATTTGTCTCATTTTTCTTGGAGTAATCTTGTTGAATGTTGGAATCTTGTAGACTTTCACTAGAAGTATCAATTTCATGAGTGGCTGGCTCCCTTGAGACCCATCGTTTCATTGTGTCTTCTCCTAAATTTATTGTGTTCAAAAACATAACTCGGCATACCTTGAGGTAACTTCCGTCTTTAAAAACAAAAAAAAGTCACGAGCACTCTTCTTTTGGACCGTTTGTCTGAATTTTGAGTATCTTTTCGGCGCCTTTGCACTGCTCTTGCCCGAACAAGATTTTTAACATAAGTGCTTCTATGTTCCCACGACGTTAATGTCCAAAATTTTTTAAAAATTCGTAGTCTATCGTCCTGCGTAATTAAAGAACATCTAAATGAGTGTTCTTTTAAACATTTTGGCGTTATAATATAGTTACATCTCTCGGTGAATTTGTTTACATACCAGTTTTTGGATTTTTCATTATAAATTTCATTTTCAATAGGAGCAAAAGTTTGGATAGAATTTTGCCGATCTTCCTTAAGTGAATTTTGTACAACTATTTTAGCTATTGTCTTGAAAACACTCATTTTGCACTGGTAAATAGCTTATTTGAGAAAATTTGAGGATAGAAATTTGACAGATGAAAGTATGAAATACCTCCAATGTGCAGATATTATAATAGATAATAGCTCCAATGTGTTTTTTAAGCACATTGGATTTATTTCAGTCCAATAATTAATAATATGTTACATTGGAGTAATACATTTTTAGACATTAGGGAAGTTACGAATCGGTACGCACATTGGATATTTTTCTAGACTGTAAAACTATTCATAGCGATTCAGAATCGTTTAAAATCTGAATTACCAGAAATTTGCACATTGGAGGTATTTCATTCCTAACGACGATATGTTCTTTTATATGATTTCGTTGAGAAAACTGATTTAAAACTGGTATGGATTTTCTCCAGTATGCGATATCATACGGAACTTAACAGAACTGGACTGAGATAACGGCTTAAAACAAATTCCACACTTGTCTGGTTATTCCCCAGTGTGCACTTCCATATGCTGTTTCATATGAGCTCGTTGAGAAAACTGCTTAAAACAAATTTCACACTTGTATGGTTTTTCTTCAGTGTGAAATCTCATATGTTTTTTCAAATTACTTGGTTGCGAAAATTGCTTAAAACAAATTTCACACTTGTGTGGTTTTTCTCCAGTGTGCAATCTCATATGTTGTTTCATATGACATCTTCGAGAAAACTGCTTAAAACAAGTTTCACACTTGTAACGTTTTTCTCCAGTGTGCGATATCATATGATTTTTTAAATAACTTGGTTGAGAAAACTGCTTAAAACAAATTTCACACTTGTATGGTTTTTCTCCAGTGTGCGATCTCATATGATTTTTTAAATAACTTAGTAGAGAAAACTGCTTAAAACAAATTTCACACTTGTATGGTTTTTCTCCAGTATGTGATCTCATATGATTTTTCAAATTACTTAGTTGAGAAAACTGCTTAAAACACATTTCACACTTGTATGGTTTTTCTCCAGTATGCGATCTCATATGATTTTTCAAATTACTTAGTTGAGAACACTGCTTAAAACAAATTTCACACTTGTATGGTTTTTCTCCAGTGTGTGATATCATATGATTTTTTAAATAACTTGGTTGAGAAAACTGCTTAAAACAAATTTCACACTTGTATGGTTTTTCTCCAGTGTGCGATCTCATATGTTTTTTTAAATAACTTAGTTGAGAAAACTGCTTAAAACAAATTTCACACTTGTATGGTTTTTCTCCAGTGTGTGATCTCATATGATTTTTCAAATTAATTAGTTGAGAACACTGCTTAAAACAAATTTCACACTTGTATGGTTTTTCTCCAGTATGCGATCTCATATGTCTTTTAAAATCACATAGTTTAGAAAACTGCTTAAAACAAACTTCACATTTTAATGTATTTTCTTTAACAGGTTGACTCGTATGTTGTTCTGTATTACATGTATATAGGAGTATTGTTTCTATATTTTCCAATGTTTTCTCCTCCTGGGGAAAGCCTAAAATAAAAATTAACATTTATTTTTTCGCTAAGAACTAAAGCAAAAATATACTAAATTTTACACCGATCTAAATATTATTTAGTTATTTATCGGCAAGCGCCATTCTATAAAAAGAAAAAATACATTTTTTTACAATAGAGCAGAAATACAATAACAATGCCAGAGTAAGCATAATATTAAATTAAATTAAAATAACAAAAAAGATTTTTTGAGTCTTCTTGAATTTTTATTCCATGTTTAAGATAGTCTTTTAGTTCACTTTATCCTCTTTTTTTAGTTTTTTATAATTATTGTAGGGAAATAATTTCATCTGAAGTTCTTACACTCTCTAATGACGGTGTAGGCCTACGGGTACCTTTATAGACCAGAGAAATAACAAATAAGAAGCCCTTTTCGTAACACTCTTTGATACATCTTTTGATAGATCTCAAATCTGTAAACACGCATGGGATAATGAACATAGGGTTTAATGGAATAATTCAAATGTAGTCCTAAAAGAAACGTATGGTAAAAAAAGAAAAATCAAAGAAGCGGCTCTAATTATGCTAAATGAGGCCAATTGTGTCGCAAATTCCTCGGCAGAATGTAGTAGGATCTGGTTACCAATATTGAAAGAGGAAGTTATTAATAAGAAAATACCAGTATTAGTAAGTCAGTAACATATAGAGGATACATCATTTATGTTTTTTAAATAACGTAACATATAAAATCAGAATTTTGATGTTTGTTGAAGGTAAACTAAATTCACGAACAAATACTTACAATGTCGGGATAGTATTATGAGGTTTTTTTCCTGGTTTTCCCTCATAATTTACTATGGAATCACTAACAGGAGAATTTTACTGTCATCATGTCATGTGTTTGTCTTTTTAAAGACGAATTACATGCTATGATTTTTTTCTGACGGATATTCTCAAGTTAAAGTTGATTTCATGTAATCGAATGAACTATCTTATAAGTAAAGTCGTTCCAGGGGCGCAACTCAACAATATTGGCAATATCATTTTAAAGTCGTCTACTTTAAAATGCATAATGTATGTCTGAATTGTCAATATAAATGAGTCAGATAAAATTAAATTATTAGAAGAATTTTTCACTATGTAACAAAAAACAAAATTAATTTAATTGTGGCTTATTCCCAGTTTAATAGTAATTAACTCTTTGATACAAGTATCTAACAACTGCTTTTATTTGGTGATAATTTGTAATAAACAAAATATGTTTAAAAGTGATACAATATTATTAAAAAAGCGTAGAAAATACTTTAAAATGAGAGTTTTAGTTATTTTTCTTAATTTGTTGCTTAATTATTGCAAAAATAGCTTCAAAAAGTCGACTTTTTGAAAATAGTTAATAACTTTTCTAAAAATGTACAAAAAACTTTTATTTTGCGTGAAAATAGGGACAATATTACATATACAGGGTGGTTCTTAAGTAATTGTACAAAAGGAAACCGTAGCTTTTGCACTTTAAAATATTCCGATTTAAGCCAACTTGCTCTTACAAAATGTTGATATTAAAAAAGCTATATAGGATATAACTTTAATGTTTGTGAATACTTATTTATAAAAATTTACAACTGGGTACTTTTGAATATGAGGAACTATAATTTGATGCACACTTATATAACTGATAGACGGAGCCATTTATGCCACATATGTGGCATAAATTTGCACTTAACTTTTTTGCTCTTAAAGTTACCGGTATTTGTGATAAAAATATTAAAGACACATTATTTTAACCAAAAAAAGATATACCTCTTAATAACTTCAAAACCTAACAGTTTTCGAGATAATCGCATATTACAAATCAGCTGCATAATTTTGATTTAACGCAATTATTACTCCAAGTAACGAAGGAAACATAGACAAAAACATCAATACTTCTGAATTTTAGTATGAGATAACTTTAACTAAAGTTAATCGTTAAATAAAATAAATATATCAGCAGGATAATTAATAATAGGATTTGACAAAATAGCAGAATAATAGGATTTTACATCAAACACTTTACGTTTTATATTAAATTAAAGTCACAATCAAAACGTTTTATTTACAAATCAAATTAAAAATTAGTTAACCTAATTAACGTTAAACTTTTTGTAAAACTGATGTTCGATATGTCCACCATTTTCTTTAATTCATTTGCCAATACATTCAATAAAATATTGTCTCATTGGTTCTAAAGAAACTGCTGCAGTATTTATTATAAGTATAATATTAAGTATACTTTTGGGATTTTGTGAGCAATATCCCACAACATGACTAAGGGATATGACTACTATGACCAATCCAACGTTCAGAAAAGTTGAATTTAAGTATATTTTCACTGTCCTCTCTCTATAATGTGGTGGATCATCTTGCATAAAAATAATTTTGTGAAAAATGTAATAGCAAAAAACATATATATGTATATATATATATATATATATATATATATATATATATATATATATATATATATATATATCCCTCCATATCTTCACATCCTTAATTTTTTTGCAGATATTAATAATACATCGTTGATGCATCCATTTTCTACACCGCTGTGTAAAATTATAATTCTGCCCTTTATTGGGAGGTACTGAATTAGAACACTTTTTATTATTATTCGTCCAACTTTTTTTCATGGTGTCATGAGTACCATACCAGGTCTGATCCAGATAAACAATATTTTGTTTAAAAATAAGTTTAAAATAAATTAAAATATTATACCTACCTACACTTAAGTGTAAACCACTGGACGGTCGAAACAAATGTTCTTTCTGCCCTTTATTGGGAGGTACTGAATTAGAACACTTTTTATTATTATTCGTCCAACTTTTTTTCATGGTGTCATGAGTACCATACCAGGTCTGATCCAGATAAACAATATTTTGTTTAAAAATAAGTTTAAAATAAATTAAAATATTATACCTACCTACACTTAAGTGTAAACCACTGGACGGTCGAAACAAATGTTTTTCGAATAAACTACTTTATGGTTTGGGTCGCTCAGAAAATATTGTTAACTTACCCAGTTTGCCGAGATAACAATATAACACATAGTGATTTGTCATAATAGCAATATCCGATGTTTTCATTGGCTCTTGGTCCACGTGGACTGATCAACAATTCGATGTTAACTTTAACTGGGCGATTGCCCATATTTTCAAACATAATACCAGACACATCTGAATGTAAATATCAATGAGAATATTAAAACTTTGTATTATTATACATCTGTCATTGATAATTTTGCAGTTAATAACTACTACTGGTAGAGTACTTTTATTTTAATTTTTATTGTCTGGTTTTATTACAGATAAATATATTTTTACACAGTGTCACCGAAATATGAGGCGCCTATACATTTAATGCTGTTTTTGGACTATTTTACAACAACCAACAAGAGAATTTGTAAATTTTTGTATATGGGTCGATAGGAGTTGTGTCTGTGTTGCGTTTTAACAACTCTTGAAGTAGCTTGTGCTACTTCTAGTGTTATAATTTTTTAAAGCACATTTGAAAACAGGAGACTACAGCCAAACTTATAATCAGGTACAGTACAATAATAAACTTAAATTATTACTAAGACACTATTTTACATTAATAACAAAAGGTATGTGTAAAAGTGTTGTTGGCACAAAACATCTAAACAGGTTTAAACAAGAAAAAAATGTTATTGCTAATAAATACAATTCCATCAATTTAAACAAGTTTTAATCTAAACACTAACAAAAAACCTGAGTGTCTGGTTAATTTTGCACTCTCAATGTATGTAAGCCTTTAATGATGAAAAAAGATCAAGATATGAAATGAAAACAGACAACATAATTCAACAATGTATTAAAGTAAATGAAAATGAAATCAGAAATATCGAAGATAAGTGGAGGGTTTTAAAAGAAGCAGTTATGATAGCTGCAAAAGAAGTAGTGGGGGATATTGGAACAAAAAAAAACAAACTAGGCTTAAAATGCTGATCAACAGTACAGGAAAACCAAAGAGGAATATATTGTAAGTAGATGAAAATTAAAATCTGATAAAAAATGATATAAAACAATTCTACAAGAAAATAAATTTTGAGAAAAAAGATTTCAGTTTTTTCAAACCAAAAACAAAATTATGGGAGGGCAAAAATAATGAGCTAATAGCAGATGAAAAATATATTTGGTTATGTTGAGTGTTCTAAACTAATCTGTTAAATACAAAATACATAAAAATTAATGTTGAGTTTCCAATATAATGCATTCATGAATGAATAGTTGCAGAATGCATTGATAAATGTTTCAAGTTTATAGAACTTCAATCTGTAGGTATATCTTGTGGTTTACTTACCCCTTGAATTGGTTTGTCTATCTTTAAACGACGTAAGTTTATGTTCCTCTTGTTCTATTTCAATCTTTATGGGGAATTCTTCATCATAGATACTTTCTCTCTTGGGTTCCTCCTTAATTTCAATGTTACAAATATCCAAGGGACCACTATCAACAGCATTACAATATATTTCTGTTTGGCACGTCTCATCACTAACTTCTTGTTTTACTTCCATTTTTTTAAACTTTAGTTTTGTGTATAAAAATCAAATGAACACAATAAAAAGTAAATAAAACATAATATATAAAAAAACAAAACAAAAATGATTCGTTTTATCACCAAATTAACGAATATACTAGACCATAGCACACTACCACCTAGCATTCATAGTACATGTATTGTGCTAGCATTGAAACTTCCGTGTTGACGAGTAAAACAATGATTGGCGCATCACCTAGTGACCGGGCGCCTAACTATAAATACATGGCGCGAAATTCAAAATTTTTGTAATATTACCTAGGATTGTGAACTCATTTTAAAGTAAAGGAAAATCGATATAATCTTAAAATAACAAGAAAAATCCTTATTCTATACGATAATAAATATTTTTCGTATACTTTTTGGGTTTTCTTGTTATGTTGAGACTATATTTATTTTACATTACATTAAAATGCCAAAGTGGTCAAAAAATTAAAGAATAAAATATAGAATAAAATCTTTATTTATAAAAATATTACAAGAAATGTTATATGTGTTACAAGAAATATTAATAATACAAGCCAAGTGTACTATAATTTAGTTTTCTTAATGTTGTGGCAAGAACTGGTCAGTATTTAAATAATTGTTTTGTCTTAGTATGTCAAGTTTTATGTAAATAGAAGCCTAATTCTGCAAAAGGCCTTTTACTACAATTTTATTCTCAAAATTTGCAAAGAATTCAAACATTGGTATATAACATTCAAGATATTTTTAGAAAGCAATGAATCTAAAGATAAATCCCTAGAAGACAAAATAAGTACATGCTTGTAATAAATTTAGTCTATAATTACATAAGCGAAGCAATCAATGGGGAAAACCAATTGCTTTTTTCACACATACTCTCACAGATTCAGAATGAAAACATGCAAATGCATTGAAGTATTAAAAAAATGCAGACATTATCTGGTAGGAAAGCAATTCAAACCAATCACAGATTAAATCACTATTTTGTTTATATAGAATGCTGGCATATATAAAATCTGACAAGGAGAACTAGCTTTACTTCACAAGAATTTATTAATTATCTCCACTCTAAAGGAATATTTCAAGTAGAACAACACCATATAACCATGAAGGAAATGGTTAAATTGAAAGATACAATGAGTTATATAGAAATTGGTGAATCTAGCATTGAAAACCAAATATTTAGACATCACTAAATGAAAAACTGCTTTACCAGGAGCTCTGTACTATATAAGAAGTTTACTATTGAATTGTTATATTATTGAATCACGATAATGATGAAGATGAAGTCCAAATAACACATTAGAGAATTCCACTACTAAATCAATGCCAGATGTGACAGAAAATTTACCTGTTCAAAAACCTGATGATAATTATGAACCAAGATTGGAAAATTCAGATTTTCAATCTAGCTGTAAATCAGCTGGAGCTAAAAATAAACCAAGATAGTTGCAATATTTTGTTCACAAATAGGGAAGGGTAAATGTAGTATAATTTAGTGTTCTAAATCTTGTGACAAGAACTTGTCAGTAATTAAATAATTTTTTTGGAATTCTAATGTCAAATTAAAGCCTAATAAGCAACAGACAGCTGTCAGACATTCTGAGTTCTTTGTAGTACTTACATCCTAATCTAATAACACACACTACCAGTGGTCAGTGAGAACTCTTACTGTCTGGCGTTCTACTCACAGAAAAACAGAACTAAAGAACTCTGCTAAGTTGGAAACAGAAAAATTAAATGATTTAGTTCTAGAAAGAACTTTATATACATTTATATGATAATATTTTAGTCATATTTAAACCTATAAACCCAACAGTTAGCTCTAAGATTCTAAGATCCAGCACTATAAAGATGGAAAAATAACATTAAAAATAAAAAAATATGTAAAGTATTACCTAGTTACAATAATAATATGAAGTATTTTACAAAGTTACGTTTCCAAACTCTATCTTACCAGTAACTCTTTTCTACTAATATTTATATATTTATTGAGATACATATTAAATACATTTAGATTTAGGTTGTTCTTTTGATTAAAAGTACATAGATGAGACAAACCATGATAATATATGGTACTCTAAGACCAATCTCACTCACAAGAGAGAGACAGATCCCTCCTCGCACTTAACGGCAAGCTCATGGACCTCTCCATATGATAGTGTAGTCATGGTCTGCTAATCTAATCCAACTTTGAAACAGGCACACCTGTAGAAATTATGTCGAACCCTCTCTAAGGTGATGATTTTTTAAGATAGTTGTTGAACCACCACCTACAAAATAATTCAAATAGTAAGCAAGTAAGTCTGATTTTATAATTAGGTTAAATTTATAATTAACTAATTTTATAAGTAAAAGGTCACATACATACATATATTGGCATAATAGTTCTTACCTGGTGCTGGTAAAAACAAACTCAGAAGGGCTGTTCTCGTAATACCGGTATGTCCAACATTAATTATATCATCCTCTTTAAAATGACTAGGGCATACACGAAAATTGTTATAAATAGTTTCTGTTGCAGCATTCTCTAATTAGGGCTTTTAACAGCATTCACCCATTTATCAAACATATCCATATTATAATCTCCTGGACTTGAAAAACGGTATTGCTTGCCAGCGGTAGTGTGCTTGCCTAGTATCCATGCAATCTGGAATACATCTTTTTTGTTCAGTTCTTCGTCACTATATTGTTATTCCATGTAATGTGTTCGATTCCATAATAAAAAATCGTCTAAAATTTTACCTTTTTGCACTACTTATATAAAAAAATTTAAACTATAAAATAAATTATAAAAAATAAAACAAATAAAAATATGGCGCCGTATTTGTCTAAATTCAACTTTTGATTTGACCACAGCACACTCCCTACGCGTAGAAACGAGACTAGCAGCGCCACCAAACGAATGGGCGCCTAAATCCGAACGTGATTTGACATTGCCTATCCCTGTTACCAATATATAAATTTTATCTATGATACTAGACCATCGAGCAATAAGACAAAAGAGGGAATGTAAAGGTAGAAGGGGTAAACATATTGATAGACAGGAAGTGCCATCTTGAGAGGCCACTTTAGACAAGGATAGACAGTCTCTTTCCTTGTTTAAGAAGTCAAATTTAGTTTGGTTATGTTATTGTTTGTCCCAACTGTCACATGAAATTTTATTTATATTGAAGTTTTTTACCAATTATGTCACTTTTTAGACTATTATCGTTAATATTTAATTAAAACTTTCTAGTCTGAAAAATATTTTATAGCTATTGTTAACAAATGTTGGAAATTTTAAATTTAGCGCCTTTGCATTTCCGGATGTGTCCGCCATCAGAGGCCACTTTTTTGGTCTCCTTTTTATAACGATTAGATTCCCTCTTTTGTCTTATTGCTCGATGTACTAGACTCACAAGGTCACTGTCACACGCGGAATTGGCTATCGCGATAGCCGATAGCTAATTCCGACAGAGGGCGCTGAAGATTTCAAAGATGGACGATAACTTCAGGAAAACAAATAATTTTGTAATTTGATCTTTAAGCTATAAAACGTTTAATATAAATCATTTATACGTGTGTTTTGCCCATCGAGCAAAAAGATAAAAGAGTGAATGTAAAGGTAGTGGGGACAAAAATATTGTTAGACAGGAAGTGCTATCTTGAGAGGCCACTTTAAACAAGGAAAGATAGTCTCTTTCCTTGTTTAAGAAGTCAAATTTAGTTTGGTTATGTTATTGTTTGTCCCAACTGTCACATGAAATTTTATTTATATTGAAGTTTTTTACCAATTGTGTCACTTTTTAAACTATTATCGTTAATATTTAATTAAAACTTTCTTGTCTGAAAAAATTTTACAGCTATTGTTAACAAGTGTTGGAAAATTTAAATTTAGCGCCTTTGCATTTCCGGATATGTCCGCCATCAGAGGCCACTTTTTTGGTCTCCTTTTCATAACGATTAGATTCCCTCTTTTATCTTTTTGCTCGATGGTTTTGCCAAAGTAAAATTTGAAGTCCATTCTTCAAAGTTTATTTCGAGATTTCGAGATTATACATAAGGTAATTGACTCTCAAACCTAAATAAAAATAAAATTAAATGTTTGTTTTTCTACAGTGTGTCTGAAATACGGGAAGTAAAATTTACACAACATCTGTAGTTGAGGCTGAGGCAGTTTTTGGAGCTGGCCACGTTATATTTTGTAAATTACGCCTTACGTTTTCTACTAATAACTTCATGATACCGTTGGGGCAATTTAGCTGATGAAACAGCATTTTTCTTTAGTCTTCTCAATTTAGTTTCAGGTGTTACTATAAAGTAAATTAGGTATAAATATGTTAAAATATAAGTAATATTTTAATCAACAGTTGGAAAGTAATCGTTCTCAGTAAAATAGAAACTGCACACAGTCATGTACTTGGTTATAGGTTTTAACTTTTCTTATATTCTCGTCCAGCGGAAACTTATGTATGAATTTTTTTGTGAATTATAATAGGATGAACATTGAGGAACACTGCAATAGTTTTTTGAAGTCAAATGACAATTCCAAAGTTTTCCCGAAGTGGATGCTTTTGAAATCTACCACCAGGCGTCGCCCAATTTTCGGATCCTCGCCAATAGAAACAGGACACAGACCAAGGTTAGTAGATATTAAGTATCTACTAATTTAACTTAAATATCTACTAACCTTGCATATAGACAAATAATTCAAATAGTATCAGAGAACTATACGTCGATACTACGAACACAGACGAGAAGCGGAAGAAGCGACACCACCACCGAAACAGAGTCGGAACCTTTGATCAAAGAATATAGACGCCACAGACCACTAATAACTAGACGTTTCACGTAGGTAGCTCAAGGTCAAATTAAACTTAATGTCATTTGTAGTACCGATACTAATCTTCAGATGTCGCTTTACTCTGTCTCTACTTTTACTCTGCAGTTTAGGTTTAGAACACAACTAAGAAAAGTATTATAATTGTCAATCGCCAATTGCCAATTGTCATATTAGCGTCTATATTTTGATTTTGTTAGTGTTAGTTTGTAAATTACAGAACGAATCACCTACCTCAGTGATCTACGTTTTAAATGTTCCTGGCGGTGTTCAAATAGTATTTTGCAGATTAATAATAATCAGTTAAATATGGTTTTTTCACAATAAATGTTGTATCCTACAATGTACTAATTCGTCATTAATTAGACATACCTTTCCAAATCCACGATGAAGACATTACACGATTTAGGAAGTGGCTTAGTGTTATAAATAATCCTAATTTAGATATGATGAATGCTAGTACAGTTTATAAAACAAAACGAATCTGCCACAGACACTTTGAAGATAAGTTTGTTTCTTCATGGAGTCATAAATTGTATAAAAATGCAATTCCTAGCTTAGATTTGTATGGTGAGTCCAATAAATATTTGATATTAGAGAACAAATAACTGATTGATGAACTTAAATCTGCAACTTCTTTCCTTGAGTTCCGTAAAAGAACAAAATCCTATCTATCTGAAAGATCATATTATTCAGTAGAAGAGTTTCTTAACGAATAGTGTTATGTACAAGTAACTAACAATTTGTATAAATATATATTTGAGTATCACATGCAGAAACTTGCATTAAAATGTATTAGTTCGTAAGGATTTATTATGCAATTTATTTAAATTTTGCAATACATTGTGTATTTTATTATTTTTTATTTTGTGATATTGACGATTTATGTAATTTCAGTAAATTTTAAATTGCTATTTTTCTGACTTTTTGTAAGCTTTTTCCATAAAATTGTACAATTTTCAGTGATAATAGCATATTTTTATTCTATATTAAATTACAAAATTGTTTTACAAGTATTAAATAAATAAATAATTTACATTTTGTTTTATTTTTCCTAAATTGTATTGTGCATATTTGAAATTAAAAATGTCATGCATTTTTTTTTCAAATATACCAAATTATATTTAAAAATTTTAAACTTTATTTAAATTTTCCCACCAAAATTAAAATTTGAATTTCCCGCGTAATTTCTCGCTTGAATTAGTTCCGATACTAATCTTATGGAGCGCTGAATTTCATAACCAAACACCGTCACATAACTTTTTATTATACTGTTTTTTGTGCCCAAAAATTAACGAAACATTTGTAAAAAATTTCAAAATTTTTCAACCAAAAATTTATTTTTTTCAGGACTTTTCGTCAAACTTTTTAGATAATTTTTAAAATTATTTCATTGAACAAATGTCTTGTTCAAAAAAGTATTCAATGAAACTTTTTACTAAATTATGAAATTTTCCATTTCGCCGAAACTTCCATTTCATCCATAATTTTTTAATAAGAACAAAAAGCATTCCTGATTTATTTTTGAAATATTTAACAGTAACTTTCAATGAATAGTCTATGTGAAAGTTTTTACGCTGTATGGGTACTATTTAATCTTTTAAAATAACAACTAGTACTAAAACATAATTAACTAATAAAGGTATTAGTAATATTATTAAAAGGAAAAATAATAATATTTATAATATTAATGACAAAAAAGCAATTCTGTGTATAACTTAAAATATAAAGCAGTGAAATAAAAGCATAAAAAAATTAAACAAATAGATAAAGTATTGAAGAAAATAATCTAAAAATTGTTATAGCTGAATATATTTGCTCCGTGCGTGACCATGGTAGGGGTACCTTGAAACGATGCCAGCGTGCTTAGCGGCGAAATATGACCTAATTGGACCTATCTTTTTACGCATAAATTTTATCAAAAATGTGTGCAAATACATGTTGCGTATTTAATTGAGCTAATAATAGCAAAAATAGTGAGTGTAGTTTTTATAGGTTCCCAAAGATTACATATAAATTAGAGAAAAGAAAACATAATTTCATTTTTATGCTATTGAAATAGGAAAAATTTTAATAATTTACCTTAAATAATATTTCATAAGGCTTCAAGCTAACTGCCTGATGACTTTAGCTTTTATATCATAACTTTTATTATTATTGTTTTTAATTATATGGTCTTTCACGTGAAAAATTTTCCAGTACTAGATGTTTCCATTTCTTTTCCGTTTGGGTTGAAAAGATATATTATGATGAATTGTGAGAAACCCAGTTTTAATACAACATTTATTTTGTACATAAACTCAAAAAATATAATTAAAAAACTAATTATTAATAATTGTCAATTTCGCATGTATTTAACAATGTCAAACATATGTCATATGTTTAACCTGAAAATTGGGAGGTCCAAAACTGTCAGATGAAGGCGGTAGGTGTCGCGTGAGTTACGCACGGAGCAAATATTTAAGAAATTTTTATTCTAAAATTGAAATTGCTTTTTTACATTACCTATTGATGGCTCATTTTTTGAAGTTTTAGATTTGGCTTATCACTACTAGCAATTTTAGATTTTCTAGCTCTTCTAATATCTCGATTATCTTTATTAATCCATTTTAAATTATTGAATATCATAACTCCAACTAAAAATTCTAATAACCGTTGTCGATGTGATTTACAAGAGTCGTCAATGTTTAAAAATGATGGATTGATTTCATTTAATTTTTTTTATACCATTTAAAATCAACTTACTGACAATTTCCAAATAACAAACATTTTTAAACTTAACATCAAAAATATCAAGTGAAATATGTATTACTTCTGTAGGTACGCAAAGATTACCAAGTTTGTTAGTATTTTGAGAAACTTTATAAGCTTTAAAAAATAATAAAAGATCTGTTATTGAAATAAAATTAACATTTTTATGAACAAAATAATTTTCACACTTTTCACAATTAGTTTTTTTAGACATTTGTATGCAAAATATCCGGCAAGGTACTTGAGTGAATTGAGATAAAGAGAAGTTGAGATAGTCGAAGATGCATTATTTGATACTCTTTCAAATATTGATAAACATTTTAAACTCGTTTCTTCACTTTCAAAAATTCATCTTCGACAAAGTCATCAACTTCCTTATAAGATATTATCGAATCATCATTATCGCTATTACAATCTTGTGCATCTGAAAACCATGAGCATTTGTTTAAAGGATCATTAGAATAAATAGTATTGTTAATTTGCATCATGTTTTTCTGACATCTCATCCCCTGCATCCATAAAAGCGCAAACCTCTAAATCAGTTACAGAATCAATACGTTTATTATTAAAGCTTATTTGTCCATCATTTTTTTCTTCAATAACTTCATTTAATTCATCGAATGATTTTTGTAAATCAATTAAATTCGGAATCGCTATATAGTAGCGTTATAGTTTCATCTAATTACGTGAGGAGGGTCATAATTAAAAAAAAAATTTCGACCAAATTTTTCAATGGATGGTTTTTCTGGCGTTATTCCAAATTTTTTATCGCAGTTTGACTGCTACGGCCGATATCGCAAACCACACTTTTAACTTTAAAACCGGCTTCTTCAGAGAAATCTAAATCATTTAGAATTAAATTGCTTAGTTTTTTTCCAGGTACACAGTTATGGGCGACATAGTACTTAATAGATTGCCTCTAATCAGTTTGTCTACCTCTTAACATGAAAACTAAAACGTGATTACCTTCTGTTGGAGAGCGACCTAGTTCTCCCAAATATGTGAACCCCTCAACGATATCTTTTTAGTATTATAATCTAGCCACTTTTTTATGCTCATTTCATCCCACGATAAAACACATTCTTTTTCTTTGGAGTGCATTAGCGACGATTTAATTTGTAATAATGTCAACAAAGTGTTACATTTACCGGGTTTTAAATCTAACTCATTAATCCAAATTCTAATGTTACGCAATGGAAACTTAAAATGTTTTTTTTCTCTCGAAGGTAGCAATACGCTTTTGGAGATCTATAAAATAACGATATAGCATACTGTTTATCTTTTTCAGTCCATTTACTTTTCTGAATATGGTTAATTTGCAACTAAAAATACTTTTATTTCGTCATCAAGTTTATTAAATAATTTTTTGAACTTTATTGCTTCGTTTGAAGCTTTTGTACGTTTATTTCATTTACGAGTTAAGTTGTATGTAACATATATACTTGGTTTTTATACCTATTAATCACTTTGTTTTTAGATTTACTTTTTGCCTCATATTTGTTTACAATTTTATTTATTTTTAACTCTGATGTAGTTTTTAATAGTTTTAATGCATCTTGTGCATTTTTAACTTCTTCATTTTTTTTATTTAATTGGATTTGGACTGAATTTTTCTGAATACAATTATCGCTTAAGTTAGGGTAGTTATTAGAAAATGAAGAAAAATTTTGGTCACAATTTGAAAAATCCAACGACGAAGACATGTGTGCATCATTTAGATTTTGACGGCATGGTTCACTTTTAAGTGATATAGGAATTTTGAGATTTAATTAAGAGTCATTACTGAATAAATATTTATTGTTAATTGTTGAATAAGAACTATCAGTTCTATTTTGCAAAGCTTCGAATATAGCAGAGGTTACCTCATTTTTAAGAATAGCTGTAGGTTTTAATATATTCTTACCGTTTTGGTTTATTGATTTTATATTGCTATCAGTAAAATGATAGCTGCAAAGAAATTTTTGACCAACTTGATTCTCTGTTAAATCTAGAAGAGTTGGGTCATTTTGTTACCTCCACATTACATGCCCTATCCACCTCAGACGTCCTTCTTAATATATCTTAAGATATCTGATTCCTGATATATTCTGACTCGTTGTTATTCCATTAGGGTAGGTCCAATAAAACTACACAGTACAAAACGGAGAGATATTAATTGCACCTTTTATTCCAATTAAGTATTCATCTTTTTCAATCTAGATTAGAAAAAGAACAAAATGAGATAAAAAGAAATATGGATGTAGAACAAGAATACAACAACCTCAAAACGATAATAAAAAAAATTGCTTATGAAGTATTAGGAACAGAGAACAACGACAAAAACACCACGAACCACCATGGATGACAGAAACCGTAAAATAAACGATACAAGAAAAAAACAAAATGTATAAGAAATGGCTAACAAATAAAACATCTAGCAATAGAGTAACATATCAAAGGAAAAACGGAGAAGTACGCAATAAAAGAGTACGGAGAAATGTATGGAAGTTGAAACACTACAACGCAAACATGACGATTTCCATATGGACAAAAAAAAATAAAGAGGTACAGAATACCAGAAAAAAACACAAAACAGGAATAGTTGTAAACATTGAAGGCTAAATGTTGACTACCATTGAGGATAAATTACGAAGATGGAAAGAATATATGCAAGAATTATTCGAAGATGCAGCACGAAGTCCGACTGAAATAAACAAT
Organism: Diabrotica balteata; assembly: GCA_918026665.1. NCBI lineage: Eukaryota > Metazoa > Arthropoda > Insecta > Coleoptera > Chrysomelidae > Diabrotica > Diabrotica balteata. The sequence goes on along the minus strand of OU898284.1, from coordinate 14,441,665 downwards.
CCCCACGGCCCAGAAATAACAAACGAAGATGTTATGGCCATTAAGCGGATTAAAGATGGAAAATCACCAGGACCTGGTGAGGTGCATGGTGAAATTTTAAGTCTATTAAGGCACTATACTAATACAGAGCCAGGATGTCAATGCGTCTGTGTTCATTGATCTCGAGAAGGCATTTGATAAAATCCCACATGGGAAACTAATCGAGATCCTAAAAACATCAGGACTCGATGATAAGGATATAAGACTGATCTCAAACTTATATATCCAACAAAAAGCAACAATACGATTAGAAATCGAAAAACACAGTCGAAAAATGAGTTAAACAGGGTTGCATATTGTCACCGGCATTATTTAACATATACTCTGAAAACATCTTTAGAGGGCCTTAGACGAATCAGAAGATGGGATTGCTGTAAATGGCCAACACAAACAACATTAGACATGCAGACGATACAGTGTCTCTGGCAGACAGTGCGCAGGATGATGGATAACGTTGTAGAAGCATGTAAGAATAGTGATCATTAGTAAAAACACCGGCATAAACGCCCAAATTACAATTAACGATACACCGTTAGAAATAGTGGAAAAAATATGCAATTTGGGCAGCAATATTAAGGATACTTGGGTTATAGCTACGAAATAAAAACTGGTATTGAAAAAGCCAGAAGCTCTTTCAACAGCCTTAGGAAGATTCTCTGCAACTTATCTTTAAGTGTTAATATACGCATAAGAATTCTTAGATGTTACTTTTTTAGTGTCATCTTCTCTGGAGTAGAAAGCTGGAAGAGAAAGCCGGAGTAGAAAGCTGGACCTTAGAGAAGATGCCATAAAATGATTGGAGGCATTTGAAATGTGGTGCTACCGACGTATATTAGGGGTGTCATATATACACCATACAAGTAACATTATTCTCCAAACGCTAAGAAAAGCCAAAGACATTATTAACATCACAAAAAACAGAAAATTGGCTTACTTCGGCCACATAATGCGTAATAATAAATACCAACTTCTACAGTTGATTCTACAGGGCAAGATTGAGGGTAAGAGAGACCCTGGACGTAGACGTATATCCTGGCTGGCCAATCTTAGGAAATGGACTGATCTAACGTCAACTGATCTATTGCGCGCTGCTATGAATAGAATAAGATAGGTCAATGTGGTCGCCAACATCTCTAGAAGATAAGAAGCAAAATACAATTTCTGGGAACAAAAATGTGTCCAAGTTGAAAATTTAATTGGTGGTTCTCAGAGTACGGAAGCATGGAAAACTATCACTAATCTAAAATAAAACACTCATAACTCCTTAAGTAACTTAATTCCTATAGAACAGTGGGAAAATCACTATTGAAATTTTCTCCAACAGTCCAGATTGGAATATATGGGACAGGAATACAGTATGGAGAGACAAACAAATAGTAACATTAATACTATTAATAACGAGGTCCGTACCACGTTAATTAAAATAAAAAACGGGCGATCTCCAGGACCTGGTAATATAGCTGTAGAGTTACTTAAAGCAGGAGGTCTACTCCTAATAGAACGAATAACTTTTCTAATGAAGCAATGTTGCAAACAAATTAAAGTAGCATCTGAATGGAAAACCGCTCACCTAGTGTCCATCTTTAAAAAAGGTAATCGAAAAGATCCTAACTGCTACAGAGGATTACGTATCCTACCTACTTTCGGTAGATTGTTTGAAAGAAAGATAATAAATGGAAAAATACAAGATGATATAGGACATCTAATTAGCGAAGACCAAAGTGGATTTACGCCTGGTAGATCTAGCACTGATAACTTATATCCAACCAACCAATTGTTGGAGTTTATACTCCAACAATTAATAGAAAAAAGAATAACGATTGGCACCGAAGTACATCTAGCTTTCATCGATCTAGAAAAAGCGTATGATACAGTTCCAAGACTTAATTTGTGGCAAGCTTTACAACAACTCTGCATTAGTCCATACTTTTTAGGAATAATCACAAAAGTATACAGGGACAACACTACTTACCTAAAAATCGGAAATAAACTATCAGAGCCAATAAAAGTAACCAAAAGACTAAGACAAGGATGCAGTATGTTACCCTTAATCAGGGAGTAAGTCCAAAGGAACAAAAAAAGAATAGGGCAAACCATGGTTGAATCAGTTCTTTGTTATGGCTCTGAAGTATGGACAATTAATGCAGACCTGAAGAGAAGATTGTTGGCAGTTGAAATGGATTATTTGAGAAAAAGTGCTAGAACATCAAGGCTGGAAGGAAGACCAACGAATCTATAAGAAATAATGCGAATGCTACAGAAACAGAATAGAAAAAAAAAAGTTTAAAATGGTTTGGACACCTATTGAGAATGCCTGACTAACGTTGGCCCCAAAAACTTCACAGATGAAAGCCGCCTGGAAGAAGAAAAAGAGGTAGATAGGATATAGGAGGTATGCTGATCTGAGAACTATCTCCATAACTCCTCCCTCTATAACATTTATCTTTACTGTCGTTCAGTATGTGGAACAGAGATCACAAGTCTTCTGAGTTAAGGTCTTGATTTTGCCTTTTTAGATGGGTCCTGATAGTTTCTTCATCAAGTTTTTTCTTGGGGTCGCGGGTGAGGATCATGGGGCGCTTAGGCATATTATTGAAACAATTATATTTAAGTTTACTCTCTCCCACAGGCCCTCAATAGTCTTCACCACTTCAGTCGTCCACTTTTTTGTATACTCGTTAACACAGTTCACCCACAGAGTCCCTTTGCTAAACGATGTTTTATGGAACTGCAGGAGTTCATTTTGACCTTAGATAGGAGCCTCAAGTGCTTGCTCTAGTTTGTTAATGATCAAATTTGCATGAGCCCGATCTAGTTGAGTATCAGGGTGGTGTCTGTTGTCAGGGTGCTTTATGATCTAGTCTGCTCGTTAGAGCACTTTGATTTCTTAGCAACTCTATTACAAGGGGGTGATGTTATTCTCCCCAAGTCTCTTTTTATCGTCGGGTGTTGCTGATTTGGATGTTTAAGGATTTGCTATGGTCTATACCCCAGCTGCAATTTTTGCCTTTTTCTTATCTTCCTTTGTTGAGCTCTAGTGATTAGTTAATTGAGACTTACTTATTTTTTAATTTAAAAATCCGAAATTATACTTCACAATTTCGAATTTTCAAATTATAAAAAATAATTCTTTGGTGTATGTGTTAAAAAGCAATTCTAGCGTACTAACAAGATCAGGAATTGTTTTTTGATCGAAACACCTTACAATTTTTTGAGCTTTCTCTCCCGGTGATTGACGCTTAAATAATTTTATTTATAGTTTATAAGAAGAAAGTTTTAATTATATTATTTATACTTTTGTATATATTTCAATTAAAAATTTGAGTAATATATTTTTTTAAAAGATTAATTTATTAAAAGGTAAAATAATAATAATAAAATAAATTATTTTCTTTAAAAATTTTTATAAAATGCAAAAATTTAATCCTCTTCTACGTTCTACGACCACGAGGCATCTCATAAAAATATCTAAGTTGCATTTGTTGCCCCACTCTTTCATATTTTAGAAGCAATAACAGCGCTGACATGACCGCTCCCTAGTGAAATCTCGATCCATCTCGATCCACCTCCCTTCTTTTTTGTAACGTGCGATCAACTCTGTTCAATCTTTCTCAACTTGCAAAACGGGAAGTGAATAATTCTTCTATAAGCGTCTATATTCTTTGGTTTTACTGTACAAAAATTCAGGGATATTTGAAATTGACAAAACAAAAATCGAATTTCATTTCAATGCAAGTATAAAAGGTCGAAGTAGTCAAGTAAAAGTAATTCCCCTGTGGCACTTTCTTTATACTTTTGCCGATTATGTACGTAAACAATAAGTATTTTTAATATAGGTTTTAAGAGTTAATAATTCGTTAATTTGCTGTATTTATGTATTATTTGTTGTTTTTTATTTAAATAAATATATTTCTATCAAACTAAACTTGTTTTCTGGCCATCATTTGTCATATTAATTGTCATTTGTTATCTACCAATGTGTCAATGTCAACTGTCAATGTCAATTATGCCATTTAATTAGTCTACTTTTTCGATTTTTATTAGTTCGGATAATTTCGGATATTTTGCTGCCAACATTCGGATAATTTCTAGTTTTGCATTGGCAACACTGTTTATAATATCTGCATCGAGCAAAAAGATAAAAGAGGGAATGTAAAGGTAGTGGGGACAACAATATTGTTAGACAGGAAGTGCCATCTTGAGAGGCCACTTTAAACAAGGAAAGACAGTCTCTTTCCTTGTTTAAGAAGTCAAATTTAGTTTGGTTATGTTATTGTTTGTCCCAACTGTCACATGAAATTTTATTTATATTGAAGTTTTTTACCAATTATGTCACTTTTTAGACTATTATCGTTAATATTTAATTAAAGCTTTCTTGTCTGAAAAATATTTTACAGGTATTGTTAACAAGTGTTGGAAAATTTAAATTTAGCGCCTTTGCATTTCCGGATATGTCCGCCATCAGAGGCCACTTTTTTGGTCTCCTTTTCATAACGATTAGATTCCCTCTTTTATCTTTTTGCTCGATGAATATCTGTTTATTAAATGATGAATAGTTCCTCGAAAAGCTCTGTTTTTTAAATATTTTTTGTTGCGCATATGTTTCCAATAACAATGTGTTATACAGAGTGTGATGTCATGTAAATACTGATGCCAACTTTATTATTTTAGATGGAACACCAGGTATATTATTTCGTTATTGGATCCAATACAAAATACAAAGAACTTTATCAATATATTGGATTGCCATGCTTTTATTTAACTGTTTTTATTATACAATGTATTAAAGGCACAATCCCTTCTATATTAACTTTTAAATATATAGCCTTTAAGATACCTACTTATGTAGAATTCTACATTCCATTTCACACCTGGTAAAAATATAGGCAGGTTTCATTTATTTGACATAATATCTATTTTAAAAGAATATAGGTATATAGTAATCTTAGAGTACTATATAGTTGAGATACGAAAATGAACTCACTCTTCTTTATTGAAATTTGGTATAGAACCTTTTAAAGTCATAAAGAGACACGCAGAGAGTGATCCATTCATTAGCCCCAAAGTTCTGGGAATTTTGTGCATAATCCAAAAAATTTATAATATACCTAACCAATATTTCATTTAAAATAAGAAAGTTGGTATAGTAATTGATATATAGCATCAGTCAACATCCTGTATATAAAATAAGAATTTTTTATTGGAAACAATGCGCAAAAAGTATTTTTTAAAATACTTTTTAAAACTATTTTAAAAAACCTTTAATTTTGATTTATTCTTATGCAACCAACAATACACATAAACCTCATTGTCACCACAGACCACTAATAACGTGATCTGTGATTGTCACATTCAGATGCGGATTACAAATGAACTGCGCAAGTCTGCACAGAATAGTGGGTCAGGCTCTAGACGTGTTTCTGTTCTCTAGCTTCTTTGCTTTGATGTTGGGGGGACAGAAATTTCGGAGTGACAGTGGCAATGAAACTACATAGTACACAAGAAAAGTAGTGAGGAAGTCGTTCAAAACTGTAGTCAAATTATGGTTACACTGAAAAACGAAGTAATTATTTTTAAGTAATCTGTTTTGTATGTACCATGAAATCTTACGCAACATGAGTAATTACAGTGTTAATTTTAATAAATATCTCAAAATTCTACATGATGAAAAAAAATTTTTCGATTCGAGTTTTCTTTTTTTAGATTTTTACCCTTAAAAACTCCCCCCTCACACTTCCCGATCTCCAATAGAGTGGAATTTATTTTTTCTTCCATTTTTAGCACATATTCTCTTCCTTTTCCAATAGGTTTCATTCTACTATATATTTTTTTTACTTTTTACCTTTTTAAAGGCTTCGACATTGGTTTAAAATTATAATTATCTTATGTATTCGTCCAAATTTTCTTTTTTGTTTTATTTAAGACTTTATCTTACGATTTTTTAGTTCTTCGTTTATATCTTGTTCCTTTGGCCCTAATCCTTGAAAATTCCCCATTTTCCTTCATCTTTAATCTCGACTGAATCTAAAGAATTTGCTTGGCTAAAAACAGGCAAATAAATAAAAACTAAACTAATGAATTAAAAGTTTTATTTTGGAAAATGTTTCATAACCAAATATACTAATAAATTATGACATTAAAATAGTATCACATGAAACAAATATGAAATTCAGAAAATGGAGTTACAACTAATCTTTGATAATGGGTGTGAAATATTTCGAGTTCGACAATAACCAGATGATAGTTTCAAATAGTGAAATATTAAAAATAAAAAAATATACCTATCCGTAAGAGCTACAACTACAAGAGAAGTAAAATAAAATCTCTTAGAAAAATAAATAAATTTTTGGTCACATGTACACTTTTTCATCTAAGAAATCACAAAAATAATCCAGAATTATCTTTGATCATCGTGTATGTTCATGAAAATTTTCGTATATTTGATAAAGAAAGTTTAAATCACAATTTTTTATTATACCCTGATCAAGTTTACTACTCGTTTTCTTTAATTGGTTGCTAAAATGTTAGGTATGCTAAAGCAAAACTACACCCCAAAATTGCATAATTGTTAAAAATACTCACAATATTTAAAGCATTATTACAAATATAGAGGTGTAAATACTTAAATAAACATGTACTAATTCCATTTCAAATATACAATTTTTTGAGATGTTAATGTCGATTTGAAAACCATGAAAACTTTACTTTTGGTTGGTGAATATTATTATACCATGATATAGTACTCACAAAATTAAATCTAACGTTTAACTTTAGTTAAATTTCTAATTTACGTAGCTTAATTTATGGACAAAGCTTCATAGGATTCTCGACTACTTAGAAAAATCTCAAATACTACTTGAAACAAACGCCAAATTCAACAATTTCTATTTGAGGAAGGTCTTTATTTATATATATTTATAAAAGCAGTTTTTAGAAGTTAGAAGCAATATTTTGTTAATAACTGTGGGAAATACAAGAAGATGAAACGTTCCGTTATCGTCAGTTGTTCTCTAATTAATTAGACAAGTTAAAAAAATTTAACGAAACTCTGGCAAAATGTAATAGATCATTTAATCGAGGTGGAAAACGAATATGTGCCAACAATAAACAAATCAATTATAAATGTAGAAGGTATAATCTTGAATATTATGAAAAACAGGCTTGAAGACATACAATAAGATTCTTCTTCTTCTTCTTCAGTGCCTTATCCGGTGCGGATGTTGGCGATCATCAAGGCTATCATGGTTTTGTTGACTGCTCTGCGAAACAGCTCCACAGAGGTCATCCCAAACCATTGTCGGAGGTTTTTTAACCACGAGATACGACGGCGTCCCGGTCCTCTCCTGCCAAATACTTTACCCTGCATAACCAGATGAAGAATTCGATATTTTTCTTCATTCCGCATCACGTGACCGAGGTACTCAAGCTTACGTTGTTTCACTAAATGAATCACTTCTTTTTCTTTAGTCATGCGCCGTAGGACCTCAACTTTGGTGACATGGTCCACACACGATATTTTTAGTATCTTTCTGTAGATCCACATCTCGAAGGCTTCAATCCGCTTACTAAGGAAGGAGTCTTCCTTAAAACGAAAACGATGATAATCAACAAAAATCCTAATGTAAACTATTATTTATCTATAAACTATAAACCACTAGAAATAGTTCAAAACTTCACATATTTAGGGCGCAATTTAAATGATGATTGGGAACACTACAAAAAAATTAGTGTTAGTTTGAGAAAGGCAGAAGTATGTTTTATAGCATGGGTAAATTATACTCATTTGCTAACGGCCAACGACATGACACTTGAATAGATCAATAATAAAACAACAACTATGACAAAAAAAAGGAAAGACGCAATACAGAGACACGAAAAAGTAAGTATGAGTAATTATGTACCACGTAAACATAGTAATTTTATATTTAAAATATTCTCCAAAGGTCTTAAAAATAAGAATTGAATAAAAGTGATACAAAACCATTCGGGACCATTTGAATATTCGGAGTAAGTACAACCTGTTAAAAAAATTGATAAAATTAACCATTGTCAATTTTATATAAAAACCTTCCTCTTTATTTTAGAATAATATCTCTTAACTTTCAAGAGATAAAATGACTATCTACTTCTATTTATTTGTTTATTTAAGCGCTGGAAAGATTTGGACCCAAAAATAATAGTTATACATATATTTGGAAGCCTTCAAAACGCTGTATATGTCAATATCACAGTCAATATTTTAATACAGTGGATGAAAACAGTCAATGTTTGCTATTAGTGTCATACACAAAAATGTTGGTAAGAAGTTTGTAAAAATTAACATTATCATAATTGAGGATTGGATATCAATAGCTATGTGTGAAAAAATGAGTTAAATCCCATCGCCAAAAATAAAAAGCCCGTTAATTACCACGATCATGGCATTAGTTCATAAAAGGCTCAATAGATGGCTTAAAAACAATATGCCGAACCATAGGCAAAGTCTTTAGGATTTAATAACGGTCTTATAGCTAATAATTGGCATTATTTATGACAAAAATCTTTCGGATAACTTTACTGGACAGATAAAAGTTGTAATGTTATCAACGTTACATGTTTGTTATTTTTCTTCAAATATTAATTTTATTTCTTTTGATTTTATTCATTCATTAACTTTGATTTGTTCTACCATTTTCTAAAAATAGTTGCGAGCTTTTGTTTGTTGGTAATTTCGAATTCCAATTGTTAGTTATCACTTCAAACTAATTGAAGTAGGGAGTAGTAGTCTTCTCTATTTAAACAAAAAGTTTCGTTTAAAAATACATTTTATTTCTCAACCTTCTTCTTGGTTTTTTTATTATTATTGGGCTTTTTCTTGTCCCCCTTTTTGGTGGGACTACCCAATTAACACCACGTGCGGTGTCCACCGCAACGACTGCTTAGTAAAGGGATGTAGGAAGCCAACATCAATGCTACTGCTACTGCAGTCTAAATTTATCTCTATATGAAGCTACAACAAGATCTACTCCAGATGTGACAGTATCTTTGTATTAGACACAAGTACATTTTTAGTTTAAGGCAATATTTGCTCACTAAATTTTGGTTTTCTTTATATTTAATAAATCTCTGTATTTCTCACTGTACAATTTACCCTGATATAAGACGTACCTACATCTTTCAAGTCCTAACAATAAAATTGGTATCTTACACAACAGCGGTGTCGTTTTATTGTTAAACCCCCAATAGCACCCACAATTTTATATGGCACCCAATGATCTAGCTGGTTGCGTTATTACACATTGGCGCCCAACGTGGGGCCATAAAATTGAAACAATAATGGAATAACAATAAATTTATATTATTTCTTTGGTTTTATTTAGCGACTAAAGCTGATTATGATGACTTCACCGATACATTTTTTGTATCGAAGATATTAATATTTAGAATGAATTTAAAAACAATGATTTAAGTCTTTTTAACAACTCTAGATATCAAAGATTGACGTAATATGGTGTATAGTACAGAATAGCTATCATAATTTAATGGTAATATTAGGAGGAAGGGGAATTAAAGTTTGTTATAATTTTTCCGCAGATATCTTTTAATGCAAAATCTGAATCCATAATTAGTTTCTCGAAACAAAGCATCGATCTTATTGAAATTTTTATTTCGATAAAAAAAACGTTCTTTGAAGAATTGATCTACTAAAATTTCTTTAAATTAAAAATTCTAAAACCAGCCTTGTTTATAACTTTAAAAAGAAAACTAATTATTGTAAACTAATAGAAATAATTGGTTAACATTTTCCAAAAAGCTTGTTGTATCTAATTCCACACGAATTATATCCAGTCTTCAATTGTTGTGTTAAATAAAGAATAAAAATTATTGGTCTTAACACCTATTTAATCTATTCGAAGATGATATATCATGGACGGTGAGTTTGAATTAATTATTAAGTGAAAAAATATGACATAAATCCAATTAAAAATCAAATACTATTCACACATGCAAAATAATAATTTTCTAGGTATAAAGGTCCTTTTTCCCTTTTAAAATCAAAAATCAAAAATTTTCTTTGAACATACTTTGGTAGATCACTAAATATAATCAGAATACTACTACCAACTACAGTATATAGTCAAAAATGTTCTAGATAAAAATGATTGTACGATATATATTAGAAAAGGGAGAATATTTCTATATATATAATTTGTAGAAGACAAAATGTTGACAGTCTTACTAGATGTAAAATTCACTGTAATATATTAATTTGCTAAAGTTTATTCTCTAAAAATTGATATTAAAGATTAAAAATTTTAATTAAATATTTACCACATTATAATATCTTCATATAAAAGACAGAGTAACAATATTTTAGTAATCATCTCTTTTAACGACAACCGAAAAATTCTCAACTGTCTACAAGTAACAATATGTACTTATCATTAATAGTAATAACACGACTATGTAGATATATGTATAAGGATTACTTCAATTTATTACTTATATTATAATCTATCGGGAAAATGTAAAACAAAACACACAAATTTGTTAGTATTAACCGGCAATTAGGTTAATAATATGTGTTGAACCGTGCAATAATAATGAATATTTTCAACTAACTAAATGAAGTGGTATCGATCTATTAGACTGTCAATGTTCTTCTTCTACTATAGTATTTCATAAGTATATTTGCGTGAGAAAATGGCAAAATACAAATAGTTTTTATGAACTGAACAATACACTACAGTTTGGAAAGCTATTAAAATACTGGACGTTTAAATTTACTTTTGTTATACCATTGCTTTTATTTTTAAACGATCTATTGCTAAATATCGGTAAAAATGTTAAACACGAGGATACAAACAAATATCTGGATAACAAACTAAAAATTTTTCTTGTAGTAGTACAAATATTGTACAAAAATTACCATATATAAAACACTAATATCATAATATAAAACTCACTACAAGAAACTGCTTAAACGTTTCGAGAGAAAAATTCTAAGGAAAATATATGGAGGAGTCCAAGAACAAGGTTTATGGGGTTGGCGCTACAACTTTGAGTTATACAGAAGTTTTGGGGAACCTGAAGTTGTAAAATGTATTAAATTAGCACGCCTTCGATGGATAGCACATGTAATTAGACGAGATGAAGATGCAAAGATCAGAAAAATTTTCGACCGAAAAGGACCAGTGGGAAGACGATCCAGAGGAAGAATTAAAGCATGGAGACAGGGGCGAATGGAAGATTGTTCTGAAGAAGGTTTTGGCTCATGACGAGCTGTAATGCCACTGATGATGAGTACAAATATTACTGTAACAACACTACTATGAAAAATAAGAAAGATAGAATACTACCAACGCGAATGTATGGCCTTCTTAAAATTAGCAAGATGTTCATTGAAACCGGTTTTTAGTGCAATTGGCTCCCTTAGATATAGATACAAGGTCGCAAAATCTAAAAGACATTGCTAAAACCGTCTTCTGACTAATCTGCACCGTATATCGGGGAAATGAAGGGACAATATCCGGAAAATAAAATACACCAAGACCGAAAAACATACTAGAGGGTTTCTAAATGCTTTCACTATTTATTAACAATGAGTTAGTCAGCAGTTCCCAGAAAATATCACAAACCTTTTTTGTCACTACCTTACAACATATTTCCAGTCCAACAGGACCTACAATACATGATCTGATAACATGGTGAAGGTGAAATTACAAATTTATTCAATTTGCTAGATTTTCTCAACTTTAAGATCCAGTTTATTACAAAAGTAGATAAAAACAATTCAATTGCCGTTTTGGACGTCCTAGTTGTACTTAAACTTAAATTTGGAAAACACAGTTTAACGAAAACCTAGAACATGTCGAATTATCACCCAAGGCAAAAGAGAAACCATCAAAACTTTTAGGGATCATCTGAAAAAAGCCACCGATTTTGCTAATGTTTAACGAAACATATATCGAGGAGAATTAAAAATAGTTTGTTTATCTTCAGATACTTGTTAACTATTCACAGCCAAGAAAAACCACACTGCAACATTATAGGACTCACCTCCTCCCCTCTCTAGCCTACTTTACTATCCTTTGTCGGAATAATGAGCTGTCTGAAACATGATCACGTGGTTTTCATGCATTTCACCAGCTTTTCTGGTTATGACTATATTATAGCCACAAACCTAGTAATAAAAAATGATCCAAACACTTGTTCGTATCCTCCTGATATTAGTGTTTTTTTTTGTAAAGATATCAACAAACAATTTACAAATGTTAAAATTTTAAATCCATTCTGTTTTGGTAAGACATGGAAAGTCAATTATAAAAATTATTTTTTAAACAGATTAACCGATTAGCAGATATTTTGAGGATAAAACTTTCTTGTGCGTTAGAATAACAATTTGAAGGTCTCTTTACATTATATAAAAGGTTTTAAAGAATACGCCAATTAAAAAAGGATATTGTAGGTATAGAGTAAGTAACTAAGTTTACACTAACTTTTCTTAAAACATATAAGCATGATGTGGGGATAACCAAGAAAATTTCATCATATAAAACAATAACAAAGAAATCATCAAGTGTTGATCTACAAATCTCGACGCTCGAGTACAATTCAACATAATTGCATAGAATTGAATATAATTAAATAAATAGAATTGAATAGAATTGAATAGAATTAAATAAATAGAATTGAATAGAATTGAATAGAATTGAATAGAATTGAATAGAATTGAATAGAATTGAATAGAATTGAATAGAATTGAATAGAATTGAATAGAATTGAATAGAATTGAATAGAATTGAATAGAATTGAATAGAATTGAATAGAATTGAATAGAATTGAATAGAATTGAATAACATTGAATAGAATTGAATAGAATTGAATAGAATTGAATAGAATTGAATAGAATTGAATAGAATTGAATAGAATTGAATAGAATTGAATAGAATTGAATAGAATTGAATAGAATTGAATAGAATTAAATAGAATTGAATATTGAATAGAATTGAATACAATTGAATAGAATTGAATAAAATTAAATAGAATTGAATAGAATTAAATAGAATTGAATATTAAATAGAATTGAATAGAATAGAATTGAATAGAATTGTATAGAATTGAATATAATTGAATAGAATTGAATAAAATAGAATATAATTGAAAAGAATTGAATAGAATTGAATATAATAACTGGATCAGTGAATCATGACCACAATTGGCCCCGAAAGTGGTGATAATGATTTAAATTTTTTTGATTAGATGTTAAGTTTAAATAATGCGTTAATCAATCTCTAGATATGAGCCATTAGAAGATCGGGAGTATCTTCACATTAATAAGTATATTAGTAAGTGAAATAACCTGATAAGTTACCTCGAGAAGATAACAAACACTATGGTAATGGAAGAACAACTCCAAATTTGTACAAGTATTTAAAATTATTGTATATTGAAAACTGATACAGGTTAGAAAACTGTGCAGATTGACGGATCAAGTAAAGCCCTTTATATATAAACCAGATTATAAAGAACATCACAAAGAGAACTCGGATTCAAGTACAACAGTACAGGATACAATAAAGTTATTAGTCTTTGTAAATGTGTATATTTATTTAAAAAACCCTTAAAAGGGCTACATCAATAAAACAAACGTTTTCGGACCACACAGTCCATCATCAGGTTTTAAAATCGAAAAATGCTAGGTCACAATGCCTGAGCCACCAAAATACTAGGGTAAAAACCCTTTAAATTACATTTAGTTATAAAAGATTGTACATTGTGTTGTAAAATAACTGTGATGTTCAGTATTAAATTAAATTTGGCTAGAGGTAACACATGGCTGAAGCGAGTTCCAGAGCCGGTGAGAGAGAACCTCTACACGCGGAGAACAGCTGGGAACTTAACAGCTGGGAACAGTTCCCAGCTGTTCTCCGCGTGTAGAGGTTCTCTCTCACCGGCTCTGGAACTCGCTTCAGCCATGTGTTACCTCTAGCCAAATTTAATTTAATACTGAACATCACAGTTATTTTACAACACAATGTACAATCTTTTATAACTAAATGTAATTTAAAGGGTTTTTACCCTAGTATTTTGGTGGCTCAGGCATTGTGACCTAGCATTTTTCGATTTTAAAACCTGATGATGGACTGTGTGGTCCGAAAACGTTTGTTTTATTGATGTAGCCCTTTTAAGGGTTTTTTAAATAAATATACCCATTTACAAAGACTAACCTCTTTTTTGTGATACGTGGTATACAGCCAGCTACAGGAATTTTTTCCTTGCGGATTTTTTTAATAAAGTTATGGCATAGTACACGACAAGATTTACTGTTTTATGAAATTGACTTCTTAAATATTTTTACAACCATAAATCAAGTCAGTACTAGTGAGAATCTTGATGGCACTGAAGAGGGATTATAGTTGTAAAGTCAAACCCATAAAATCCGTATGTATTGACCTACATACACCTGAGGAGGATATTTAACTATTATCTCCGTTTAATTAGCGTATTCTTCAAACAGACGATTGAATTCAAAGCTAGAACAATGTTTTATTTTATTATTTCAGTTAGGAAAATCGATAACATGTACTTTTAGTGGTGAATTTTTTAGAAACAGCAAACTTCTGAAGTTCGAAAAGGTTGCAATTATTTTATAGATACGCCTAGTGTATTGTTTTATAATAAATATGATATAAATATTATAGTTATTACAGCGAGCAAACAAGTTTCGATACGGTACAGGTAACAACAATACTATTTTGTGTAGGAAACATATCCTAACAAATAATGTCTTAAAGAAATACATTTCTTGAGCTTAGATGGCGCGTTTGACGTCAGATGTCAGATGTCGAACTTAATATATTAATAATTATGATTTGCTACTATCATGCGCCTGCGCAAGACGGAACAACTCTTAAAAAGTAACATCGATGCATACGTCTTAAATATTATCTGTATCATACACGAATCTATAACATATAGTCTATACTAACAAAATATTTAGGAATGAAGACATCGAATTTTTTATAAATGTACAATTCTTATTTAGGTATATCTGCATTATCCAATAAAGTTTCTTACTTTATATTAATAAAACATATTTATACATTTTTATCACTCCAAGTTGGTCTGCGATTATTCACATAATCTACTAAGCTTAAATTCTATATATTTTTGAAACTCCACAATTAATTTCCAAAAGCAGTATAAATACTGAGTAATGTACAATAAATAGAGATACAGCCCTTGGCAAAAAAAGAATAAGAAGTCAATATAAAACACCAAATTAATAATACTACTCTTTAAAATATCTTAATTTCATTTCCTATGAATAATCTGATGATATTCTGTTTGTTTTTACTTTTTTTATTTGTTTCTTTCATGGACTTAGGGAGTAGCACCAGAAAGGTGATAACATAACTTAATATTTGAAGCTGATTCATAGAAAATGGATCAAAAGTATTGGAAAAATGTTAAAAAATAAGAAGAAATAAATTGCATAGAAGAAATACATTGATATGGAAATAACACTATTGTAATGGATGTAAACATTTATGAGATTTTGGAAAGCAGCAAATTTGATTGATTACCATAAAATCGTAGAATTGTATAAATTTAAATAATGAAAACCGACACAGAATTTTGATATTGTACTATTGTTAATATTATGATATAGTTCATTCCAATAGACTAGAATTTAATGTACTTCTTTAAGACCATAAAAACCCTGTACATCGTAGGAAAACTGCCATTATCTACTCGCTTAATAAATATTAAAATAAATTAATTATTAGTATATGGCATTTCTAAAGATCTTCCACTTTCACAGTAGTCCGACGGGTCTACTTCTTGAGAGCAGGCGACAGTATTTCGCTCCAGAGCTTTCATGCGGATCTTCATGTGCTCCAACATTTTGTCAATGGCTCTTAGCCGTTTTTCCAAGCTGGTAGTGCTCAAAAATCCAACCTAGAACAAAATATAAATGATTGGTGAGAAAAATTAATAATAATAGTATTGGCAAATCAATTACAACTATAAAAGTCTTCCTAAAGCATCAATAATATACAGCATTTAGAATTTTTAACAAAAAGAACAGCAGAGAAGAACTCCTTGCAGACAGCATAAAAACACTACAGATCTTGATACAGAGGACAATTCTGCGAAAGGTATGGAATGGCACTGAATACAAATAAAACAAAAATCATGGTGATAAGCAAGAACAAGATTGAGGAAGACAGTGTTTATGCTAAAGGAAAACTTTTAGGCAGATATCAGTACTTAAGTTGCGACATAATGAAGAATGGGATAGAAGTACGGAAATAAAACGGCGTATTAAGATACAATATTGTGCGAATTAATGGAATCACTGTGAATTTTTTTTCATTTTTTCAATATTCACAGTTGGCAACACTACCTACACAGTTGACAGCTGACCAAGCATTGAAAACATAACCTTACTGTGTGTTGGTGTGTTTCAGTGTGTTTTAGGTCATTTCTTACCAAGCTTGTGTTGTTTTGGGGGTTTTTGTACTATTTTGTGTTGTTTTTGGTTTTATTCCAACATGGATATTACGCCTAGGAAGCGTGAAAAGATTGTCACGTTGAGTGAACACACTAGTATGTCACAAAGAGAGATTGCTAGAACGTGTGGAGTGAGTCAGGGGGTAGTAAGCAAAATTTTGAAGCGTAAACGAGAAACGGGATCAGTGGATGTGAAAAGGTTAGGAAAATGTGGAAGAAAGAGAAAAACAACACCAGCAGATGATAGATTTTTACTTCGAAGAGCAAATTGGACCCAAGAAAATCAAGCCAAGACCTACAACAAGATCTAGCAGCATCAGCTATAGTGATTCATGACTCAACTGTTCGTAGAAGACTTTTGGAGAATGGTAGAAGGGCAATTCGTCCTCAGAAAAAACAGCTTCTAACTGAACGAATGAAGAAACAAAGGCTACTGTGGACCAAAAAATACTCTAATTGGACTGTAGGCGACTGGAAAAAAGTCCTATTTACAGATGAAACCCACTTTATAGTTCAGGGACAGCGGTCGAAATTCGTCAGGAAGTCTGACAATGAAAAGCTTACACCATCTCATATTGATCAAACCGTAAAACATCCAGTCAAGAAAATGTTTTGGGGATGTTTTTCATACATGGGGGTTGGATCTTTGGTGCCAATTGAAGGCATGATGAACAGCCAAAAATACAAATCCATGTTGGAAAAGTATTTGGACAAACAACTCCAAAAATGTCAACCCCAAGGAGGAGCGATTCTTCAACAGGACTCTGCTCCCTGTCACAAATCAAAGGAAATGATGGCATTTTTCAAAAATAAGAAGATTAATGTTTTAGATTGGCCCGGTAATTCGCCCGACCTCAACCCCATTGAAAATTTATGGGCCATTTGCAAAGCTAGACTGCGAAAAATCGACTGTACCACTAAAACAAAAATGATAGAAGCGGCCATTCAGGTTTGGTATCGAGATGAAAGGATATCTGACAACTGCCAGAAACTCATAGAATCTATGCCAAAACGGGTAAAAGCAGTAATTGCTGCCAAAGGGGGACATATTTCCTACTGAATGATGTAAGTTTACCTTTATAGTTTTGTCAAAATATAATTTTTTACTAAATAAACTGTTTTTTCATTAAAACAGCCTATGATTCCATTAATTCGCACTAATTCGCATAATACTGTAGCTAGAAGTGCTTTTAATAAGATGAAAGCAATATTATGCAATGAAAAACTCAACATTGAAATTAGAACTAGAGTATTGAGATGCTACGTGTTCTCTGTCCTGTTGTATGGAGTTGAGGCCTGGAGAATTACGGAGACCACAGAGAAAAGAGTCGTTACTTTGAAATGTGGTGTTATCGAAGAATGTGGAAAATATCTTGGACATGACACATAACAAAAGCGCAAACTCTACGAAGAATGAAAAAAAGATAAAGAAATACTCAACACTATAAAGAAAAGAAAAATCAGCTAGTTTGGTCACATACTAAGAAACGAGAAATACGAACTGATGCACCTGGTCATACAAGGGAAGGTGGAAGGCAAAAGAGGACCGGGGAGAAAACGCACGTCCTGGTTGAAAAATCTGAGACAATGAGACAACAAGAACAAAAAATTAGTCAAAGCCAACAAAGTTAAAGTTGAAATAAAGAAACAAAGGAAGGAAAGCAATTACCATACTCAACGCTGTCCTTTGGAATCAATCGATATAGAATAAAAAGAAACAAAAAACAAGATCATTGTTCAACTTTTAATTATTTCAGTTCTATCCTCATTTACTCTTTGTACATCCCCCGTTTATTCTCCCATATAGTAACTTTATGCTGTTAGCCAATACAAGATTTCTTGGTTTAGTTTTTTTATTATTGGGCTTTATCTTTGTTCACCGCAACAATTTTTTAAAAGTATGTTGGAAGCTACAATTCTAGCTGATACTTAGTCAACAGTCAACACCAACGCTACTAGCATTATAGCCCACAACAATGCTGCTGCAACTACAGCCTAGATTTATCTCCATATGAAGAATATAAGAAAATCGTGAATCGTGAAAAAATAAGAAAATATAAGAAATCGTGAATACAATTAAACAAAGAAAGCTTGAATATCTAGGCCACATATTGAGACACGATAAGTACCGTCTGCTACAATTGATTGTCCAGGGAAAAATAGACAGTAAGCGAGGGCCAGGCAGGAGAAGACACTCGTGGCTCCAAAATCTGCGGAAGTGGTTCGGGCTCACATCGGTCGAACTATTCAGAAGCGCCGCAAACAAGATCAAAATTGCCAAGTTAATAGCCAACGTTCGGAACGGACAGGGCACTTGAAGAAGAAGAAGATGAAGAATACATTCAGCTCTACGTCAGACGTGACAATATCTCTGTATTAGCTATTTTTACGACAGTTGCGTGAGATTTTTTCCAGATAGTAAAATTTGCGAAGGTCAAATCCACCTGATGGATCGAAAAGTCAATTTTTTCTTATGAAAAAGGTGTCATTCACACAATTATTATTTGTAAAAATATACAGCAATAATTCGCGTGTACTATGCAAGTCTATTGGAGATTTTTTCGGCATTGAAATCTGAATTGCTCGACTTATTCGCCAGATTTAATCTCGTGTGACTATTTATATTCCTAAACTTAAAAAGGGACTCACAGAATGCCGTTTCACAACTAACGATGATGTAATAGCCGGAACTGCACAAGGGAAGTGTGGAAAATAGGATAACTGAAAAAATAACAATGCTACTGAATTATTTGTGCAACTTTAACCCATTGTATTTAATACTGGATCCCAGAAAACTCATCAAATACAAACATCGTCAAACGTGCATAAGCCAATGCATATATCTTCTTTACTTATTTAAGTGTATTCTGTAACATATGGCATTATTTCAATGAAGTTATTCCTCTTTTACGCGTTCTACGCATCTCATTTTCCGCTTCCATTGTTAACAACCATGCTGGGGGTCAGGGCGTATCCATTTCCTTATCAAATTCAAGAGATCTTTTGTTAACCATCAAGAATTATTTAATATCTCTTTTATCCCACAGCTGTCACCAACCATCACTGTTACTTAAAGTGTCAACTTTCTGTGTTTATATTTATTTTCTGACGTTCCAGATATTACTAGACATCTCGGAATTTTTCAATGACATCTCGGACATTCTAGATTTTTTTTAATACTTCTTTTTCGTAACAAGATTTGCTCACTAAATTTTGGTTATCTTTCTATTTAGTAAATATGAATATTTAATATTATCCTTTATTTGTCTCTGTCCAATTTCTGATTGTACAATTTGCGTTAAGATAAGACGCATGTACAATGAAAGATCGACTTCCAAAGCACGTCCTAATGTAGTCATGATCCATAAAAAAAGAGGACTAACAAATATGTAATACCACCAAAAAAAAAAAAATATGTAATACCTACAGAGGTCTTAGATTATTGAATCATCAATCAGCCAATCGCGTCCACTGCTGGACATAGGCCTCCCTCAGTTCTTTCCAGTGTTCTCTACACTGGGCCGCTTGTAGCCAGTTTCCCGCTACACGTTTAATGTCATCGGTCCATCTAGTCGGTGGTCGTCCTCGGCTTCTTTTATAATTTCTGGGCCTCCATTCCATAATACGTCTTGTCCTCCGTCCATCTTGTGTTCTGGCTAAGTGCCCTGCCCAGTTCCACTTAAGCGTCGTTATTCTTTCGATGACGTCTTGAACTCCTGATCTTCTATTTGATTAGATTATTGAATACTGCTTATAAAATTATAAGCAACTTTAATACAAAAACGGTTGCTCGAAGTGACGAACAACATTTTGGGACAACATCCATAAGGAATTGCAAAGGTCAACAATATATCCATTCATAAATTTTGGTACATTATAAAACCGTCTTCTTCTTCTTTAAGTTCCATATTCTATCGAAAGTTGGAAATCATCATGGCGATGCGGACCCTATTGACTGCCGCTCTAAACAGTTCTGCACTACTGCATTCAAACCACTCCCTTAAGTTCTTAAGCCTCCATATTCTTCGTCTTCCCATATTTCGTTTTCCTCGAATTTTGCCTTGCATGGTAAGTTGCAATATATCTTCTCATCACAATGTCCTAAGTACTCAAGTTTTCTTCTTTTGATAGTCAACAATATATCAGCTTCATTTTCTATTCTTCTAGTATCTTTTGCGTTTGACATTCTTTGGCATTCGTAGGATTCTTCTATAACACCAAAATTCAAAGGCGGTTAACTTATTCAGATGCACTTGTTTCAATGCCCATGCTTCCGTATTATAAAAACGAGTGCTGAATACGTAGTACCGAAGCATCCTTAAGCGTAGTCCTAACCTTATATCCCGACAGCAAAGAAATTTTTAAGTTTAACGAATGATGCACGTGTTATTTCAAAACGTGTCTTAATTTCTTTGGTTTGATCTACATTTGATGTTATCTATTTTCCTACGTAATTGTAGGTATTCACACTCTTAATTACAGTATCTTCTACAATAAATTGAAACTTATTCAAAACTTATCTACATATATATATATATATATATAATATATATATATATATATATATATATATATATATACATATATATATATATATATATATATATATATATATATATATATATATATATATCTCTATTGAATCTGAGAGCGCTTCTTTATATACCGCTTCACTGTAGATATTATAAAGGTAGTGGTGACAGCACGCAACCCTGGCGGACTCCTCTCTGTATTTTAGTATCTCAGGTAAATACAAAAACGAAAGAATTTGTAACAAATAAAGGGGTTAGACAGGGAGATATATTTGCAGCAACCTTAAAATGCTTAGTAGGGGAAATTAACAACGGCACTTAAAACAGAAGGACAAAGTTCACTCTTTCTTAAAACACTAGCCAGAACCATAAATGTGCAGATATTTTGAAAAAGAGAACGTCCTATGCAGTCAGCATTAAGCATAAACGTAGTAACAATTGAAGAAAAAGTTTTTAAAACCTAAAGGAAAGTATTTAATTGATAATTACTGAGAATGCATCACAAAAAAATTTAATTTTGCAAATTACAATGTCACTTCTTCCCGTTAAACACCTAAAACTCGTATACATATACCGTATGTTTATCAGACATCTTTATTTGTGTTTACTTTCAGTTATACATTATCCATTACCTGTAATTGTGAACTGAGTGGCAGTATAGGCATCAACCACCAAGCCCATGCTGGTCCATCTGGTAAAGTGAACCAATCCTTTTCTACCTTTGGCATTTTTCCAATCAGTCTTTCGACCTCTCTCAGAGCCTTCGGTTTTAGAGATTTTATCCATTTAGAAGCTTTGTTGTATACTTTTTCATGGATCAGCATCAATTCTTGTAGTTTTTCTGCAGGAACATCGTTGTCTTTGATATAATTTATTTTGGCTGTGTCATAACCATCCTGTAAAAAAAGGATGCTGAATTAAATGTGTGTATACGATAATTTTAAAGTTTGAAATCAATTATGTTAAACGTACCAGCTATATGTTTTATTTAGAAATATTTACAATGCAAGATCTTTGTAACTGGTTCTTCGTTGGAGGAACAAAATTGGGTAAGTCAAATGGGACCGTGCAAGTTCGGAACAGCGACACCTGGTGTCGTAAATCAGCAAAATTTACTGCGCTTTCATGTTAGATCGAGGTTACCGGATAACTGTCAAGGACGTAGCCCCAAAAAAGAATAAGAAGAAAAAGTAAGATTGAGGTTATGTCGGTATTTTATTAAAAGGTAAACGTTGTATGTAGTGTAAATACAAATAAATACATTATTAAATTACAACATTACTGTTAATATGGATGCAATAAT
This sequence comes from Diabrotica balteata, assembly GCA_918026665.1. Classification (NCBI taxonomy): domain Eukaryota; kingdom Metazoa; phylum Arthropoda; class Insecta; order Coleoptera; family Chrysomelidae; genus Diabrotica; species Diabrotica balteata. The sequence goes on along the minus strand of OU898284.1, from coordinate 14,419,291 downwards.
AAAAACTGGATTTGAGAAAGTAAATCACCAAATAACTTTTCAACCAAGCACTGAGTCAAAGGGAAAAGCTTTAGTAGTGGCACATGTCAAAAAATAATGGAAGAATTAAGAAAAATAAATTACCATAAATAATGCTAAGGCATAAATTAGCAGGTTAAGCCCATGATATCATCATATTGGTTTGAACAATTAATTCTTTTCCTGTAAACTTTTGGACAGCGAATATATCTTAATGCATCTTCAGAAAAACTTGAACTTGATGCATTTTTGTAAACTTCAAAAAAATAAAATTTAAACATTAAACTTGATTTTTGGGTTAAAATTAACTCTAAGTGAGTGTTATGAAACTAAAATTTACACTTAAAAGTGAACTTTTATTTATTATTTATTTCAAACTGACTTTAAAATCGGGCGCAAGAATAATGCATAATTTAGGTTATGTTACTTATGCTTTTTTATGATATAAATCCACTTTTCTCTTTGTAGTAGCTTTGTGCTTCGAAGTTGGAAACGAATAAAACTTAAATTGACAATTTTTTGTTGTATTTTTATAATTTATAACACAGCATTTCCTAAATCCCATTTTCTTCAGTGACAGAAGGTGTAAATAAACAATAAACAAACGAATATGAAATATGACAATTGACAATATGAATTTATGAAATCTATGAAATGTGCAGTAAAAAATGCAAGATTTCTCCGCTACTCGCGCACGATCGTTTCTCGTATCCCCTCCAAGTACTTGCACGTCGCCAATAAGCAGCAAAGCTCAGGCCATTATTCAATTATTCATATTAACGATAAATATTTAAATAAGATGATATAATTTGACATTTAACTACATAATAGAAAGAAGAAAGAAAGGAAGACTTTTAAGATCTTTTAGAGATGAAGTAGATGAGACAATAGACCAAAGAAGCCTGCAAAATAGATATTTGTGGAATCAAAAGAGTTGGAGGGAACGGTTGAGAAGATACAACAAAAACTGTAGCAAACTTCTGTAACAGCAAAATTTGGAATTAAGTAGAGAGATCCAGGTGGTTACTGAATCGTTTTGTTCGTCAGTATTTCTACTCATTGTACTCAAAATCACATTCACAGATTGGTCCTTTAAAAAGAAGTCACCTGTTGGTTTGCAATATTAGTCCATACGTAGTAATGGTGTGATGTTTGCATGCACAACAGCTGATATTGGGCAATATTTAGAATAGTAATTCCTCGAGACAACTAATTTATTTTTTTGATCGAGAAATTTTCAAGTCATTTCTATGTTTGTCTTGTCATTGTATCTTGATGTGATGTTTCTATGCACACATTTGTAGAAGCTCTTATCGATTAGTCTTAACAAATGTTAGACGTGTTCTGTACTGGAAAAGTTCACTGGTCAAAAATAGAGTGAAGAAAAAGTCAAAAATATTGTCAAAGAGACAATTCTGATGGTTTCAAATCCTAACCTTTACCAATATAAAAACAAAGAAGGAATATTATATTGAACACTAGCATTCTTGGTGATTATTACAAAATGATGATTGACGCTTTTGTAATAATAATCTAGAGACACGGTATGCATACCTGTTCATTCCTACTGACAACTTTGAATCTTCTAACTCCAATTGTTGTTAAAATGAACCTTCCATCTTCCAAGTTTACAGCATCTTTCACTTCTAGTATGGTACCATATTGTACGAACTTGTCTCCATTGGAGTCTTTCCCGGCCATTGCGAACCTTTTTGTACTGGATTGCAAGCATCTTCGGGCAATTAAACGGTATCTTGCTTCATAAACGTACAACGGGCATGCTACACCGGGAAAAGCGTTAGTACAAATAAATACTGGAATCTAAAAGAAATAAAAACATTAATATATACGCTAGATATTGTATTTCCAAAATTTCTTACATCTGAGCTCCTCTCCAAGATCAAACTTTCCCTAATACTTATGGACATTCTTTCATTGTAATCTTGTGGCACTAGAAACTGAATGGCTTGCAGCAAAACTTCAGTCGATGCTCTAGAATAGTCTCCCGTGGTTAGAGAAGACATACAAAGAGGGCACGAGAGGCCATGGTCCAGTACCCTCGTGAGACATCCTCTACAGAAGGTGTGCCCACAACCAGTGGTTACTGGGTCCAAGAGACATCGGCTGCAGAGGATGCATTCTAGATCGGTGGATGATATGCAGCTCCAACTAGCTTTCAAAGCATCTTCTGAAAAACAAAAGAAATATTTTAAAAAAAATGTATTATTTATACATTAAAATTCTGAAATTTATATTTTCTCCAATAATTTTGTATTTTGTAGCGCTAAGCTCCACATCCTGAATAAAGAAGGTTACACACTCTCTTCTTTATAATTAAAGTTGGTTGGATGTTCATGGATTTCGATAGCCCCTCTGAATATACGTTAATAGTGGTGTAATGTGAGCCTACAGTTACTTGTTTGTTCAGCCAAAGCAGTACTTGTACTATGTTTTGTTATTCCAATATCCATCGAACAATAACTACTGACTTTATTTTAACGTCTTCATTCATTTTAAGATGAACTTTGTTTCTCGTTTTTGGTCCATTTTGCGCTGTACTCTTTTCGGACGTAGATTATGTGCCTTGGAGCATATACATTCTATCTGAGCACTTTTTGGGTGTTTTATTTCGTCTAAACATTTATGTTCACATTTTCGGAGAACAATAAATAGATTGCATCATTAGATGTTTTAGTAACACGATAAATCTAACGGAAACATATGTATTTGTGTATTTGTTTTTTTTTTTCGCTTGGACCATATATTAAATAAATAAAACAACACAAGCAATAGGAGAAAATTGTGTCAGGTTGAGCCAATTACACCTTAAAGCACAATTTGTTGCAGTTTCGCAACGATACATAAACATTTATTAAATATGAACAGTCTTTTTGTTAGTTTCTATTCTCCTCGTATATTTTAAACCAGATTTTTGTGTAAGTGACACAGCCGTTTTAAGGGCTAAAGATTGCAAGGCGGGCCATCTGCGAAATATCAGCACATGTGTGTGTACCTAAAATAAGGGTTTGCGTTCCATACAAAACCAGAGTCGAAATGCTATCTGCTCTAACGTATGCACATGACTGTATGTTGAAGACAAAGAGTACCTGATCCCGCATCGGCCAAGAAAGACGCTAATGTGCATCACAACTTTTGTAGTTGAAGTGTCGCTGAAGACATAATTTGCGATAGCGTTGGGGCTATCTTTTTCATGGGGTAAGAAACAATACACCATATTAATTTGTTGCTGCATATATTAAGTAGCACTTGGTATATTTATTTGATATTTGGAACTTCATCGTATTTGTGCCGCGATCGAGATTGAACATTGTTAATTGGACATTTTGCATTTGTTTCGGTTTATTTACTGTATTGTATATTTTTTTGTGTATTTTGTTAACACCGATTTTATTTCTTGTATGTTTTGTTTTAATAATTGTACTTATTAATTATTTGTATGCACCGCATTCTTAATTTGTTTTTACAACGTTAAAATATTATATCCTTATTTAGGTTGATTTTTTTGTAAGATTATTAATTTGGCTTTTATCTTTTTATGTATAGTATGTTTGCGGCTATGGTAGGTTTTGTCTTTTGTTTTGTCAGTGGTTTTTTATAGAATCGACATTTTTGTTTTGGTTGGTTTATGGTTGTCTTTCGGTGTGTCTGTTGGTGTGTTTCATAGTAGCTAATAGTTAAGTTTGTAATATATTCTTCTTCTTTAATGTAATATATTCTTCTCTAATTATAATTGTATGTGGTTATGTATATTTATGTTTTTATTTCATTGCTTTTTTAAATAGAGTTTTATACAGTCCACTGGCTTTGATTTCTTTTCTTTAGTTGAATATATATACCCAATTCGAAAGGGGAAACCAGCGAGTTCTAGATTGAACAGAATATCTTCTCTCCCCTTCAGGATGATCTCAATTGTTATATTGAGGTCATCGTATGTGCAGAACGCAACACAATTATCACAAATTTTATATCAAACCAATGTCTTACCTTTGATATCATCGACTTCTTTAAATACGTTATCTAAAGTTTCTTGAAAGATTTTGTAGTTATCGGCATTTCCGTCTAGCCAAAAATTTTTAAAGGAATTATTGCATATGTTAGTAGTTTTTGGTTTTCGTTTATCATGTTTGTACCTTGGCAGTTTTCCTGAGGATTCCTCTAAAAAATTTGAAATCTGAAACATAAAGAAAGTATGTACCTAACTGTATTACTGGTTGCCTAAAACAAGTACAGATTATTGTACAAAAAAAGTTAATCAATAGTTGACAGAAGCAATATTTACCCTTTTTTCTGTTTTATTTTTGATTTGTAGCCCTGCATAACCAGATCGTAGATGGTATCTAGGTTCTACTCCTAATATATCTACTGTATTTGGAACTGCCATCTCTGAAACAAAAAAACAACCAAATCAGAAATAGTTTCTTAATTAAAAAAAAGTTTGAATTGTCATTTAAAATAATTTAAACTTAAATATAGACTGCTAATTTTCTTAAAATGTGTAGCAAAATGAACGGTCCTAGAAGAGTTACAAGAGTTGTGAAATTTTATCGTTAATTCCCAAGTATTACGAAAATACCTTTGGGAGAACAAAAAAAAACATTAGGCCTAGATAAATCTAATGCTCAGAAAATTTTGGGTTTTGTGATATCCTCATTTTAGTTTTCAGATTTACTATATTTCGACGGTCATTGTACTGTATCGGTTTTGTTTTAAGGCATTCACTAGCTGTTAGTGGCGGACTTCATCGAAATCCTTGTTGTGATTTATAAACCACACGTACATGTCTTGGTTAACATCCAAGGATCTCTGGATTAATGCATAGAATAGAAGCTTCTCCTGTAAAAACCTGTATTTCATGGAATCCAAATTGGGTTTCTTGTATGTTCATGTCAAGGTTTGGATCTTTCACTCTTTAGAAACAACTAATGATGCGGTGATAGCTAAATTATCTAGTTTTTTCCTTTTTGGGAAGCAAATTGATGTAAAGATTGATGAATTTCATTAAAAAGCTTTATCAGGGCATCCAAGTGGGGGAGAGTCGGCTAATGGTGCGCGTCGGGTAATTGTGCGCATCAATGTTTCTAATCTCCTATTTAATTAAATGGAAAAAACTATATTGTCGCGTCATCTATTAGCAACTGCCAGATATATCCAACACAAACGAATGTCGGGAGATACTTTACGGGTTGGCAGTTCGCTTTACATGTTTTCGCCTGGTATGTTATAGTTTGCGTGTTTGAGAAAATCAGCGGTACGTTTCTTTCTTGGTAAAAATATAGTTTAAAAAGTACATAATATACATATTTACCATTTTAGACACTGGCATAGTTAGTTTTACCAGAAGAGACATCCAGAAATTTCTCTAAGAAAGCCTGAACCCACCATCACAAATCGGATCTCGGTTTTTAATAAAGAGCAAGTTACAATCACATAAAAACTGGGACCTAAGGGTGTCAAACAGTTTGGTGGAAACACATCAGGTGAAAGAGGGAAGACAATCACAATTATTTGCTGCTTCAAAGCATCAGGCACCTGATACATTCCACCGATGTTAATTTTTTTCAAGAATTAGAATGACAGACGCATTAACAAAAAATGGTCCATTCAAATCTATTTATTCTTGTTCTAAAAGCGGCTGGAGTAACGAAGATCTTTTTTATAATGTCTTCAGCATTTCAAAAATACCGTAAAACCATCGAAAGATGATCTAGTCATTTTGATTTTGGATAGCCACTCCAGTCACATTTCTCTTAATTTAGTAATTTAAAGAACTATATAATGTTATTACTAGCCCATGGTCTTGATATAATTGTATTAATCAATCTACTCCTTCATTAATCAATTTACTCATCTTATGGAGAATGAATTTTACCGGGTTAGGTTAGGATAGGTTACTCGAATAACGTCCGGGACTAGGCAGATATGGGTGCTATTCTTTTAAGTTGCTGAAGATTGGATTAAAAACCTTTAATAAATATGGTCGCCAACCTTAATTGAGAGCTAGTACGACAAGAAGAAAAAAATTAAGTTTATATTTTTTTTTATAAAAATGTTACTTAATTTCTTACTTTACTTCCGTCTTCTAAATAACCAGTGGCTTCAGAACGCCTAGAACTGTTCCTGAAAGATTTCCGACCCATTGGCGCATTTTTTGCAGTTTGTAAAAGAATAAACAAATATTTAAATTAACGCGCAACAAATGTCGATACACCAGAAGCGTCAACGTAACCCAAAGTATCAAAGTGCATGGATTTGAAAAATATATTTGACAAAAATAGATTTTTATTGGTACTAGTTGGGATCAAAATAAGTAAAAACAATTTATGTAACGCAACACGTGTTTAACATT